>CAWUHX010000257.1:0-168207 GCA_963922205.1 Romanomermis culicivorax | reverse complement strand
CACACTCTATCAGATTAAGCAGTGGTATCAACGCAGAGTACTAACAAGACGCGACCTTTTGCCTGGTCACATGGCTGAATTTGGTGGCGGGGCTTGAACACAGATAATGCATTCAATGTGATCCTAAATGAAATGCAACAAAATTATCCAATCTAGTCTGAAATATCATGTTGAGTGACATCAAAAATAAATTTTATGATTGCCGTGTGCTTTCGCAAAAATTACATAATTGTGTGACATCTTGAACTACAATTTTTCAATAAAAAAACAAAAAACTTGACAATGAAAACCATATTTAAACGGACAAAAAAGACGAAAGCAGAAAAACAAATCAAAAATTAAAAAACTTGGAAACAACAAAATCAATAAAAAACAAAAACAGAGAAATGCAATTTTCAATCAAAATCGAAACTTGAAAAAATAAATCAATATACTGAAAAAAACAAAAAAAATGTTAAAAAATGAATAAAAACAGACAGCAAGCAAAAGACAAAAATTTGAAAGACAATATTTAAAACTAAAAAAATAAATACATACGAGAAAGTAAAAAAAAGTAATCAAAAAACAACATCTCGACAAAAATTCATAAACTTAAAAAAGATAAATTAAAATGAATAAACAAAAAATAACTAAATACTCGATAAAAACTGGAGAAAAAACAGATAAAAAAAACTAAAAATAAGTAAAAATGAAGCGCCTTGACCTCCCGCGGGACATGTTAGTCAATATTTTAATCAAGTTGTTGAAAAGATTCCAAGAAACAGCGCAATTTGCAAGAATATGTGCGGCCTCTTACCCCTTGACCTCCTGCGGGGTGTAACGTACCTGCTAACGCAGTACTGCAAATATATAGCATACTGTATGTGATAAACATTTATTAAATATTATTCATTTTTTCCTATTTTATTGTCTCAAGGGTGTCTGGGATTCACACCCAAACATTCCTATAAAATTACGTGAAGTACTTTATTTTGATCCATTCACACCCCGGTAGCCCAATTAAGATGCCCCAATTAATTTGCACAAACGGCAGCTGGTCCCCTAGAACCTACACTAAACCACACATTCCAACGGCTACGGTAATTCCCTGTAAAAATCGTAAACAACACCTGCACACAGTAAAATAAGTAAAAGCCCCGCCAGACAGTAGTCTCAAGTGTAACGGTAGCGACGGCCCCACAAAACATGTGTATTCAGAGAAACAGATACAGGAAGCATGCACAGAAGCACAGAGGTGTGGCTAAGCCCACCGTAGGAAGCAAGCAATACACAAAAAGCATACCGTACTAGAAAAGCGTTAAAGGGCGTGACTAAGTAAGCATGGAAAGCGAAGCAGGAAGCGACGATTGGCGGAAGCAGATGGACAGAAGCACGACCTCCCGCAACGCCCAGGGAGTGGCCAAAAACATCGTATAAAAAGAGAAGCAAAGCGTGATTTTATTATTATTGGTTATTATTGGTAATTACTGAATTCGTTGTTTTTCAAACCGCGCATGTCTCCTTTTATATTTGCAAGCAGCCATTTTTACGAAAGCATTTAAACCGAGGCCCGTTTGTTAATTTTAAGCCAAGACCGCGTTTTTCGTATTGTTGTCGACGTCTCAAAGCAGCTGTCATTTAGTATCGTATCGCCCCCGTATTGTTGAATCACCCATCTCCTCCCTGCTCCGTTTTGTTGCTGTAACGTCCATTTGGTTAAAGTAAAGTGCTTCACACAAAATCTGGTCCTTACATATTTTGGGCTACCGGGGTGTGAACGGATCAAAATAAAGTACTTCACGTAATTTTATAGGAATGTTTGGGTGTGAATCCCAGACACCCTTGAGATGATAAAATAGGAACATGAAAAATATTTAATAAATGTTTATCACATACAGTATGCTATATATTTGCAAGAATATGTGCGGTGCCTTACCCCTTGACCTCCTGCGGGGCATGTGGCCTGACCCCTCACAATGTGTCACACTTGACGCTCATTTCAGTAGTCAATATTTTAATCAAATTGTTGGAAAGATTCCAAGAAACAGCCCGATTTGCAAGACATTGTGCGGCCCCTTACCCCTTGACCTCCCGCGGGGCATGTGGCCTGGCCCCTAACAATGTGTTGCAGTTAACACTCATTTTAGTAGTCAATATTTTAATCAAATTGTTGAAAAGATTCCAAGAAACAGCCCGATTTGCTAGAAATTGTGCGGCGCCTTACCCCTTGACCTCCCGCGGGGCATGTGGCCTGGCCCCTAACAATGTGTTGCAGTTAACGCTCATTTTAGTAGTCAATATTTTAATCAAATTGTTGAAAAGATTCCAATAAACAGCCCGATTTGCCAGAAATTGTGCGGCGCCTTACCCCTTGACCTCCCGCGGGTCGTGTGATCGTGCCCAAGCTTCTCAAGGTGGAGTCCATGCCGTTTGACAAGTTCTTAGCTATTCTGTAACTTGATGAGCAAGTTCGTCTTTTTGCTACAAAAATCGATGATCTGACAGATATACTGTATATACACTCATCATTATAACGCTGTAGGATAGTGTGCACCAGCTGCAGTAATACCAAAAATTTTGGGTATGGTTCTCATTGTGGAAAAAATTTTGGGGAACTCTAAACCGAAAAGATGCGTTTTGGTGGACTTTAAATGGTCAAAATCTCAAAATTTTCCGGCGCTCCGCACCGATGATGTGTATAATCCTAACTATTTTCTATCAGGCGCGGCCGTTAGCATATCTACTTCGACTTACTAATTAATGCTCAACAGTTTCTATCAATCAAGTTAGCTCGTTTCATTTTCTAATCGTTTACAGCCAATTATGTCGTCGAAAATAGATTTTTCATCAAGTCTCCCAATTGTTTCTCTAGATGATTGGAATTTTTTTGAACGTTTGCAATCTGAACTTTTGCGTTTATTGAAGGTGGAAATTGAAGATATTACTCTAAACCGCGATTCTAAAATATTTGTTCACGAATTATCTGTTGGAGAGATTTATTTTTCAGCGTTTTAGAATACAAAAACCCGAAAATTTTCCCGGCGCTTCGCGCCCATACCTGTACTTGGGGGGGGGGGACCCCCCCAACTTGGCCAACCCAGTACCCAAAATCATTTACCCCCCCCCCAACCCCCTCCCCCCAGTTGGGAAAAAATTAAAAAATTTGCCAAAAAGTGTATGTTTTTTGGGAAAAATTTCGACTTTTTCCTACCCCCCCCCCAAAATTTCGGATTTACCCCCCCCCCCAACTGGTCGGAGGTCTTACACAGGTATGTTCGCGCCGGAATGGGAAGCAAATTACACTTCATCAGTCTGATTTTAATTTATTTCCCAACGTTATGAAGGTTCATTTTCCGCTCCTATAGAACACTAATATATTCTTCAATCTTCATGAGCTCATTTTGACTAACATAACCAGAATTTTCTCAGTTTTTTCCTCATTTTTGCAGGTTTCTGACTACAAATACAACAAAATGCTTGGATATGCTCCTTAAATGCATAAAAAAGCATCCGTAGCCACATTATAAGCGTTTTTAAAAATATGGAAAATTTTTGGAAAATGAGAAAAAAAATTTCGGGCCCGGTTCTCATGTGGAAAAAATCTTCGAGGAAAAAAAACGGTGCCTGTAAGAGATCCGGCCCGTTGGGGGGATCCCAAAATTTGGGTGTGGGGGTCGAAAAAACGCAAAAAATTTCGAAAATTTGCCCCAAAAGCCACTTTTTTCACCAATTTTTATCAAGTGTGCGGTGGGTTGGGTATGGGGTTGACCGAGTTGAGGGTGGGGGTTCCGATGGAGATAGGGTTCGACCAAGTTGGGGGTGGAGGTACCCCCCAGCCCTCCCACAAGCACTGGTATGCCAATGTCAGTGTTTCCTGCCTGAACTATTCTAGGAGTTGCCTATGGATTTCCGTATTCATGAAACTTTGACATGAGTGATTACGTAACAACATAATTCTCAAGGCTGAAGTTCAACAAAGAGGCTTAATTTGATAATTTAATTTTGTGGATTTTTATGTGTGAGCTTTGAATATTGTATGTCAAAATGAACTGAGATGACCATGTAGCAAATGACTAGGCATGGGCGATGTACTGATGTTTTCAATCAGCCAGACACTGCGGTCAACTAACTGGAAAACAAAAAAAATGAGCTAGAAATGGGCAAAACGGTAAAAATCACATTTATTTTGGATTGATGACAGACAACCGAAAATCAGAGATCTGGCCCCCAACCAAAAATCTGGATTCTTCAACCAGCATGAGCTTCTCTCATTGTCTAACACTGCGCATGACTCTAACATGAAAGAGCATGCCACCATAACAATCGCATATACTTTCAAAAACAATGGGTTTATCTGTAGTCAGTCCATACAGAAATTTGGTTGGTTCTCAAATCCTCTCCGTCTTTGCCAAGCCAAATCAGGTTAGAAAACCGGCTGTAGTACATTTATTTCGAAGAAAATAGACAAAATATAATCAAAGTTTATTGTCGGGCTTATTTCAGATCAAGAGCTCCCAAGGTCAGATTTTCAGATAGTAGTAGATTTAATAATTTGCGGCGGCAATGTATAGCTAAATGTCCAATATAAATACACCAGTTTTGACAAAACTAGCCACCCAGTGATCAATTCTTAGGACTTCGGGTAGGGGTAATACCCCCTCGTACCCCTCCCTATGGGACAGTCTGGACACTTGAACAAAATAAAAATGAAATTATCATGTTGAACATAATTCTTTCCACTGTACTGTTAGCCAGTTTTCCAATCAAACTGGCTCTGACTCAATTTTTGATCTGGGGCTACTTTCACAATTCACAAGTACGGTGGTTGAGTCGTACCTCTCACATGCTCAGTGGTGTCAAGCATAAATACAATTAGTCGAAATTACAGTTTTCTCGCGCCTAGTGCAGGAATAAATGTTGTGATTCTTGGCATTAGAAAATTCGCTTTTTTTCAAAATTATGCTTACTCGAGAAAAATGTTTAAAAAAGCTGAAAATGTTAATTATCGACGCACGAAAAACAATATTGGTGCTTTTCTAACGAGAGCATCTGAAATTGGCCAACGAAGTGGGAAATAGTGAGTTGTTTTTCGAACATTGCTGTACACCTACTCTGGTTGTTAGTGCATGAATTGTGAAATTTCCATAGCTCATTGGCTTTTATACATGAAAACAATTACTTATGTGACCATTGGAAATTTGCACAATAAAGTATCACTGAACCGCTAAATTTTGGTGCAAGCAAAACCTTTATAGAGGTGCCCTGAACTCTTCTCAAGGTTCAGTAGTACCTATAAATATAGAAGTAGGTGCAAGAGAAAACGCCAGTCAATTAGTTCAGTTCATTATTATTTTCTGTGTTGCAGTGTGTGTCAGTTCTGTGGTGCAGAGTTTGGTACAGGTCAATTTTTACGCCACTGAATCAATAGAAAGGCTCAGATGCGTTTGGTACATCTAGCCCCTTGTCTGGTGCCGAGAACTAGTCTGTCTGGTAGTTGCCAGTTGAGCTATTTTCCATGTATATGATACTTTGACCATCTTTTCTAGTGATTACTTCATGCGATTGTCAAGAATCTAATGTTTCCGTCATGTGAACAAAATATTCGCATTCGAGACATATAAAACAGAAAAAGCGAAAAAACTATAAGTAATCTGCTTCGTTGGTAATATATATGGAATAAAGTTAATTCTTAACCTGTCGAAAAAGAACTACTCTAGGAGTGTTTTGTGCAAGTGAACAAGCAAGTAATCCTGAACTCTTGACCTTCTAATACAGTGTAAAATAACACCGTTGAACTTCTAGGTTGCTGCTCTGTTAAATTTTTCCATGACTCGTCTCACGATTTTCAAGCTTTGCTGTACACCCACCGAATGATAAAAATCGTATGCTTGATGAGAAACTGTTTTTGACTAGCCAGTTCTTTATTTCTAAGCAGATTGCAATTCGTGTTCAATCATTTGCGAGACTCCAGCAAAAGTCCGAAGACCTAATAGGGGTGGAGACTTTGCGAGTTATAGTCATAGTAGTAGAAACGTTATATTAAAGTCTGGCTTTTAGAAATAGACTGGCGTTGTTGTATATTGCAATGAAACTAATGAGGATTAGATTAAAATCATATTCCTTAACCACAAATCACTTTAAAAAATCCAATTGTAATGGTAAACAATTGTAAGCTGTCAAAATTCATTCTTAGGCGAACCGACTGCAAGTGACAAGTCGTAGTTAGATCGCAGTTCAGGGGGGTTTCCTGAATCTGACGCGTACGTACTTCGAATCAACTCGTAATGAATGATGGAACTCATATTTTGATGAAACATAAACTCTACGGGTGCAACGCGAGAAGTATATTGTAACATAACCGGGCGCTGAATAACCAACTTAATGATAAAATGTTATTCAGCGCCCGGCGCTGCATAAAAAAAATTAACATGCTTGGTTATTCAGCGCCGGGCGCTGAATAAAAAAAATTAAGACGGAAGGATATTCAGCGCCGGGCGCTGAATAACCACTGCCGAAAATATATGAGTAAGCAGAGTATAAATTCCCGAAAGATATTTCCCTGAAGCGTTTGAATTGATTTTACGTTAGAAAAGAAAATCGCATCAAAAAGCTTAGAGACTTGACGTATTGATCTTTCTCAAAAGGAAAAAATGCGAATCTTCATTGAATATCATGATAAAATATTGAAGATTACCAATGAAAACATGAGATAATACGTTCAAGATGATGAAAACTATTATAGATTATATGATAAATGAAGGTAGACATGCTAAAAGCCGCGCCAGCGGTTAGTAATGCATAATAATGATTAGTAAAGTTATAATCGCCTCGGAGCGCCGGAAAATTTTGAGATTATGACCTTCTAAAATGCTCCAAAATGCATCTTTTCTGTATCCGATCCCCAAAATTTTCTTCCCCAAATGGGGGAAAGAGCCCAAATTTTTTTTCCCTTTTCCGAATTTTTTCTCCCGAAAAAGCATGATTTGGGGAAAAAAACAGTAATTATGAACGAAGCACGTAGCCCCACTGTTTTTTTCCACATTTTCACCATAATGTGGGAAAAAAATCTGGAATGTGGAAAAAATTTTTGAGGTCTTTCCTCAAATGTGGAAGACAAATTTGGGGTTTTCATATTGAAAAGATGCATTTTGGTGCATTTTAGGGGGTATTATTTCATGTTTTAATTGGTAATCTTCAATATGTTATCCTAATATTTAATGAAGATTCGCATTTTTTCCTTATACGTCGAGTCTCTATGCTTTTTGGTGCGATTATTTCTTTGCTAACGTTCGAAAGATTCATGGAAATATCTTTCGGGAATTTATACTCTTCTTACTCATACATTTTCGACCAAGTTCATGAGAGTTTACAAATAAATTACAGAGTTGAAAATTTTTCAAGTAAAACTCTAGAAATCACGACTTTTGACCACAAAATTGGAATCTATCTTGAAATAAATGTTCGGAAAATTGATTTTCCGGCATCCCAGAATGTCAACATACCCAAAAAATTTTCCCGCGCTTCGCGCCGGGAAGATTGCCATCTTTCTGGGACTTTCACTTGTCATCAAAGAAAACTTCACCACCGATTTCTCATGTAATTCGAATCAATTATGCTCTTGGATAGTTTGGTAGAAAATTTGTTCAACAATGCTTGTAGATTAGCTTTAAAGTCGAAAATTTCAATTTTTTCATCAATTTTGATCGATTAACTTCTCTAAAAACACCGGAACGCTTGAAAAAACTCAAAAACAGTGCGATGAAGCGTCTGTGAGCATTTTAAGCGAAAACGGGGATTTAAAGACGAAAAAAAATTTTTTCCACATGTGGAAAAAAATTTGACTTCTTTTCACATTCGTGGAAAGAAGTTCGTAGAAAAAAAACAGTGCGTAGCCCTCTTATGATCGGTTGAAAATCAAGTCCCACCCCCTCACACAAACACGTTATTTACTCTACAATATGTGCGTATCATTGGTTGTATGTTCGTATTATTGGTTTCAACTAACAACTTCATTTGGAAGAGCCTCAACAATACCCTAAGACCACACCTGTAAGACCTCCGACCACCGTTTTTTTCCTCGAAGATTTTTTTCACATGAGAACCGGACCCAAATTTTTTTCCTCATTTTTTAAAAACGTTTATAATGTGGCTACGGATGCTTTTTTATGCATTTTAGGAGCATACCCAAGCATTTTGTTGTATTTGGAGTCAGACACCTGCAAAAATGAGAAAAAAATTGAGAAAATTCTAGTTATGTTGGCCAAAATGAGCTCATGAAGAATATATTGGTGTTCTACAGGAGCGGGTGAAGCATGTTAACGATTAAGGATAGAGTTCTCAGAAATTTAGCCGCTATTAACATTTCTAAAAAACCATTTTGGAGAATTTAGGCTAGCTTTTTTCCAAATTTAATGCTCATGTAGATTGTTTATACTTTTTCTATAGGGCCTTCAAAGGTCTATCGAACGATGTATACGAAAAGTTATAAGTATTAGTAGTAGTTGAGAAAAAATTAATTTAGCTAAGAAATAAAAAAACCACGGTTTTCGAAAGTGGACCAAAAAAAACAATGGAACCAAAAAAAACCAATCGATTTTATGCGTTTTTTTTGCATTATACGAAGTGGTTTTCAGTTCCTTCCGACTTATAGACCCTGTCAATACATTTTTTTTCACATAAAAACGTTTTTCCAAATTTATTTTTCATCAAAGTAACATTTTATATTTTACATATATTCAGGTTCGACATTTTAATCATCCAGTGCTGCACGAAAGGCAGCCCATTCACCACCAATTTCTTGAATTTTCTTAAAAATTTTTTCTTAAAAAAATTTCTTTCTTAAAAAAAATTCCTAAAAAATTAAAAACTTAAAAATGAATTCAATTCCAATTAATTATATGTATGTTTTAGTAGATTACTTGCCCTGTTGAAATCACTCAAGTTAAAATCTAACCTTGAATAGACTTTGCAGTACATTCACCTTTCAACTCTGCAATTTTTTCGCGCAACTTTGTACGGCTAAATTTTTTGTTTTCGACAGCCTTGCGTTCCGTTTTTTCTTTTTCCAAAACGCTTCGTGCTGCAGCCTCAAGTTCTTCTTCCGTGTATAATTTCTTCTTTTTCTCATACTTGGTGTTGGGCATTTCGATTATTTCCAAATTATATGTGTATAAGTTGTAGTTAGATGATTGAATCTGAAGAAAAGTGTTGGTTTTTTTTGGTACCACTGGTTTTTTTTTTAGTTCCAAAATTTAAATTCGAGAATTCTTCAAAATGCATGACTGCTAGCGCAAAGTAACTTTATTAACACATAATATATAATGTGTTGAACTATTTAAAAGAAAAACAGAGAAAAAATGAGGTGGTTTTTTTTGGTTCTACTTGGTTTTTTTTAAGGTTCACTTTGACATGCTACAGTAACCCTGTGAGTTGTTCATAAGAGTGAAAATTTTGCAGATATGTCGCCCTAAGGGGGGCTTAACATTCCCCAAAAAAGTTTCGCATGATTGCGAACATTCATTCAACACAAGCTGTTGAAAGTATCTTGAAAAACAGCACGAAAATCAAACATTTTTTCACGTTTTGGCCGAATTTGCCAAATTCGATTGAATGGTTCCTGGAACATGAAAATTTGTTTATACGTAGGTAGGTCCTAGCCTTAGAAGCAATGACACCAAGTTTGGTTTTCTCAATTACAATATCAAGCAAGAAAATGAATGGTATTTTTTTTGGTTCCACTTTCAGTGGTTTTTTAGGACCCATGACGTTCTTGGTCTGGCGCGAAGCTCTGGAAATTTTTTTGTATTTTCACTTCCTAAAACGCTGGAAATTGAACCTTCACAACGTTGGGAAATAAATTAAAATCCGACTGATGAAGTATGATTTGTTTCCCGTTCCGGCGCGTAGCGCGGGAAAAATTTTTCAGTTTTTATATTCTAAAACGCTGGAAAATAAATCTCTCCAACAGATATTCATAAACAGAAGTTCTAAAATCGCAGTCTAGAATGATGTATTCAATTTCCATCTTCAATAAACGCAAAAGTTCAGGTTGCAGACGTTTAAAAAATTCCAAACATCGAGAGAAAAAATTAAGAAAATTGATGAAAAATCTCAATTTTGGGCGACATAATGGCCAGAAGCATGTAAATTTTCCAAAAATACTTCCATGAAGCTTTTGAATTGAATTTTCATTAAGAAAGCAACAAACGTTTCAAAAAGTTTAGAAAGTTGATGTGTTGATCTTTCTCAAAAAATCTATGATGGAACAAATGCTGATCTTCATCAAGTATAAAAATATAATATTCAAGATTGCCAATTAAACATGAAATAATACATTTAAGATGATGAAAATTATTAAAGATTAAATGGTAAGTGAAGGTGAACATGCTAAATGCCGCGCCTGATGTTGGTAATAAATAATAATCATACATGCACATAAGGGGGTAATCCCTATAGATGGGCCGGATCGACTTTTTTGGCAACAACCGATCCGGATCCAGATCCAAAAAAATTTGGTTCAGCAGATCCGGATCTTAAGGAACAGATCCGAGTGGATCAGGATCGGATGCAGATCTTTGAATAAGTATGTGTACTATGTCTAATTTATCTAAAATTGAGTTAAATGAATTGATATTCATTGATGTCAATAGATTAATAGATTATTAATGATTGAGGTGTTAGTTTATTGAAATAGTTCACATGTAACTAATTGATCATTTTCATTCATTAAATTGTATTCATGTTTAGATTAATATTGGTTTCATCAGAAAGGAAATGAATAGAAAAGGAAACTTTTTTCAGAAATTATGGATTTAAGTTTTTCTTTCACAGCAGAGTGTGGGACTACTTCACAGTGTCCCCAGATGATGAAGAAAAGGCAAAGTGCAATAAATGCAGAATCCAGTTATCCAGAAAAGGTTGTGGTACTGTGTGTCAGAGAAAACATTTGGAGAGGAAACATATTACAATATATAAGCAGTTTGCGGCTAAATAGAAAGGAGATAATGAAAATAGAAGTAATTGTGGAACGAATTGCTACTAGTATAGTTATATGTTAAAGAATTAATTTTTGAGTTTTCTTTAAAGATAACCAAAAAAATGGACCTAGGAACTCGAAAACCAAATTAGGGCATGAACTCAAATCTCAAACGTCTCTGGACAATTGCTTCATGCAGAAAGTAAACTTAAATGCACCAGCGAAAAGTGTCCCCTGTGAACAGCTATTCAGTGGTGCTGGTCAAATTTATGGTCCTACCAAAAATCGTTTGAAGGGTGGTACTGTTGAAAAATTACTGTTTCTCAAGTATAATTTTGCTACCATTGCAGTGTTTTTTTGTACAAGCCTCTTTGTACCTGTACAAAGATCGGCCAAAAAGTCTTTGTACGAAGAAAATTTTTTTTGTACACTGAAAAAAATCATGATCTTTCATGTATTTTCGCACAAAGTTTCTTCCTAATAGCACTCGAGTTCCCGTCCTTCATAATCATCTTACAAATTGAAAAAATATACTCCTAACTTTCATAGATCTGAAAAACTTCAACTTAAACCTGAAATTTCTGAAAATCAGTTCCATGATGCTTCTCAATTCAAACTTAGCTTCATGTTTAAAATTACAGTTGCAAGAAAGTTTGAAGAATAAATTTTGATGTTGTGAAATGGACCGAAATTCGCCTTTTCCGTACAGGACGACTATTAACATTTTTCCCCGTTACCGGAAATTTTTTCTCCAGAAAGCACGATTTGTAGAAAAATAGTATTGCAGAGAATTATAAAATCCGGCGCCAAGCGCCGGAAAATTTTTGGTGTTTTTTAATACTGCAAAATTTTATGTGAATAATAATGAATAAAGATCCGATTATGACCGGATCTTAATCATTGACAACAGCAGATCCGGATCCAGATCTTAAAAAATTTGGTTCAATGGATCCGGATCCAAAAAATCTGGTTTAGCGGATCCAGATCGGATCCGGATCCTAAAATTTAGGCGGATATCCGTGGATCCGGATCCAGATATCCGGCCTATCCCTAGTTAATCCCCATTCCTGAGACCCTGGCCACCCTCCTGGCCAAAAAAAATCGTCAAACACCCCCACCTGAAGTTTTTCCAAGACAGCTTTTTTCATGATTTTTGTGCATATTTTGTATGAAAGACAGGCTTGCAGATCTTTTCTTGTTTTTTGTTTGCTCACTCACCCCCCCTACCTTACAGGGAAAAAGTCTATGGACCCTCCCCCCCTGGAAAATTCTTGCCGTGCATGTCTGATAATAATGATTATTAAAGTAATAACCGGCGCGAGGCGCCGGAAAACTTTGAAATTTGGACCCCCTAAAATGCACCAAAATGCATCTTTTCAATATGAAAACACCGATTTTTTCTTCCACATTTGTGGAAAGACCTCAAAAAATTTTTCCACATTCCAGATTTTTTCCACATTGTAGTGCAAATGTGGAAAAAACAAACAGAAAACGCAAAATTTTCTTGGAGCTTCGCGCCGGATCAATAGGTTATTATTACTGACTTACTTCTATTTGTCTCGAACGCGAGCAAATTTCATTCGAATAGTATGTTGGTATTATCGCAACAGACTTTGAGATTATCAATGACTGGTGGATGAATCGAAATTGTTAACCTCCTATGTTCATTCAGTGGGATTCGGAACTGAAATTTTTATTTTTGATGTCTGATTCCAACAGAAAAATTGACATTGTTTGCACAATTTTTCAAACCCAAAATTAACCCGACACGACTTATAGACATCCTTAATTTAATCTCTCCATCGTTGTTAAGAAGAAATTCGTAGCTAAAAATTGGAATAAAAACTTCCTGACAAAAAGTCTATAAAAATATCTGAATATTCTCGGCATTTGATTTCTTTCTGAATCATGTAAACCGTTTTCGCGATCAGTTTCTCTTATCTCACTGACGTGGTTAGGTAAAATGAGGGAGGCACAATTTTCGTGCAAATTAGTGCAGTGAAAGTATCTTATCATTAGTTATATGTTTCTATCAGACTTTTTGGGATTAGAGCTTCACACCGGGTACCCGCGGGTAAATTCGGGTAATTGATTGTATTCAAAAAAGAGATTAGATAGTGTTCCATATTGTTCATGTATGTGTAGAAACGTACGGAGTCCATACTGAACAATCGTTATGTCCTTTACTCCAAGTGTCCCATTACCCCTAAGTGCCCCGTTACTCCAAGAATGATATGAATTTTTCAAATTGCAATAAGTTCGAAAAGATCTGTTGCAGCTAATCATTTTAAAAGTATTTCAATATGGAAATTGGACTCTATGGTTGGTACTATAGGAAATAAGAGTAAAACAGGCGTTCAAAAGGTGTTGTGTGCACCGAAAAAATTTTTATTAGAATGATGAAAATTTTTCAACTCATAGTCAAACTTTTTATTCGTAATTTAAATGAATTGTAATGTACATTACATGGTAACTATTGTGTATAATTATTCTCATTGGATCTATAGGTGATTTGAAATAATTTTTTGTCAATTAAACATTTATTACAAAATTATCAAAAATTATGACAAATGCAGACGATTTGACTTTTTTAAAATATTTTTGTGAAAGCTTTTTTTGCACTAAACTTCAACGACTTTTGACTCCCTTCGTTTCCCACAGACTTTTACGCACCACACTATAGCCCCCCACTTCTCTTTGTTTTGCACCAAACCGTAAGATTGTAGAGCACATAGTTCAAAAGATTTCGACAACATTCGGAACCATACTCAAAAAATGGTTTTTACAGTTTACAGTGTGATGTGAATATAGTGTGCAAGTGGCGTAAACACAGTGTGCATTGTTCGATAGGGTATTCAAGTGGCTGTCATGTATATAAAAAATTTCTGTAAATTAAGACTACCCGAAACCTAAATTTCGTGGATTTTTAGGCCTTTTAGGGGCTGAAAACATAAAATTAAGAAAAACGCTGAATATGATAGTAACTAATTTTATTTGGCTCGATCGCTGGCAAATTCTTTTCCAAAAGTATACTTGCATCGTCACAGCAGGTGATCCTGTTAAATTTTGGTTTCGCATGTTTGATCAAAAAGGTTTCTAAGAAACTAGTCATTTTGAAAACATTGCAATTTTCTATTTGTGTTAATTAATGTCAGTTTAACGAGTTTTTTCAAGGATGAATATTGTAAAGCCAAAGTTCGCAACCAGTCACAAATCAGAATGTTAGATTCTATTTTGTGTACACGTCATTATCTGGTGAAATGAATCGTGTAAAAGCTTTACTGTTACAGTTACAGGAAATATGTTAAAATTTTTTAATGCTTAAGACGGATGCAGGGTTGGCGGGCATTGGGTTGATGAATTTTTTTGGGTTGGAAAATTGGACATTTCTGGGTTTTTGGGTTTTTTGAGAAAAAAATCATTTTTTCCAAGTTTTCCAGGATACAAATTTCTACTTCATTTAATAATAAATTGAGACTTAAGCCAATTAAAGTAACTGCAATGCAGTCTCTTCCATGACACTGACATGACAACAGATTTGAGATAGGATTGCACAACACAATAAACAACTCAAATGCTTCGTAAATTTTCAATTCAGGAAACTTAGCGCTATTCGATTCAGTTCGTATGACTGTTCTGTTGAGTTGAGTTATTCTAATCTAGAAGCTAAACATTCATATCCAATAAATTTAACTTATCTTTTAATTGTTTTTCGGCTGATTCTTTTTTTTTGGCTGAACTTGATTCGTTTTGGCAGCAGGGTTTTTTTTTGGTTTTTTCTCGGCAGGCCATTTGGCTCCTAAGTTCGAAATTTTACAGGCCAAAAGAAATTTTAACAAGCCAAAACTAAAAAGTTGAACATAAATGTGGTAGTAAAAAAACAGCTTTTTCCAACAAATTTAGTCAAAAACTCTTCAAAATCACGGTAGAGGCCCACATAACAGATCAATCATTTTGAATACATTTTTAATCACACACAGAATAATGAAGCTCACAAATTAGGTCAGTCATTATTCAAATCAATTATCAGGGTTTTTTCGCACAAGCCAGGCTCATCCGTAACTTGGGGAAAAATTTGGTTGCGCATATAAATTTTGAGTTGCTCAATCTACAACTGATAAATTCGCCAATTGATCAGAAAATGATTAAATATACATCCCTTGTATTTCATTCAGTTCAGGGCAGTTTCAGACTTTTAAAACTGAATTTTCAGAGTTTTGGAGAAGAAAAATCAAAAGGCTGACTAGACTAACTTGTTCGGAACTTTCGTGTTTTCTAGGCTTCTAAAATTTCGGAAAATTCATTTTTTCAGCACATTCTTCTGAATTTACCGATGATCGACCATGATCTTTTCACCATTGGTTTTTCGAAAGAGGTTGAACATTTTTGCTTCATTTTCAGTCTGATATATCTGGAGTCAGTACCAATCATAATTATTTATCAAAAAGTTTTCAAATGATTTGAAGTTTAAAAAAGCGCGATAGGTATTTTACTTCGACATGAATATTGATAATTATCTCCGGCTCTCAGCACCAGAAGAAAATTTTAGATTTTGATATTCTATAGCATTGGAAAATGAATATTTAAATGTAATCTTCGCTGGGTCCAATTTTTCACTGAATTCAATGTGTTTTCAGTCTGGCAAACTAAAATTCAAAAAATTAGGTAAGCAGCAAAAAATCTGGATGGCTTCTTCAGATAGCAAGAACTTCTGCCATTTTCTCATGCTGATAATAATTCAATCATTTTTCAAATGAAAAAAGGTATGTTCATGATAGCCGAAAATTCTAAAGCACAGCAAAACGATTTTGTGAAAATAATCCAGAAAAACCTTGATTTTTGTCAAAATAAAAAACAATACAAGGTCAAACATTCTCCCATAATATGCTGATTTCTAAAAGCTATAAGCATAATCGAGGCCGACATTTTCTAACTGCACAACAGAATGATACCACCAATCATAAATGATTTGGAATCGGGCGCGAAGCGTCGGAAAATTTTTGGTATTTTCCATTTCAAAATGCATAAAAATGCATCACCGCACAGGAAGCTACTAATCAAAAGGGTCATTAAGCTATAATTTTTACAAGCCAATTTGGCTTGTGCCGCTAAATTTTTAGGAGCCATTCGGAATTTTTAGGAGCCATGGCTCCTAATTGGCCTAAAAAACCCTGTTTGGCAGTTTATCTGAATATTTGGTAGATTTTACTGCCCATGAGTCATGAGCACTCATGAGCAGTGCTAGTGTGCAATACACAGCATTGCTTGTAACTGTTAAAGTTTTTGTTATAGTTACCTACTGCTCACAGTCATTAACAGCTTGTGAGCTGACCTGAGCAGCCCTAAAATTTTGAAGGAGATGGCAGAGGCCCAAGAGTGAGGGGCAGCTTTCAGCTTTTTAGGTCCATAAATGGGCTGGAATTGAAGGATTTTGCTATTTTTCGGCGGCACCAGGTAGCTAAGTTCAATTTTAGTATTTTACATAATTTTTCTTTGATTTTTATTGGAAATTCATGTTTAAAAATTCAAATTCAGCTTCCTGGATCCTGTATTGTTTAGAGAAAGGGTTCAAGTTTCCTTGAGAGTATACGTATTTTAAGACTAGGGTTGTCCCGGGGCAGACATTTTAGCCGGGGCCGGGGCAGCTGCCCTGGTGCCGGGGCCGGGGCAGACATATAACATATTAACATATACGTCACTAGTGGTACCATACTTCATGTATCGCGTCTAAAAATTTTTAAGGTGATTCTTTTTCTTTTTATTTCATGTCAGCTATGATACTGCATTGATTGATAGGTTAGATAGGGTCTGATGCAGAAAAAAAATTAAATTTTTAAGATAATTGTCATTACTAAAAATTAGGAAACTCATTCTTTCCCGAAGAAACTGCATTGCATTCGTGAAATTGTATCGATTCATCTGCAGGGTTTTTTAGCATGGTGCTATCGATCGTAATCACAGTTTATTAGCATAGGTAATCATAATAATAAACAGTCTTTTCAGATCAATGGAACCACAAGAATTAAGGTTGTAAAAAATTCAGCAGCAACTTTCAATCTTTAAGTCGAAAAGTCTTCAAATTTCAATGTTCTAGAATGCAGGAAAATGTAGCTTTCTCAACATGTTTAATACAAAAATTATGCATGCACCCGATAGTTTAGATTACCCAAACAGATGAAATATCTGTCATTTTTCTGCTGTGGTGATGTTTGAATCATATTTCAAATGGGAAGTTTATGTTAACAAAACAGTAAAATATTCAAACACTGCAAAAGGATCGAGAAAAATCTTGATTTTTTCAACAATGTCAAGAAACAATACAAGATTGAACATCATCCACGAGATGGGACGACATTTTTCAACCGTGAACCAGAACTAACATTCTAGATTATAAATCATTCGAATCCGGCGCAAAGCGCCGGAAAATTTTCAGGATTTTTTGTTTTAAAATGCATGAAAATGACTTTCCAGACAAGAAATCCTGTAACGTAAACAAAAGAATCGTCAGGCTTTAGGTTGCACTGTGCATCAAAAAATCTGTACAGTGCGGATCCGTACCAACCCAAAAAACTCCGTCTGGCACGGAAAAAAACCCTGACTGGAAGGGAGAAACTTTTGAAAAATGCTCGAGAAGAAAGTTGGAGATATCACAAAATTGTGGTGAAAAATCAAAAATCACCATTTTCCCAAATACCAACTTTGTCAACATCCTCATTCTCTTTGTCACTTTTGCATAGTGAATGACTGTGGCTCGAATCTGAATTCGCTTCAGCTCTAACTTCTTGGACACTACTTAGGTAATTTGAAAACATGTTCTGACATGTATGCTGAAGTTTAGGCAAATCAGTAATAATGAATAGCTAATATAATTGTACGTTTTCTGAAAAAATCAATTGAAGTCGAAGTGCAGTTCCGGATATAATGAAAACTTTTAAACTTTTATCCAAATATAACATGAATTTAGTGATTCCTAGAAGTATTAGTGTCAAACTAACTACTGAATATTTACTTGTCACAGTCTAAACTTCAATTTTATTATAAATTGAGCTTGTTATACTATCAAAAATATTAATTTTTTGTAGTCTTGGCCCGAACCGGGGCAACTCTAGCCCCGGCCCGGGGCCGGGGCAGCTGCCCCGGTGCCGGGGCCTGGGCCTGGGACAACCCTGTTTAAGACTAATAGTGACAAGCAGGCACAATTTATTTTGTGATGTTATAATCAAGTGTATTCCTTGGTGGTGTCCAGTGCGTCATCAGATCGTAGATTTTCAACATGTGGTTTTGTTCACACCAAGTTAGGTAATCGATTGTCATCTGCATCGGTCGAGAAACTAATCTTCATAAAATTCAATGCCAACAATTTTGTCGACGGTGTAGAGGTAGATGATCTTATCTATTATGCTGAGTAATTTCTATATTTTTGTTTTACAATAGGTGAAATAATCTGAAAATGTTTTGCTTCATGAAGAATAAAACTTTAGTGATGTTACATTTGATTTATTTTAACTTGGTTCAGATCCACCATTGTGAAATTATGGGTTTTAGGGTTTTTCCCCAACCCTGGATGAATGTGATGTTGTAACTAATGATGTCTGCTCAGAAGTTGATTTTATGAGTCTTGTTGACATTTAAACGTTTAGAGCTTCCTATAAGTGCAAATTATCAAATAAAGTTTCTATTGTGGTATCAGTTTTGTGATTTTTATGTTTAAAAAGAGTTTTTGTCTCGTATTTTTTAGTATTGAAAATCTGGAATTATTTGAAACCGACCTGACATTTTTCTGGCACTATTTTTTAAAAACTGGCATTCCCTAGAAATTTGATGTGGCAACACTGCCAAGTTTCAATGTGTAACTCAGTGGCTCTTACAAAGGGTGACCATACCTGTAATTTGGGCTGGTTGGGAGGAACCCCCAACTTGGCCAACTCTATACCAGAGGTCCCTAAGGTCAGATTTTTCAGGCAGGGGTAAAGTTAAAAATTTTTGGGGGTAGTGTAGCTGAATGTTCACTAAACACCTCATTTTGTCTCGACATTAGGCAACCAGTCACAAATTTTTGAGACTTTAGGTCGGGCTAATACTTTCCTCGTACCCCTTCCCATGAGGCTGTTTGCTCTATACCCAATCCCCCCCAAACATGGAAAAATTGGGGAAAAGTGCCTTTTTTGTTGAAATTTTCGACTTTTTTCGATCCCTGCCCCCAAATTTCGGGTTTACCTTCCCCCAACTCATACCCATACCTGAGAAATGCTGGGTCACCTGAGCCACCGGTTAGCAATGTTTTTGGGTTCGGTAGCTACATTGGCGGCTGTTGGTGGCTCTATAAAATCAACACTCCATGGAGATGAGAGAGGGAAGGAAAAAGAAAAAAGGGAAAAAAGCAGGAGACGCAGAGAAACAGAATCAGTCAGCCAATCAACCAACCAATGTAGTAATCAGTGGACCAACTGGTCTGTGAAGCAACCAACCAATTCAAGAAACAACCAACCAACTGGTCTAGAAAGCAACTAATCAACTGATCTGGAAATAAACCAACCACATGATCTATGAAGCCACCAATCAATCAGAGAGTCAGCCAACCAGCTGGTATGGAAAGCAACCAACCAACTGACCTAGGAATCAACCAAACGACTGATCTGGGAAACAACCTACCAATTTGAAGACAATCAATCAGGTAACTGATCTGGGAAGCAACCAACCAATTGATGTGGGAAACAACCAATCAATTCGTGAAGCAACCAGACAACCAACAAATCCTGTTATCAAAAAACGAATTGATCTGGAAGGGAACCAACCAATCTGGGATTAATCTGTGAGTCAACTAATCAATATGGGAAAAATAACAAACTTATCTGGAAAGCAACTAACCAACCCATTGATCTGAGAAATAACGTACATATTTAGGAAACAACCAACCCACTGATCTGGGAAACAATCAATCAACTGATTTGGGAACAGTCAACCAATTTAAGAAACAATCAACTAAGAAATCTGTGAACCAACCAGATTACCAACCAACCAACCAACTGATATACGAAATAACCAACCTATTTGGGAATCAACCAACTAATCTGTGGAGCAACCAACCAACCAATCTGCGAGCCAACCAACTAACTTATCTGGAAAGCAATCAGCCAGCCAGCCTAGAATGAACTAGTTCGGGAAGAACCGACCCATGTAATAGTCAATCAACCAACCAATCAATTTGGTGAACAACTTACCGACCTGAGAGTCGTGCAAGCAACCATCTAAACCAGGGAACTAACCTGGGTGACAGTACACAAATCAAACATACCTTGGAATGATCGCTTGTCATGTTGGAAAATTTTGATATAAGAAATCGTGTATAAAGAGAAAATCTCATTTTGTTGTAGTATGTTCAAAGTTGAACCGATTTCCCTAATATATTAGCTACTAGAGATGTATCAGGTACCCAGACCCGAAATGAGACCTGAAATTACCCAACCATTTTGTTAGACTCGAATCAGATATTCTTAAAATTTTGGACCAAGAACCGATATGTTCAAAATTTTAGACCTGATACATCTCTAGTTTTAATTATACGAAAATATACACAAATGAATAAGTATTGTCATGAATCAGACAAAAATCCCGTGAGTTCACTACTCAAGTAGAAATCCTTTTTAACTGAATAAAAAAGACGACTAATATTTTCCAAAAAATCTTATAAGAATAACAATAGAAAAAGAAAAATTAAAGAATCATAGAATCTGATGTTTTTTGTTCTTCATGCATGAGTGATGAAGTGCTAAGTGCCATTTGAATAGGTGATCTTCAAAGCTTTTGAATGAAGTTGAAAAGTTGCGACGTTGTTAAGTATTTGTGGATAAAGGAGTAAATAAATCCAGAAATTCTAGAAGTGCTTTTTGCGGCGACATCCGCAACACTGCCAATGCAGGAAAAGTAGTATACCGAAAAATATAGTTGCTTTCTTCACAAGATGGTTCCCTTTGGAGAGCAAATTTTTGATAAATGGTCAACTAAGAAGTTTAACAGCTTGAAAATGTACGACAAAAGAAATAATGATACCACTGCACTGTTTTTTGTACTCGACCCGTTTGTACTGGTACCGACGACAGTCTAAAATTTGTTTGTACTTCATAGGTTACACTGTGATTAATATATTAAATTGAATTTTCATACCAGAAAATTGTTTGTATTTGTACAAATAAGGCCCAAATTTTTGTTTGTACTCGAGCGAAAAAGCCTGTGAAGTACAAAAAAACTATGTACCATTGCCATGATAATTGCCCCAATAACTGTTGCTGCTGACGCCAGCCAGAGAATTGTAAAAAAAATTCCTATTGAATTCCAATCTGCTTTGCGAGATGTTATAGTTGATGGAGCTGCAATGATATTTGTTAAGTTACCAATTCGTTTTCTGCTGGCGTAGTGTCATTCATACATGCACGTGGAGGGGTTGACCCCCAGCAGACTTTGATTGACCACCAGCAGATTCTTGCTGACCCCCAGCAGATTTGATTCCCCCAGCAATGATCGAGAAGACGACAAAGGAAATGAGCAAGAGAGAAGAAAAAGTCGTCATAAAAATGGGAATAATGTTGTTTAACAATTTTTATAAACAAAGCATATTTGATTTCAAACAAGTAACATTAAAACTTTAGAAGGTGCAGTCTAAGCAAATAATTTCACATGTCTGACTTATATAGGTTGTAGAATATGCTGCTTGGAAGTTAGAAGACCTTTCTTTTCATTATCAAGAATGAAGAAAAAAATTTGTATTCCAGCCCCTGTCCTGGCTGACCCCCAGCAGAATTTCTTTGCTGTGCTTGTAGGTGCCATTGAGTGCAAAATTTGTATTTCCTCCAGTACAAATAACAGTGCATTGTTTTTTTATTGATGATTGTGGAAAATTGAGCGTTGTTACACTTTTTGGGATGGATGCTCCGCATCAGAGCACCCCATGGGGGATATGGGGGGTATTACCCCCGTCTTAGATTTGGAAATTCATTTACTACCCCGATAAAAACAGCTCACTACAGCAAAAAATTTTGGTAGACTTCGTTCTCTCCCCAGTAGGTTATACTAATTTGAGAAAAATTGCAGAATGTGGGATTCTGAGGAATTACTCACTGCTCTTTTTGACACATTTACTGAGCAAATGATAGTGGGAAAGTATGCAACTTCTGTGCCATATAGCGATTTTTAGGAAAGGATATCAGCACATTAATATATACTACTTGTAGGAAATCATTATAAATATAATTGGGAGATGAAATAATGACTTATGTATATATGATTAATCAAAAAATCGCCCCTCGGGAAGAAAAACATTATGTTCTTAAAATTCTGCCTCTTCATGCTCTCCTTTCCTTTTCCCCGCTTCTGCGTTGGGTCTTCTGTGCGCATATGGTTACCCAAGCTGTGGCATACTTTCCTGCTATGAGTTGAGACATGTGAGGTCTGTTGACGTGGATCAGGAGTGGTACGTGGTTTCAACCTCATGGTTCATAATCTAATAGGATTAATAATACTAAAGCCACATTCGGCATGAGCGCTTTCAATTGAATGCACTGTTAGAACCCTCATCAGTGATGTAATAAGCTCATACTCCTGAAGATGCTGGTTCAAATAATGTTTCCAAAAGTACATTGTGCCCGATTCTTGAAATGTGCAGGAATCAGTTGGCACAACAGCCCTCATAGTGTGACTATTCTGTACGTATAATTAGCGAATTAAAGTTGCATGATTGGGAGCTGGAAAATGGAGTTGAAATAGTAAATGTTTTTTGACTGTAAAAAGCATAAAGTAGGGGCATTAATCAGTCTTGTAAGTTCGAGAAACTACAACTCCCCCCTCCTTAGCAAAAAAAAGGTCACGGCATATTTCAAGTACTACCCTTAAAATTTACGATTTTACCCCTACCTAAATTTTCGACCTTGGGGACCTCTGCTCCGCATTTAACTGAAAATGAAGCTGAACCACATGTGGCATGTGCAAGTGCTTTTCCCAAATCATTTTTGTATTCGAATTCCAACTTCGCTCATGTGATACAGGTATAACAGCCACTAAGTTTTACTGGAATGATGTTGCGAATGTTCCTCTCAATTTTTGTTGTTATTTTGAATCTTTCCATGGTAACTTGAATTTCGAGGACAGCAATGTCTTTGAATTCTGCTGTTAGTTCGACTGGCAGAAGGTTCTCTAATTTGATAAATGAAGGTTCTAAGGCCATATCTGCACAGTTGCAATGCAAGTGACTGTCGCATCTCCACCTTGGCAGTTGCAAAAATCGTGAGGCATGTAGCACTCAAATAAATCTGCTTTCTGCTTTGTTTCACATTGTAAGCTGCCGATTATTCTTAAAACTGGCTGTCCTGATGATCATGCTTTAACAATGATTGCTCGACTTCCATCCATCATGAATTGACTACCAAGGAACGGAACCACAGGCAAGGTAATTGATGGGATGCTCAGTTTCAAATTGTTCCACTCTATGCTGTCACCTGGTTTCAGGGTGAATTTATTTTTTGATCTTTCTTTCTAGAAATTGACCTGTATATACATCGATGTTTACCACATATTCTCAGGCTGGACATGAAAAAATTTCGAAAGTTGTGGGTGATTCTGGCATGGCATAGGTTCGGTAGAATAAGCAACTGGAACTGCACACAAAGCAACCACAGGCAGCGCAACCACCTGACCACGCAGTAGGGGAAACCAAGGTTTTCATTCGAATTTTTCAGTTCTTCAATTTTTGTAGTCATCGTAGTTTTCTCACAGAAAGTTCCAGTTCAACTTCTCATTCCAGGGCATCGCTTTGATGATTCTACTTTCATTGCAAAAGACTATGTGAAATAATCACTGTGAACTTGGCGTCCTAGTTTTATACCATTGACTTCAATTGTCATTGTTCCATTGGGATCTGATTTGGTATTCTTCATTAAAAGACATGTCTCTTGTCCTTGGGGCATTAAAGATTTACGGGTCGTCTCTGATGCTTCTTTCAAACCTTAAAACCATGAGGACTATTGCTGAATGTCTAATAGAGGGCCGATAGCTGAACTGTCCCATTGTTGATCTCTGAATGAATTGCTGACTGCTTCTTGTTGTTACTCTATTGAAATGTCCAATTGATCTGACACAACAGCGTACCAAATAGAAAATGAGTTTGGGTATTCCATAGAAAATGATCCAAAAATCTAGGATTCCGAAGGTGTAATAAAGTGCACCAGTTGAGAAGTGTACAACTATGAAAATCAGGACAAGATACACTGTTGGTGCACATTGTGGATTGAATACTCTTTGCAGATGTAGCACGTAGAGATGTATTGGGGACCTGGACCCGAAATGAGACCCGAAATTAGCCGACCATTTTGTTAGACCCAGACCCGGATCAAATATTCTCAAAATTTTGGACCCAAACCCGGACCCGAAGAAATTGTCACAATTCAGACTCGGGTCTGATGTATAACGCAGTCATTCAGCTGAAAACAAATAACCATGTTGAAGAATGTGATGATGAAAAGTAACAAATCAAAACTTATTGCTTAGATCATCTTGAGACTGACTTAGATTTAAAATCTACAGCACCCAAGTTCAAAAAATTTCACACATAGTTTTTCAGCCGTTTTCCTTGTAGTCGTCGTCTTTTCAATCTAGATTTTTATTTATAATTTTAATCTAAGGATCAAAAATTAAATTATGGAGATGCTTAGTCACTAGTCTAGTCAACTAGTATTCCACGAGAGATTAGTGACTCGAATCGGTTTATTGTGTCTCGACCAAACCATTTCATTATGATGTTGTTTCTCTCACATCCATTTTAAGATCCAGTTGTGAAAAGTTCGATCTTGAATATGATGAGTTGAAAATGAATCATAGCCGAAAATAGGGTATATTGTCTGGTTTTGCATTACTGCATTTGAAAAATTTTCCTAATGTTGTATACTTTTCATGTTTTACATTTTTCAAAGTGTCTTAAAGTAGGGTAAAAGCCGAAAAAATCATCTGGACCTGTTTCCGAACACCTTCCCATAGCACAACGCAGAATGTTTTCATCATTTTTGTAGGGACTAATGTCCAACATGTTATGTTAAAATTTCAATACGATTTGTGTGCCATTTTTTGAGTTGTAACGATTGGCACACACTGCATGGCCATTCAAATAAATTTTTGAATCCGGATGAAAAGTAATAAATTTTTAATAAAGTTCTGAGAGAACAGGATTCGCCATCACCTATACAATAAATAGGAAGAAAAATGTGGCTTCAAAGCTAGATAAATTTTGATTTATGTAGCTTTCATATTTGCTGAGTGACATACTTCAAATGAAAGGCCAAAAAATCAAATTTTTTTTATTAAATTTAAGAAATCGAGCCATTCTGACGTTTTTTACAGGAAAATGACAGAGTTATTCCAATGGACGTTTATAATGTTTCCTGTATCCCATTGATGATATATTTAGGTAGCATCACACAGCATTTTTGTATAAATTTTCAAAATATGCAGTCATCCACAGCTCTTCCCAAAACAGTACCCACAAGCCTAATTTAAATTTTAACAGAAAGAGAGAAAAAATTCCATGGCATCTCAATGGGAGAGTGCTTAGAAAAGGCTTCAAATGACTCTTTCAGGTTATTTCAGCTTCACTTTTGACACTTAAAAGAGTAAAATGTCAGAGAATTTCTTTCATACCTTTTGCATATAATGAACATTTGGAAATTTATATTTCTAAACACGTATAGAGACTCAGAAATACCAAAAAATGTAAAACTTTTAACTTTCAGAGTGCTGTAATTATGGGAATTTCGAATTTTTCACCGAATATATATGATGTCACAATACTCAGCATATAAAACCACTCCAAGTAACTCATTTTCAGATACTATCAATTTCCAACTTATCATAGGTCAAAGGAGCAGTAGCTCAAATCTGTCAGAAATCGTGTCAGAATGCTGTCACATGGAATAGCACGCGGAAAAATATAATGGATCCGAACCCGAAATGAGACCCCTAAATTACCCCGAATATTTTGCTGGACCCGGACCCGGTTCCTATATTTTCAAAATTTTGGACCCGGAACCATACCCAGACTCAATATTTTTTAAATTTTGGACCCGGACACAGACCCGATATTCTTAAAATTTGGGACCCGATACATCTCTAGTAGCAGGTGAATATTTCACAAAGTCGAGATGCTGGACATGTAATTATAATGTCCTAAATTAGATAGGCACCCACTTTTCCAAATTTTGGCAATTACTTCGTAGTTGCTGAGTATAGCATCACTTGGGAAAATGATGACTTCTTTCTCGTGTGGATTGCTTATGATACATGTAATATGGAGGAAGTGCCATAGGAACCCCCCCCCAGAAATTGTCGGCCATATGGCTAGCCATTGGGCGACCCCCCTATTATTTTCCAATCCTATGGCTAGCCATATGGTAGTCATAGGCA
The DNA here is from genome assembly GCA_963922205.1 of Romanomermis culicivorax. Taxonomy (NCBI): domain Eukaryota; kingdom Metazoa; phylum Nematoda; class Enoplea; order Mermithida; family Mermithidae; genus Romanomermis; species Romanomermis culicivorax. Next base: position 141,812 of record CAWUHX010000257.1, on the reverse strand, counting down.
TACATGCACGTGGGGGGGGGGGGGTTTGACCCCCAGCAGATTTTTATTGACCCCCCGGCAGATTCTTGCTGACCCCCAGCAGATTTGACTTTCCCGGCAATGATTGAGAAGATGACAAAGTAAAATGAGTAAGAGAGAAGAGAAAGTCGTCATAAAAATGGAAATGATGCTGTAGTTTAACAATTTTTCTAAACAAATCATACTTGATTTCAAAAAAGTAACATCAAAACTTTAAAAAGTGCTGTCTAAGCAAATAATTTCACATATCTGGCTAATATAGGTTGAATAATATGCTGCTTGGATGTTAGAAGACTTTCTGAGACTTTTCTTCTTGTTATCAAGAAAAAAATAGTATTCCACCCCCTGTCCTGGCTGACCCCCAGCAGAATTTCTGTGCTGTGCATGTATGGTCATAGGGACCTCTCCATACTTTTGGTTGGAAAAATACTGAAAATACTTTTTTTCTATGAAAAATGTCAATTTTTGAACGAAAAATTGTCAAAAACATTAATTTTCTTGGCGCTTTGCGCCATGGATACCTTTTTTACGGTTTTTTGACAAAAATTACTATTTTTTGAACTTTTTTGGTGAAAAAATCGAAATGTTTTCCATTCAGACACCACTCCACCAATTTTGAGGCATTAGTGACCCTGGCCCCAAAAAAAGTCGTCCGACTCCCCCCTCAGACCTCGGGGCCCCGTTGCATGTATGTTAGTAATCTTGTAACAATATGGTAGGATTCAAATTTCAATCATTGCAATTTTATCTCCAACAATTATCTGTGCACGGCCTTGTAAACACATGAGCTTGCAATTGGCACAATTCATCTCCTCTCCAAACTTTGTTGGAGGACCAAAAAATGTAATCATCATAACTTCCCAAGCTTTATCTGGGATGTCACCATGTTCGTTTATTAATTTCACAATTTCGTCCTTATGATAATAGCAGAATTTCGTACCATGTTGCTGGCATTTATGTCCTGAGCGAAATTCTCGGATTCCCACTAGTGGGCCCTACCCTACACAGCGAAATTGTTTTATGGCTCCCGTTTGATAAATGAGTTGCAAGTTCTTCACCAAGTGTAGAGTTCCATGATACAGTTGAATCTGGGCCATTGTTCTATAAATTGGTGTCCTATCACACACTGTTGACGAAGATAATGAGCAAATGTTCCGTTTAGCTAGAGCCAAAATTTATTGTTTGTTTTCAGTTTGGACGATATCTGGTCCATTGTAGGAAAAACAATCTTGTGATCATTGTGGACACGAACATTCGATACCACATTTCCCATCATCATGATGATGTCCCATTGCATACCTGTACAAGAGGTTCAACTGGATACAATTCGGTACTAAATGAGGCGGCCTCGGTATAAAATGACTTGATTCTCAGCACCGGATCGTATTTTTTGTGTGAGCCGATTTTAACTGAGAGAAAATGAGATCGAGAATTCAAATGCTAACCAAGCAAACGGGGAGTCAGCCAATCAACCAGAGAATCAACTAACCAACCAATCAGTCAGGGAATTGGTGAACCAATGAGTCGGGGAATCAGTGATTCAACTAATCACTAAATCAATCAACAAAACAGCGAATCAATGAACCAATCAATCAATCAGGGAAACAACGAACCAACCAATCAGAGAAATAACGAAGCAATCAACGAAGAAATTAACCGATCAACTATGAAATCAACCAAACAACCGTTGAACAAAACAACTGACCAACCAATCATGGAATAAACCAATCAATTAACCAGGATATCAGCCACCCAACCAAAGAATCAATGAATATACCAACTAACTAATCGAGACATCTATCAACTAGCCAATCGGGGAACCGACTAACTTTCTGGGCTGGTCAGGAAATCAACCAATCATCCAATACAACCAGAGAATCAACTCACCGATCGGGAAATCAACCAACCAATAAGCGAATTCACCAACTAATCAGGAAATCAACTGATGATTTAATTCAACCAGAAAATCAATACATCAATCATAAAATCAACCGCATGATTAGGGGATCAATCAACCAATTAAGGAATCAATGTATGTGATGCATTGGAAAATTTTGAAATTTTGACCTTTTAAAATGCACCAGAATGCATTTTTTCAAATTCTCTGACTTTCTATGGTAGCCTAGCCGTATTTTTTTCTCCTGAACTTCCAAGTTTTTTGGTGGTAATCAACTTTTATTGCATTCTGCCTATTTTATGTAAAATAAAAGTACTATACATCTGGTTCCCTACACATTTTTAGCTTGGCAACCACTGAAACGATTCGGGAACCAACCAACTTTTTAGGCTGCCTGGTACCAGATGAACTGATAAGAGTTGCCCAAGTATATGGAATAAGTTATTAATTCTATCTTCCAGCATTCTAGAGTGTCGGAATCTAAAAAGATATTTTGTTGTGTAACACTTGAAAGATACAAAAAACAACCGAACAAAAATAATTACATGCTAATGACTGAAAGGGAGAAATTCTTGAAAAAAGCTGAGAAGAAAGTTGAAGATATCACAAAACTGTGCTGAAAAATCGAAAATCATCATCTTCACAAATAACAAATCCGTCAATATCCTCATTCTCCATCACTTTTGCATAGTGAATGACTGTGGCTCGAATCTGAATTCGCTTCAGCTCTAACTTCTTGGACACTACTTAAGTAATTTGAAAACAGTTGTTTTGACTTGTATGCTGAAGGTTAGGCAAATAAGTAATGCTGGGTACGTTTTCTGAAAAAATCAATTGCGAACCTGTATTCAAGTTGAAGTGCAGTTCCAGATAAAATGAAAACATGTAAACGTTTATTCAAATAGAACGTGAATTTAACGATTCCTAAAAGTATTACTGTCAAACTAACTAGTGAATATTTACTTATCACATTTTGAACTTCGATTCTGGGGTTTTTTAGGCCAATTAGGAGCCATGGCTCCTGAAAATTCTGATTGGCTCTTAAAAATTTAGGGGCACAAGCCAAATTGGCTTGCAAAAATGAGAGCCTAACCACCTTTTTTGATTAGGCTATAGGGTTTCCTGTGCAGAGATGCATTTTTATTCATTTTGAAATGAAAAATACCGAAAATTTTCCGGCGCTACGCGCCGGATTTTAAATCATGTATGATTCTTGGTATCATTTCTGTTGTGTCATCGTCAAAATGTCATCGTAGCTTATGCTTATAGCTTTCAGAAATTAGCGTGTTATGGATGAATTTTTGTGGCGCTTTAGAATTTTTGGCTTTGGTGCACATAACTTTTTGCATTTGGAAAATGATTAAAACATTATCAGCATGGGAAAATGGCAGAAGTTAGTGCTATTTCAAGAAGCCATTCAGATGCATTCTTGCTTGGTTAATTTTTGAATTTTAGTTTGCCCCACTGAAAACACATTGAATTCACTTGAAAAATAGACACTTCGTGCTCATGCAGGAAAAAGGTATTAAAAGTATTCATTTTTCAATGCTATAGAATCTCATAATCTAAAATTTTCTCTCAGTGCTAAGCACCGGAGATATGCAAGTCCGAAGTAAAATACCTATCGCGCTTTTTTATGTTATAGATCATGTGAAAACAGTCGCTTTGATGCATAATCGTGATTGGTAAATTACTGGCTCTTGATTGTATAAGATCCAAAATGGAGGTAAAATGTTTGACCTCTTCTGCCAATCAAATGGTGAAAAGATCGGTCATCGGCAGTTGCAGCAGAATGTGCTAAAAAATGCATTCTCCGACATTTTAGAGGCCTCGAAATCAAAATTTTTTGGCGCTAGGCACTGAACAAGTTACTTTAATCAGACTTTTGATTTCTCCCTCAAAATTCAAGAAATTCAATTTTAAAAGTCAGGAACTGACGCGAAGGGAATGAAATACAACGGAAGTAATCATTTTTTTGATGAAATTAAGCGAATTTATCAATTTTAGAGTGAGGAACTAAAATTAATCTGTGCAACCGAATTTGTCCCCAAGTTACAGATCAACCTGGTTTGTGCGAAAAACCCTGATGATTGATTTGAATAATAACTGATCTAGTTTCTGAGCCTTATTATTCTGTGTGTGATTAAGAATGTATTCAAACTGATTGATCTGTAATGTGGGCTTCTACTGTGATTTTGACTAAATTCGTTGAAAAAAACATTGTTTTTTTACTACTCACATTTATTTACAAACTTTTTAGTTTTGACTTATTGGAATTCCTATTGGCCTGTAAAATTTTGACCTTAGGAGCTAATTGGCCTGTCGAGAAAAAACCGAAAAAACCCTGATTCTATTATAATTCGAGCTTGTTATACTATCGAAAATACTAGTTTTGTATAGTCTTGCCCCGAACCAGGGCAACCCTAGCCCCGGCCCGAGGCCGGTACAGCTGCCCTGGGGCCGGGGCCTGGGACAACCCTAGTGGACATTTAGCTGCACTATAAGGTCAAATTTTCCACTTTACCCCTACCTTAATAATCTGGTCTTGGGGGCCTGTTGTGTTGGACATTAATGCCTACCAAAATGATGTAAACATTCCATGGAATCCAATGGGAAGTGTCCGGCAAGAGGTCCAAATGGCTATTTACATCCTTTTGGACACTTTAAAAAGTGTAAAACGTGAAAAGTACAACATAATAAAAAATTTTTCAAACGCAGTCTGTGAAACCACACCCACAAAACCCTATTTTTGGGTATGATTCATTTTCAACTCATCATATTCAAGATCGAAGTTCTCAACAACTGCTTCTCAAAATGGACGTAAAAAAGACATCATATCGAAATCGTATGCTTTGGTAAAGACAAAACATCGAATCGGGTCACGGATTTCGCGAAATATTAGTGCCTAAGCGTACCTATAATTTCATTTTTGATCCTTAGATCAATATTACTAATAAACATCTAGATTGAAAAGACGACGACCACAAGGAAAACGACCGAAAAACTATTCGTGAAATATAACTTGGCTGTTGTAGATTTTGAATCTAAGTCAGTCTTAAAATGATCTAAGCAATTAAGCGTTGATTTGTTACTTTTCATATTTCAATAGTTAATTGGTGCTTCATCACATTCTTTAACGCGAGTATTTGTTTTCAACTGAATGACTACATTATACACCTGACCCTAATCAGAATTGCAACAATTTCTTCGGGTCCGGGTACGTTTCCAAAATCAATAATATCGGGTCTGGGTCCAGGCCCACCAAAATGGTCGGGTAGTTTCGGGTCTCATTTCGGGTCCGTGTCCCCGATACATCTCTACTCATCATCTCTTTCATTGATGTCTCTGTAAAATATGATCAAGTTATGTGTTTCGTAGAGCTGGAATAATGCAAAATGTAAAAAATTTTGCAAAAAGTTGCGAAATTTTAATTAATTAAATTAAAGTCAATTAATTAAATTAAATTAAATTAATTAAATTAAAGTCAATTAATATCTACTGAAGCTCGGAAAAAATTTTTCGATTGAAGTCGAGCGATCAAAAAGGTTTCGAGTACTCATTGCATCCCTACAATTTTTACATGATTCGCATTTCATCGAAATCTACAAACGGATCACGTATGCGCTGTGTAATTAACGACAAAAAATCCCTGTTCCCACAACACGGTAACCTGTTTTTTAAAATTATAATTGTAATGTATAATTTTTCTCGTCGAAAAAAGCGTCGTGTACATTCGACAGAAATTTTCGGAATTTGTTAAATTCCTAAACCCCTGAATTTTTTCTTCCAGTTCAAAACTGATTTATTAATTTTTTGCTCACCTTCGCCCCCTAAAACCATCAAAATCGCCCATAAGAGATCGGGTATTTTTCTTTTTTTTTATATTTTGTATTATTTTATTCGTTTTTGCGCGAATCGTCGGCCTTTTTCTTTTTCTCCATCTTTGTGTATACATATACAAATACATGGCGGCGGCTTTTTGAAGTAGACATTATTTTTCATTCTAACATAAAATGATTAATAGTGCCAGTTTCTTTTACGCAGCTTTTCTTTTTGTTAAATCGTGTACACGTTCTACGTGCTTTGTATTTGTGATTCAATTCCTTAAACTGGTTCTTTATTATTTTTTATTTATGCGTATGTCTTCTCCGTGCGTTAAAAAAGGTTAATTTTGGCTGGGCGTGCGTGTTCGAAAATTAGAAAAGGCGACAAGAGTTGATAATCTTAGGTGAACTTTTTATGACACTCTCGGTGGATACAAGTGGACTGATGACTAGGCGGTGTCCCTTTTGAAGATTTTCAGTAACTTTTAACGATATTTCGTTGATGGATATGTTTCGAAATCTTTCTTTGTTTTCTTCGGTCAAGTATTAGTCGACGCAAGAAGAAAAGTTTAGCCTACGCTCCATCTCTCGACTTTTACATTTTGATCAATCCTCAGTCCGTATTGTCAGCTATTGATGTTTTGGAAGGGTTTTTCCTTCCGATTTTTTGATAAAGCGGTTGGAGCGCCGACTGGTCAAGTGTGAGGGTGAAAAGTCTTACTTTTGCCCCGTTCCACTTTGGCGCTCGTCTCACTTTGGCGCTCGTCTGACTTTGGCGCCCAGTGTTTAGTAGTGGCTTTTCGTGGATGTCTTAACTTGGCACCCATCTTACTTTTCGTCCGTCTCACTTTGGCGCTCATCTTACTTTGGCGCCCGTCTCACTTTGGCGCCCCGTCTTAGGCCCGTATTCACAATCGCGTGTTAGCGGCGTGTTAGGCTGACACGGTGTTAAATTTTGGCTAACACGGTGGTAACACGGTGCTAAGTTTTATACCCGTATTCACAATCGCGTGTTAGGGTCGAAAAATGGAAAAGTTAACACGGCGTTCTAAACCTGCTCCCTACCAGTTTTAGCGGCGTGTTAGCAGTAGTCTGTTTGTTAATTTTTTCAATTTTCATGGATATTATTGATCTATTGGATCATCTTGATGAAAGTGAAGAAATAGTACATCATATTCGTCACTTTCGGGATAGGGCCAATCCATTTGAGGGCTACGATAACGTTACCTTCAAATCAAGATACAAATTGTCGAAAAATGGTTCCCGAGACTTGATTACGCTTCTCCAAGATCAATTAGAAACTTCTGGTCGGAATCATGCGATCCCTCCAGCACTTCAGGTTAATACAAAATCATAAGTTTTATTCATGAAAATTAACTACTCATCAAATGAGTGTTCAAACTCAAATATTACATATTGAAAAAAGCTGGCATTGTTGAAAAACCTTGTTGACATTGAGCATAATGTTTTTTTCCTGTTATATCCTTTTTCATATTAAAAAATTTGCTTGAGCTTTTTCTGCCACCCTGTTACAAAAGTAACACTGTGACAACGAAAGTAACACGGTGTTGGCTAACACGGACTTAACACGCTATTCTGAATACGAGGTGATACTTGACACGGTGTTAGCTCGATCACCGTGTTGACTTAACACGCGATTGTGAATACGGGCCTTAGTCTGCTTTTCAGCATCGAACATTTATTCAAGTAAAAAGCGATTACCAAATTTGCAAGATCATTGATCATTCGGAGGCGCTTTGCAGTGGCCCTGTAGCATAAAGATTGGAACAAATTTAAAATGGCTCAGAAATTAGCAGACTACGAGAGGAATATTACATTAACGCGAACGACCAGGCCCCAAACGTGCTAGTTTTTGTGATAAAGGAAAAGAGGAAGAAAAACAGAGAATGAAAAGAAACTATATAGAAAGAAAAATGTACAAAACAGGAACTGAATGCAGAAAAAGAGAAACGAAAACTGAGGATTGGAACTTGAGGAGAAAGTGGAAACAAAGAATGGAAACATGAAACAAATATGTTGCAAAATTGGAGAAAATTAACATAGTGGAAAATGAGCGAGTAAAATAGAATCAAAAGATAAAACAAACCAAAACAAAACAAAAGTAGAAGAAAAAATATAGAACGAGAAAAGAAAAAAAAATAATATAAACACAGACAAATGGAAGAAGAAATTAGGACTGAATACGAGTACAAGATAATAAGGGAAACGGTGAATAAAATGAAAGGGAAAAGAAATGTGGAAACAAACAGAAACAGCACAATATGAAAATAAAACAGAAAAGCGGTGGGACATAGAATTGTGTGACTGAAAATGATGAGAATAGAGAGCAAGAAACTAAAGCAGAGGGGGGATGAGAGGGAAACAGTGAAGAAATGTTATACAGAAAATAAATAAAATAAAGGAAAATGATTAACAAAATGACTTTTTACTCTCCACGTCGTCTCTCTAATGTAAAATTTTCATACTGTTGTCACACTACGTTCTGTTGATTTTATGATTTTTAAATTAATTTAAAGATCATTAGCACAAAGAAACGGCGGTTTACTAGACGGTACGTAATTTTCGTACAGGTAAGTATAGTAGATTTTTTATCGCGTAATGCAAAATTTAAAACTTAAACCGCTCGTAAAATTTAAAACCGCTCGTAAAATTTGCATAGATAAAATCACACATACTAGGCGTCAAAATGAGATGGGCGCCAAGACACATCTTGGGCGCCAAAGTGAGACGGGCGCCAAGTTGCGACACAATCGGAAAAAATCTATTTTAGGCGCCGGGTAGCTTATTTTTCGAAATTCGAAGGGTCAGCAACCGCTGAGGAAAAGCTTTTTGCACAAAAAGAGGAAAAACGCGTTCGTGATCAATGATTCTTCTAGTTACAAGTGCCATAGAATGCTTATGTCGGTGGTATACGCCGGACAATAGCTTTTCGTCATTATTGATTTCAAAAATGTATTTTCTTTGATATTTGGCTACTTTGCCACCCCTAGGGCTTTCCATCATAGATCAAAAAACCAAAAGCTTATTTTTATTGAAAAAGTCATTTTCGAACGGAAAAAATATCAATTTATTAGCGCTCTGCAGCCTGAATGTGACTTTAATACGAATTTTTTATCATCAGAGTAAATATTGTTTTGAACCATTTTTCCCAATTTTCAGAAAAATACCCCGAACCCTTTCTCTTTCAACCCTGCCGAACCCTAGACCTCCATGCTCTTTTACATGTATGGTTAATATGAGCACTTGATTGCTGGCTGCCACTTATCATGTGTTCTAGAACCCACCACCCACGATCTCCCAAAAATCATGTTATAAAAAAGCATTGAGTAAAGGTTCAGTGTTTAGTTCTAGGTCCATTTCTTTTCTGTATTTATTCTCAATTTTATTATGTTCTTTTCTCACGTTGTGAAATTAGGTTTTTCCTAGGTTTCCCACGCAAGGTGATTCATCCGTCTAAGTTTTCCTATTCTTCTGTATTAGCAACGCACACCTATAATAACAGGTGCAATTTTCCGTTCTGAATTTTTATTGCCTTTTCTTTGATAACAATCTTCCTTTTTTCTAGTGATACAGCAATTGCACAATTTCGGAGGAAAAATGTCAATCTACGTAAGATTTCCCCCGAGTAGTCTATGGATATACCTCAACCCTTTTCCCGTCTTTCTCGAAAATTGGAATAATCCAAAAATGTCAAGAATGATAGGTACTCGAAACATCAAATTTTATCATGCTCGGGAAGATCTGTCTCTAGTTTGAGCAAATAAACACAGAGAAAAGGGGAGAGTGGTCTCTTTGGTGCGTACATATTTCAAGGACTTCCTTTGTTGGAAACACTGCGTAAAAACGCGCGTGGGAAGGAACATGTCATGTCCAGTAATTAGGCGATTGATTGACCGACGTAAAACATTTTCTTCCTCAGCGCTGCAAATAATGACCATTGTCAGTCGTCCACTACTTTATTTTCCAAGGAATGGTCCACTACTTCTACTACCACTAATATTCATATTCTCCACAAAAATGTCTAGACTTTAATCCCCTGGTTGTTGTAAGTAGTTATATTATTGATAGAGTAGAATATAATCCCTTTGCCCCGAAGGCAGTTGTCGAAAATGGAATATCGTTACTTACTGTGTGAAATGTCTTTTGGTCAAAAATATGTTCTTTAATGAATGTACCACTATGACTGGCTTAGCATCAGAAAGTCAGGCCTAGCTTGAACTTGTACTCACTTGTCCAGTACTTTCAAAAATTAGTGGCTCACCGAGGGCAAAGCATTTTGAATGGTTGTCTTGAAAATAATAAAGTGAAGCTAATTTTCATAGTCATCAATTTATTAATTTTGAGTCCTCGTGCTTATAAAGTTATTAATGAGCACTTTGTTTGACGAAAACATTCTTTAGCATACATGCACATGGGGGTTTGGAGGGTCCTGGACCTCCAGCAGGTTTTGATTGACCCCCAGCAGATTATTGCTGATCCCCAGCAGATTCTCCTCCCCAGTATTGGTTAAGAAGATGGTAAGTTAGGAAGAAAAGAAGAGTCATAAGAATGAAAAAGATGTATAGTTTAACGGGTTTTCTGAACAAGGCATACATGATTCCGAAGGAGTAACATTAGAACCTCTAAAAAAGCAGGCCAAGCGAATATTTTCACATATTTGACTAATTTAGATGTAAGAATTTGCTGGTTAGATGTCACAGAAGCTTTCTTTTGGTAATCAAGAAAGAAAAATCTATCCGACCCCCTGTCCTGGCTGACCCTAGCAGAATTTTCGTGCTGTGCATGTAAGTTTTCTAGGAAATCGATTCTTCTGGAAATTAAATCTTGTATACACATCTGACATTCGTCATTTTCCTCTAAAAATTTATCACTAGAAACGAGTGGTAAGTTTTGATCTAATTGTAGCCTCTCCCAAAAAGCTTTCGATTTCGAGCCGACGTCTTTTAAGAACTACTGGACGCTTAGACCTTCATCCTGATTCAACAGTTCGAATCTTCTTTCACCCACATTTGCAGTTTTGTGAAAATACTCGTACGATGTTTCATTTTTCTCTCACTGGAATCGTGGGTTGTTTTTTGATTCAGTCGCCGTTTTGTTTCGGCCGTCTCTACCATTTCAGATGCTGAGTAGATTCAGTCATTCAAATCTACATGTAATCATAAACGTGTACTCGTTTGCAGTGAATTAGGATAATATAGATTAATTATAAATGAGTTGAGAATGCTTCAATGATGTGCGTCAATAATTACCAAGAAGGATGGGTTGACTAGCAAAAAATTGGGGGAGGCACTCATGCGAGTGTAATCCATTTAAAATATTAGTTTACATTTCTCCTGTCACAGAAAAACGGTATATCCTCAATCTGATTGAGCAATATTTGTGTTTTTATAAATTTTGTCAAGACATGATTAAGATCGAAATGGTCTATTTCTGAGCGGTTTTCGCAAGTCTAATGTTCTAGCAAACTTTTTCAAGGAGTCAATGATTAGTTTTATCAAATGTTTTCTTGATAACCGATGCAAATTTGGATATGGGAAGGCACCGGTAGGCCAGTCAATGCCCAGTGTAAAAGTTATTTGTAGATTTATCCATCTCAACGCACGTATAGTTTTTTGTCTGAATTTCCTCCGTGATTCTTGAACATGTCACATTATATGACTGAATAAAAATAAACTATTCCGCGGAGCAAAAGAAAGGTGGGTGAATGGAGATAGTGGCTGAAAAGTTTCGGTAGCTGAATGATGTCAGTGGCTGAATCACTACTGACCCGAAATCGTGGGCGTTTTATAAGTGTCCGGCTTCGTCGCGATTTTGCCTTTTTCTTCATATTCGATCTTTTATTTAAAATTTTACGCTTTTTCTATCTCATTTACGGACTTTGTTCACTCTCTTCTCTCTCTCTCTCTTGCTTTGATCAATTATCAATCAAAGTTTAGTTTGCCAGGTAGTTCATGCATGAAAAAAATTTGTTGTGCTAATGGAGATTTTCTGGGCATATTGGCAAATAGCTATGCAGCAGGTAACCAACCAGAAATATAACGTCTGCGCCTGGATCTACATTTCTATGTCAACCGGATTTTCCGTAGAATTAGATCGTCCCTTTTCTGGATTTATCATTTCCTTTTTCTTCCTTTCTCTGTCATTCTCTGAATCCAATTTCGTATTGTTCCCATGGAACATATGCGTAGGCGGAAACGAAAATTATGCGAATCGAGGGTTGCTCGAGGCACAAATTTTCGAGTGATCATCGAGGCGGCACTAAATTTCAGACTACTGCGGTTGGTGAGTATGCGAGGCAGGTGGTTTAGACGAAACATCAATATCAAGACATTTCTATATTGCTATTCGAAAGTTGAAGAAACTCTCGTAGATTTCGTGTCTGCCTAAGACCTTAGTCGAACTTAATTTGTAATGTTACGTGTTTTGTTGTTACAACTCAAGCCTTGTCTAGAACACTTTTATGGTTTTGATCTGCACATTTAAAACACCCTATAGTTGACAATGCTCTGCAATGCAGCAATTTCACACCTTTCCTAAGGAGGAAATCGTAAATCGTGAATTTTGTTGTGATTTCTAGATAGTTTTTGTCAAATTATGACAAATGGGACAGCAATCGGAAATTACTCCTTAGGATCCATCAAAAAACTGCAGTATACCTTAATTTCTGACTACTTATGAGAATAAAAAACAAAAGAATCTGCTCTAAGTATCCCTTCTCGCTGTGTGGCAGATCTTGTTGATATATGACTTGAGCAAGTCATTAAGGCCCGTATTCACACTCGCGTGTTAAGTCAACACGGTGTTAGGACTTAACACCGTGTCAAGTATCACCTCGTATTCACAATAGCGTGTTAAGTCCGTGTTAGCCAACACCGTGTTACCACCGTGTGACTTTCGTTATCACCGTGTTACTTTTGTAACAGGGTGGCAGAATAAGCTCAAGCATGTTTTTTAATATAAAAAAGGATATAACAGGAAAAAAAACATTATGGTCAATGTCAACAAGGTTTTTCAACAATGCCAGCTTTTTTCAGTATGTAATATTTGAGTTTGAACAGTCATTTGATGAGCAGTTAATTTTCATGAATAAAACTTATGATTTTGTGTTAAGCTGAATCATACCTGTACTTGGGGGGGTTGGGGGGGACCCCAACTTGGCCAACCATATACCCAACCCCCCAGTTTGGAAAAAATTAAAAAAATTTGCAAAAAAGTGTATGTTTTTTTGGCCTTTTTTGAGAAAAAATTTCGACTTTTTCTCGACCCCCTCCCCGCAAATTTCGGATTTAGCTCCTCCAACTGGTCGGACCTCTTACAGGTATGAGCTGAAGTGCTGGATGAATCACATGATTTCGACCAGAAGTTTCTAATTGATCCTGGAGAATCGTAATCAAGTCTCGGGCAGCATTTTCCGACAATTTGTATCTTGATTTAAAGGTAACGTCATCGTAGCCCTCAAATGGATTGGCCCAATCCCGAAAGTGACGAATATGATGTACTATTTCTTCACTTTCATCAAGATGATCCAATAGGTCAATAATATCCATGACAATTGAAAAAATTAATAAACAGACTACTGCTAACTCGCCGCTAAAACTGAAAGGGGGCAGGTTTAGAACGCCGTGTTAACTTTTCCTTTTTTCGACCCTAACACGCGATTGTGAATACGGGGATAAAACGCACCGTGTTACCACCATGTTAGCCAAAATTTAACACCGTGTCAGCCTAACACGCCGCTAACACGCGATTGTGCATACGGGCCTAAGAAATTATCATTAAATTATGTCATTCAAAGTCATTCTCATAGATTTCGTTGTAAACGGAAAAAATAAATGATTCGGCTTCGTTAAATCCTTCATTTCGCTTTTAGTCTTTGTTAGTGCTGTGTACATGCATCAACATTTTTTCTTTTATCGGACTAATTTTGACTTTAAAATTTTTGTTGCAGAGAAATAAATTGAAGAGATAAATTTCCATTTTATTGCTACCTATTCTTTAATGACTTTATTTTTGATTCAATTTTTAATTAAGACATATAGTTTGACGACCGTGCGAACGCTCCAAACTTTTGTAGATTTATCTACGTACTTTTATGTCTAACATATCCGGTGTGTAGTACCACTTTTAGTCGGTTCAAGTTACCTAATTTTAATATTGAAGCAAGTTTTCGTGCCAAGTTCCGTGCATATTGTAGGTTCTATAGGGCTAGTGGTTGGTTTCTTCACAAATGGTAATTTGACGAAAGATTTTAATTTGCATATTCTGAAATTGAACCCATTTTATATCTGTCTTTCAGTTTTTCTCCCTTCGTCATACCCTTCTTATGTGTGCATATTGATTTTTCCTTCTGCAAACAAGAATCTAATACTTTTTCCTCAGGAAAAGGATTTGGTCTATTGTAACCGAAGAAATCCCTGCTTCCGTGGTCATTGGAAATTTTTGTTTACTTTTGGTTATATTTCCTTGTTTGTCTTTGAGCTAACGTCTCGTATTACTTGTAAGATCCTATGCAATATAAAAGGCCTCGGATTCCCGGTTTTCTATCGTCCTGTGTTTATTTTGCACGCTTTTTGATTTTCACATTTGCTTCTATTAATTATTTGTGCTTATTTACGTTAAGCTGATTTCGCTCGGCATATTCAACCTTCCGATCTCATTGGAAATAAACATTTTGTGGAAATGTCCGCTTCTTTTTCTTCTTCCTTTTAGAATCAGTCGTTAGAAATAAATAAAAAGAGATCCTGCCTGTCTGCGTCTTTTTTTCCGGAATATTCGGCTTAATTAATTTCATCCCGTAATCTTAAAGTGAGTAAGTGTTGTTCTAGTTGGTCTGTCGTTCGGCCGGAGCTCCTCGGACGTAAGATTTTCTTGGATTGGACATTTTAGTTGTCGATCTCGTCCGATATAATTCGGTGTAGGATTTCATCAATCATAAAAACTCATGTTTCTCTCGTTCTTTACGACAGTAATTCGACACTAATTTGTCTAAAATTCGCCGTTTTTTGTTGGAGTGATCACGAAAGCATGAAAAATGGATCTTGTCTGCAGTAGATTATATATGAACTTTACCACGTATCGTATTGGTAATTCTTGTAGCATACATTAATAAGTTCAACCAGCCGGGGGGGGGGATAGTGGAAGCCTTTTTGGATTCTCATAACTTGGTCAAGGAATAGAGATACAGAACAAATTATTGTGGTTTTGAATAAATCTCAATCATGCATGTAACGGAGCCCCGGGGTCTGGGGGGGGGGGGTTGGGCGCCTTTTTGGGGGCCGGGGGTCAGTAATTCCCAAAATTTTAGAGGGAGGGGTCTCTAGGGAAAAAATTCGAATTTTTTACGAAAAAAGTCCGAAAAATAGTTCAAAAAATAGTTATTTTTTCCTAAAAAGCCCGAAAAAATGTATTCATGGCGCGAAGCGCCAAGAAAATTCACATTTTTTACCATTTTTTGTTCAAAAATTGACATTTTTCATCAAAAAATTGACATTTTTCAGTATTTTTCCGACCAAAAGTATGGGGGTACCTACAGCTACCATATGGCTAGCCACTGGATTGGAAAATCGTGGGGGCGTCGCCCAATGGCTAGCCATATGGTCGACGATTTCTGGGGGGGGGGGTTCCCATAGCACTTCCCCCGCAATTTCATGTATGATCTCAATGATAACTCTCATTTGAAATTTTATATGTTATCATTTTGTCATACCCATACCACTTCGCATGAAAATGGCTGCAAAATTGATGATTTTGCTAAAATCAGGCCCTGTAAATTCATTTCAAGACCCATCGTTGGGGTAATACACCCCGTTGTCCCTCCATATGCATTTCTAGGACAAGCTAGGAAGGACGCCAAGTTAGGACATAAAATGGACGCCAACATGGGACTAACACGCCAAGTTAGGACGGACGCCAAGTTAAGACGGATACCAAGTTAAGACGGACGCCAAGTTAAGATGGACGCCAAGTTAAGATGGACGCCATGTTCGGACACAATCGAGCTTCGAAGCTGATCTGTGTGAAAACCGATGTCACTGCCCCCCCCCCCAAAAAGCTCGCTACTCTTCTTGTAATGTACATGTTGAACATATTTTACTAGCATCTTTTATCAAATTTTATAAATCATGCCTGTTTGAGTAGTTACAATCGTTTGAAATATTAAGCTTTGATTTTGGATACGATTTTACATTTTCATTTTCGACTGAAAATTGTCTAATCAGTCACGAAACTCGACTAGCATCAAATAAATCGGATAAAGAGAAATGACAATCTAATTCATTTCATTGTTACGTGAGTAGATGCTCACTTTGGAAAGAATATCATTATAACACGATTCGACCGCATCGCTACAGTAAGCACAATAATTTATACTTGAAAAACAACTTTCCAACACGCACATCATTTACCAAACAGCGAGCACTCTTTCGAATTAATCTTGCTTTGCTTGCTCGCCTCTTTTTCCCTTTTCTCCTTCATTTGACAATGATTTGACATTATTTTCCAGCGACGCGGGGCACCCTGTGTCTCTCGTTCATTCGTTCGTTGTCGTTTTGCGCTTTTTATCCTTCCCAAATCTATAGCTTTTGTGGAAGCCATTAGCATTAACGACTGTCATCTTGGTTGGATAATGCATCTTTCTCCCTCGCTCGGTCTCCAATCCAAATCGCTCCGTTGCCCTAATCTAGAGAACGTTCGAGAAACGGCGAAAAATTTTTTTCCATGAAAAATGCTCGACAAACATATAGTGAAAAGCGAAACGAGTCAATATAAATAAGGAGGAAGGCAGAATAATTTATATTTGGAGGATGATGAGGAGGAGGGTCGATCTCCTGACTTTTCGTACAATATTGAGGGCGAAAACCGAAAGAAATATGATTCGATACTTCCAGAGCCTATACATAGACTATGCAGTTAGACTGATATGATAAGGTATAGTGTTGTTCGATGCATAACGTTTATATATACAAAAGAAGACGTACAGAAGTGGAGAAAGTAGCCTCCTGCGTGTATTGTAGGCAGGCGAACCGGTTTTCCTATATATATAACTACATTTTCCATCATTACAGTAAAACCCTTCTTTTCTTAGTGCAATTAGACTGTATTCCACTTATTGCTCTCTTATATTCGACTTGAAAATTTGGCTGATTGGTGAACGAGCGAGCGACTCTATATATGCCATTGTACGGCGTTTGTTCGGTGGTTTTAGGTCTATAGGTACTCTACGCATGATGTCGGAAACCACGACCACCTTACTTTCTGTTGTTCTCATCGAGGCCAATCTCTTGTCGCCTGAAACGTTGTCTCAACCTTGGATTTTCTATTATTGATTAGGTGAGCAAAGTTTCAGGTGTGGAAGTGATTAGGCTATGATTTATCTTAACGCGTCGCGTGTTGTTTGTTTGTATGTTTCAACGTGTTCTTTCTGCAACTATTTCGACATACATATACATGCAGTTCTTGGGTTAGTGCCGTAAAACCATCCACCCCATTAATCGTCATACGGAAAACGTCCTCTTGGTAGGAAATAGTCACTTTTGAACAGAAATAGTCAAAAATGTCAAATTTTTCCGGCACTTCGGGCTGCAAACATAAATTTTTGATTTTTCGGATAAGAATTACTATTTTTTCCTACTTTTTTGCCCACAATTAATGAAGTTAATTATGTTTGGCTTACCTGTAAGACCTCCATTGTGTTGGGGGAAGGTAAAATCGAAATTTGTGGGTTTGGGATACCCATACTCCTCATTACTCTGGAAGGGTGTAACCAAAATAGTCGAAAAAAGGCTATAATTTTTCCAATAAAAGTTCAGAAAATTCCATATTTTGCCCAATTTTTTCGAGACGGTTGAAAGGTCCCACCTATACATATAACGGGGCCCCGAGATCTGGGTGGAGCAGGCGATCTTTTTGGGACCGGAAGCAGGGTTTTATTTTTAGGCCAATCGGGAGACATGGTTCCTTAGAATTTCGATTGACTCCTAAAAATTTAGTGGCACTAGCCAAATTAGCTAGCAAAAATTTAGGAATTTCAGCATAATTTAGAGGTGTTTTTAGCTTCGAATTCCAAAAAATATCGCCGCTTTGGGGAATTATATCATCTGTACGTATCTCATGTTTTAAAATGTTATTCTGCGATGTTGTAGTTGTATATATATATGTGTTGTACAAATGTTAATTAACAGAACAATGAGAGCTTTATGCATCTTAGACATGTTGATTTTTAAGAGTTCAAACTATATAAAACTATTGCATTCGATCGAATCAGCAAGATGATGTTGCGACCTATGTAAAAAAATCTCGTGGAGGCACTATAGGGGCAGTGTTTTCTTTTTGTACTCGGTCCATTTGTACTGGTACAAACGACCTCTCAAAAACCGTTTGTACTCCAAAATTGCTGAAAAGAGCATTCATTGTTATAAAATGCAACAAACATGCTGTGAAATATGAATACGTTGGCTATTTCCACGGGACAAATAAGAAGGCTACAAATTCAGACACATAAAACACTTGATCATGAGGCACATAACATGCACTAGTGAAATACTCCACAAAAAGCTTTTATTATTATGCCACAGCTGCTAGTTTGTCGTTTTCGATGTGGATGCATAACAAACAAGTCTTACAGAGTCAATTGATACTGAATACTGACAGCTGCTGAGTAACAAAAAAAATTTCTGTCCAAAAATTTTCGTTTGTACTGGTACAAACGAAGCCCAAATTTTCGTTTGTACTCTGGACCGTTTCGTTTGTAAAGTACAAAAAAACACTGCATAGGGGTGCCAGGAATTCAAAACAGCTAAAACGGCAGTTGTTGCAAAGTTGGTCATGCTTGTTCCTGGTAGATTCATGCTAATGCACAATGTCTTATTTCTTATGATGCTGCCCTAGGTCTGGAATGAATAATGCCAAAGTTTTACTTTGATACCTTACATACTTCCTAAGTTATGGGGCCTCGAACTTTTGGGGTCACTCATCCGGTCGCGGAAGGTGCGACAAAAGCTCAAGTCTGGCACGTGATTGTTGATAAAATATTTGATCAATCAGGCTCAAATTTTAACCCTTTACACCACTTTTTATGCTTATTCCAACTATTTTACTTACAACCATTGCAGTCTATTTTTCGAGCCTTGTCTAACAGCATAGAAAAATTTGTCGCGGGAACAATGGTGACCTCTTCGAGCAGTCCTAACTAAGAAACTGACAGTCAGAAATCACTAATATTTTGGGTTATATGTGCTAAGATAACTTTGCTCCTATTCACCAAATTTCGTGTTTTTTCGGCTTCTGGTTTTGCAGATATAGCATATTGAACATATGTATGTACAAAATTGTGCAAATCTTAAGTCAACTTCAGCGCCATGTATCCCAACTGTACCTTTTTCAATTTCAATCATTTATGCACCATTTAAGAGAGCAGATTTTCCTCTTCAAAACTCACTTATTTTGATTTTAGACCCATTTGCCTTTTATGCTTAAAAAGTACTTCAAAAATGACAATATTCATGCTTGGCGGCGACTGTTAATTTACCACTATTAACTGGGTGTTCTAAAGAAATTCGGATGAGTAATGCAAATTTATACACGCAAAAAAGCAACAGAGTTTTACAGCAATTGAAAATTACTGGCATATTGCATTTCAATAGAATCAGAATGTATACAATGCATTAAACTTATTGTCAACTTCCAAGATCACCGATTGCAGATAAGAATATTGTCTGCCAGTTGAGGTCGTAGATGGAGCTTCAAGAATAAAAAAAATATGTTCCTGTGAAACTCAAACAGTGTCTTTCTTTGTGGGCCAATGGAAAGATCGTGCAGGGCCGTTTGGATGCGAATAATTTATAAGGGCGTCATTATGTTCCAATGAAATTTCGCAAACATTTCCAATCCACCAGAAATTATCATACATGCAGGCAACGTATTGTGCAGGTTGCAAATTATTAAGGGGAATCAACGGAGTAGGAGAGTCCAAGTTCAAAATGCTAGCGATGAAAAATGATACATCAGCAGAAATTTTACTGACAGAAATTTTGGATTCGTTCATTGGTTTAAAATGACGATTTTCTCTAGTTCCCGCAACAGTCCATCCGGTTTCAAATCTGGCCTCTTGACTTGGACGTAAATTGTCAGCATCGATTTTGAAGATTAAAAAAAATTTAATGCCAGACATGTTTTCAATTCAAACGTTATACAAGTCGAGAGGTGTCAAAATCTCATTATCAGAAGGCCGTTGCAAGCTAGCCCAAGCAGCAAGTCGTTTAACAGTACCACCGATGCCATCACAAGGCGATTTATCCACTAAACCAGATTTTTTTGGATCTGGATCCGATCCGGATCCGCTGAACCAAATTTCTTAAGATCCGGATCCGCTGTTGTCAATGATTAAGATCCGGTCATGATCGGATCTTTATTCATTATTATTCACATAAAATTTTACAGTATTAGAAAACACCAAAAATTTTCCGGCGCTTCGCGCCGGATTTAATAATTCTTTGCAATAACCATTTTTCTACAAATCGTGCTTTCTGGAGAAAAAATTTCCAGTAAAAGAAAAAATGTTGGCAGTCCTCCTGTATGGAAAAGGCGAATTTTGGTCCATTTCAGAACATCAAAATCTATTTTTCCAACTTTTTTGCAACTTAAATTTTAAACATAAAGCCGAGCTTGAATTGAGAAGCATCATGGAACTAATTTTCAGAAATTTCAGGTTTAACTTGAAGTTTCAAGATTTATGAAAGTTATGAGTTTGTAAGATGATTATAAAGGACGGGAACTCGAGTGCTATTAGGAAGAAACTGTGCGAAAATACATAAAAGATCATGGTTTTTTCACTGTACAAAAAAAATTTCTTCGTACAGAGACTTTTTGGCCAATCGTTGTACAGGTACATAGAGGCTTGTACAAAAAACACTGCTATGGTAGCAAAATTATACTTGAGAAACAGTAATTTTTCAACAGTACCACCCTTCAAACGATTTTTGGTAGGATCATAAATTTGACCAGCACCACTGAATAGCTGTTCATAGGGGACACTTTTCGCTGGTGCTAATTTAAGTTTACTTTCTGCATGGAGCGATTGTCCAGAGACGTTTGAGATTTAAGTTGATGCTCTAATTTGGTTTTTGAGTTGCTAGGTTCAGTTTTTTGGCTATCCTTAAAGAAAACACAAAAATTAATTCTTTAACATGACTATACTAGTAGCAATTTGTTCCACAATTAAGTTTATTTTCATTATCTTCTTTTGATTTCGCTGCAAACTGCTTATACTCATATATTGCCATATGTTTCTTCTCCAAATGTTTTCTCTGACATCCAGTAGCACAACCTTTTCTGGATAAATGTATTCTGCATTTATTGCACTTTGCCTTTTCTTCATCATCTGGGGACACTGTGAAGTAGTCCCACACACTGCTAGTGAAAGAAGAGCTTGAATCCATAATTTCTGAAAAAAGTTTCTATTTCTATTCATTTCTTTTCTGATGAAACCAATATTAATCTAAACATGAATACAATTTAATGAATGAAAATCATCAATTATTACATGTTAACTATTCCAATAAACAAACATTTCAATGATTAATAATCTATTAACCTATTGACACCAATAAATATAAATTCATACAACTCAATTTTAGACAAATTAGACATAGTACATATACTTATCGAAAGATCCGATCCGGATCCGGTCGGATCTGTTCCTCAAGATCTGGATCTGGATCCGGATCTGCTGAATCAAATTTTTTGGATCCTGATCCGATCCGAATCTGCTGGACGAAATTTTTCAAGATCCGGATTCGGATCCACTGTCGCCAAAAAAGTCGATCCGGCCCATCCCTAATAAATGCTAGGGGCATAAAATTTGGCCCTTGTAACGAAGACAAGCAGAGCATTCTAATGCAGTAATCCGCATTATGAAAACTCCATCTGTTCAAAAGTTATGAAAGTCATCATTGGTCGCCTTTTTTTGGCTCTCTGTACATGATTGGGATCTGGTCAGATCTGCTGTTCAGGATCTTGATACAGATCCGACGACTGCAGCTATCTAGATCTGGATCATGATTTGACGAAACAATTTTTCAAGATCTGGATTCGATTTAGTCAAAAAAGTGGATCCGTCCTATTCAGGGAATTGGGACATTGGGGGAATAGGTACTAATGCACTGTTCGGGGAAAAAGGAATTTTATTTATTATTTGAGGAATCGGTATCTTCCGGTAATAGGGACTTTCAGGGAATCAGGACGTTCGGGGAAAGAGGACATTCAGGGAATAAGGACACAATCGACTTACCATGACTAGTACTAAAAAACTTTCATTTAGCAGAAATTCCATAATCTTTTTCATGCAAGCACAAATTAATAAAATTTTTGATTATGATCCTTTTTTCAAAAGGATTGCAGCAAGATTTTCGCAGGAATTCGAATTTTGTCAAAAATAAAGCTTCATGGTAAGAGAAAATTTGCACACATTCCTCAAAATCTATGACACCACATCGATGTAGCAATAATTCTTTATCAATTGATGATAAATTTTTATTGGTTTCAAAATACTACAGCCGTAATAATAAGTTGTAGGCTTACGGCAGTCGGATTTCGTAAAAGCTCCAATAAAGCAGGGGCTTAATTTTGGTAAATCCATTATAACCAAGTTAATTTGCTGAAAAAAATATTGGCATTATAAAGACAAACAGACAACTACAAGCTGAGGTGAAAAAATGAAAAGAAACAGGCACACTTTGACAGAAACACCTCTCAAAATAAAAAACTGATGAGATGGCCTACTTAACCCACAGGCAAGTCTGAGCAAATTTTGCCTGAACTTGTCCAAGAGCATCCTTTTGGTAGCAGAACTCTACGTACAATTAATGTCTTTTTCACTTCCTACGGATTTACATGCCTACGAGTTTACACCTACATAACTTAGTGGATGACAGGGTTGCAGCGAAGCATAAATATTGTCATTTTCAAAGTGCTTTTTAAGCATGAAAGGCAAATTGGTTTAAAATCAAAATAGGTGAGTTTTAAAGAGAAAGACCTGCTCTTTCAAATGGTGCATATATGATTGAAATTGGAAAAAGTACAGTTGTACATTTTTTGTTTTTTTTACACATTTAGCACATTTTTTGTTCAAAAATTAAAATTTTTCATCAAAAATGGACATTTTTCAGTATTTTTCCGACCAAATGTAAAGGGGTCCTTATGACTACCGTATGGCTAGCCATAGGATTGGAAAATAATAGGGGGTCGCCCAATGGCTAGCCATATGGCCGACGATTTCTGGAGGGGGTTCCTGTAGCACTTCCCCCACTTGCATGTATGATCCCACCATTTAGGTATACTAAGTCCTAGCGAGTTGGCAGGAGGGTCCCTCCAACCTCGTGCGGATTACAGGAATGAGTTTTGGACGAAAAGTAACCGGAAATGTTAATTTTAAGGCGCTTCGCCTGCTATCGAATGGCCGACTCTGAACTTGGCCTCTTCCGACGAACCAAAAATGATACATAGTGCTTAAATAGTCCAGGAATTGTACAGCCCACAGATGCATATATTTTTTGGAGCCACTTCATGTTGGTGATGTTGTAGTAGACTTCACCTGCCACTGTCAGATAATCCTGATTCAATTAGATTCAACTCTGATTATTTTTATTTAAATCATCTACTCAAGGCCTTCTATGATTGACTTTTCATTTTAAACTTGCTATTGTCATTATTAGACTAATTTTACTCCATTGTCCTCATTTCATTTTCAGTAAGTAATTTTAGTACTTAGTGCCATTGATAATTTTGGGATCGGAAGGGCGTCTTGATCTAATGGTTATCGCTTGTGACATTACGATCAAGAACCAAGTTCGATTCCAGGTGTAACCCAAAATAGAATTTCTGGTAGCTTATTCAGGCAGACACCGTCTTTTATCTTTTTGGGGCTGATAAATTGTGTAGGCAAGCTCGGAACGGTGCTTACCAGCTCAGCCTAATTTGCATCTTGGCCATGGTGCAGCGAATGTGGACGTGGAGAGACTTAAGCTCCAGCTGAGCTACAGCTTAGGCTGCAGCTTAAGTCTCTTTGATGAAACTGGCCCCTGCTTGTCAGGCAGACGCCAGCCAGTGGAACGTGGTCTCCTTTAAATGGTAAAAGGCACCCAATGAGCGCCTCTCATGTAAGGTGGGCAATTATATGACCGTATAGTCCTATAAAGCCTGGCTTTTGGGCTATAGGAAAAATAAGTAAGTGTAAAGTGTACCCGCAAAAATTTAGAAAAAATATGGGAATGGCCCCAGAATAATTTACTTGCCTCATCTCTATCAGAGAAATGCAGATTTTGAGAAAAATAATCACGTTTTGCGTCAAAAAAATTTCAGGCAGACGAATTGGGATGTCCCCACAGTCCCACCCAGGTAGAAATGTTTACACTCTGCCCACAAGCTGCATATGTGCTCTCGCCGCTGGAAAAATCCTGCCCCTAGTACTTGGTTTTATGACCTTTTTTCCATAAAATCATGAATTTTCTAACATTTTTCTCGATTTAAAAATATTTTTCCAAAAACACGTTGTTTTTGATAGTTCCGGAATGCACGTCTAGTCCCTTGCCATTCATGGACCACATATTCCGTTGAATGTTTCAAAAGATGCAGTCAATGCATCGACAAAGTCCTTTGCTTAAAATATACTAAAAGTTCAAAAATTGTTGTTTATTTACATGTTCTCTCGATTTTAGATTGGAAAATAGCTCATATTCGGTTAGTACGGTTGCTGTGATATTTAAAAAAATTTTGGTTGCATGATTACCGTTAAGCTGCTTTTCTGGTAGCACAGGTGCCTCAAGGTAAGAGCATCGTTTTGTCATGCATGTAATAGTCAAAAGTTATGATTTCCTTGAACTTGTTTGTGGTAATGGTATCCGAAATCATGGTGAGAAATTGAATATTCTTTTGACATCCTTATTGACATTCTTCAGTTATACGTTTAAAGGCAATGATACAGTCAAGATTTGAAAAAATGCCACTGAGCAAACATATAAGATTTTTTTGGAGAAAAACTTCAGTTTGACGGGCTCAAATTTACAACGATTTCTCACATGCCACTTGATCTTCATCTCAAAATGTTGCTACAAAGCTGTCAGACGTGTGAAAAAAGAATAATTGAGATTTTCGACTTCAATAAAATTTCAATAACCTGAAATTTTTTTTCACTTTGAGAGTCAACTAATCACTTCTTCGTTCAGAAATAAAATTCGACATCTGGCACATGGGAAAATGCTCACTCATTCTTTGTAGCCACCTCATGCCACTTGATGAATGGATGAAATGATCTAATTCTTAAATGCTCATCCTGATAATTTGTAATGTACATGCTAACGCATCAATGTAAAAACATATTGTACACTATGTGATATTTGTTATTAAATATAAATTCATTTCATAATCTATCATCTCAAGGGTGTTTGGAATTCACACCCAAACATTCCTATAAATTTATGTGAAATACTTTATTTTGATGGTCCCACACCCCAGTAGCCCTTATTGACCCAATTAAGACGCTCCAATTAATTTGCACATTGGCCGCTGGTCCCCTAGAATCTACAGGGAAGTACACATTCCACGGCTACATTAATTCCCCATAAAAACTGCAAACACACCTGCACACAGTAAAAAGTAGAAGCCCTGCCAGACACCAGTCTCAAGTGGAACAGTAGTGATGGTTCCTACAAAAACATGTATACGCAGAAGAAATAGATATAGAAGCTCACATGGAAGCACAGAGGTGTGGTTAAGTCCATTGTAGGAAGCAAGCATAAGAGAAGTGCATAAGCATACGGTACCAGGAAAGCATTGGAAGGAGTGACTAAACAAGTAAAGTGGAAGAAGCAAGAAGCAGCGATTGGCGGAAGAAGATTTTCAGAAACAGACCTCCCGTGAGCCAAGGAAGTAGCTAAAAGAAGCAGTATTTAAGGAGAAGCAAAGCCTGATTCTGTCAGATTTTATGAAATCGTGTTCTTCTTATGCGAGACTTTTAGAAGCATTTTAAAGTGAGATTTGTGTTTTTATTGTGAAGCAAGCGTAATCATATTTTATCGATGAGAAAGCAATCGTTGATCTAGCATTCATTCTTATTTTGTCATTATATTATCGTAATTGTTCCGTTGTTACCGCCGTCCTCGTGGACTGTGAACCATCACAGATCATTTCAAGATCAAGTAAAAGTATCATTAGAATCTGGGTGTTACATATTTTGGTGACCGTACCCTTTCATAACCATTGGAACTCTTTGCCCCACTAGGTGCATCCTTTATCCGGGCAACTCTAAGCAGTAATTGCATACAGTAATAATCGTCTCATACAGTAGGACAACTATTCGTAGAAACCGAACTGGGAAGTTCCTTCAACAAAACATTAAGCGATACATTTTTATGAATAGAGCGTCAAGCAAAAATTGAAGCATCTAACCAAAAATCCCAGCGTAAATGGAGAATGTGACACCAAACTCAAGATCATATAGGAGAAATTATTAGAGAACAGATAAATGAACTATTTTCCAAACATTTTCATACCCTCCAGACACAATTGCACCAAAACACAGTAAACTCGACCCTAATTGATGACCTTAGAACAGCCAACATTCGTAATAACATGGCAAATAATTTCTATGCGAAACCTACAGTATTCACGGGCGGCGTGACCCAACATTTCGGTGAATGGAATAAACATTTAGAACAATTCATGGTACTCCAAGGCATGAAGGATACCGAGGGACAGTTGAAGTTAGCATGTTTAGAAATTCATTCGGAAGGAGCAGTGTTAGCAAAAATCAAAAGTCTAACAAATTCTGAAAACCCGCCCCACACATATGAGCGGTACAAAATCGCATTAAAGGCTTTCTTCCCAAATAACTGAGACACTGAGTTGCATAAACAATTTTTGCGAGAAAGAAAACAAAACTGATCAGAAACAGTCACCAAATTTTGGTTTGATCTGGAACATCTGGCAACCCTCGCATATCCCAACTTTAATGCAGACGCACGGGAAATGATCGTAAAACCCCTTTTTGTTGAAGGCATGCAGAACAAAATTAGGGAAGCACCCAAGTATAGAAGATTCACAACCCTAAAAGAAATGTCCCACAATGCAGCTTACATTGAACAGCAAATCCGTAGAAATGAATTAAAATCCAACACCCTTCCATTCATACCTCCAAAACCCGAACCCATCTTCTCGTTAACAGACAATACTGACCAAAAAGGCCTTTTGCATCAGTTAGACTAACAAGTAAAAGACCTACAGTTGCAGATCAAACAAAATTCACAATCCCCGCCACAGAGTAACTACAACAGTTTTATTAACAACAACACTTTTAGTAGCAACAATGGTTACAGAAACAACAGTAGTTTCAGACAGCCCACATGCTTTCAATGTGGACAACTTGGTCATGTAGCTGGAAATTGTAATTCATTAGGCACACAAAAATTGTGTAAAATCTGTTTTCATAATAATCATGTTACCCAGGACTGCAAGAGCCGATGTATCCATTGTTCCCAAACAGGCCATAGATCAGATCACTGCATCTCAAAAACTTATTCCAACATTCAGTGTTTCCTATGCAAAGAGAGAGGCCACACAAGCAGGTATTGCCCCAACCAACAGAGTCGTAATGTGCAAAATTGATCGAAGATAGGCAACCCTAACCCCTAATGAACATTGATGACCCGGCTCTTTACTCCACACTGCCCACCATGCATAGCAGCCCCCAGCATACTTTAGGAACTATAATGCCAGCCTGCCACTGACACAGTGAAGAGGAATACATCCTTGATTTGGACCTAACCGACTGGTGCAGCATGTTACCACCCCCGTCACCGAAGACCGACACCACCCCAAGCCCTTACCTACCATTCCTGCCACCTACAAAATCCCCAGGAAACATTCATGTGCCTCACCTACCACCCTCAAACCGCCAGCCAAGAAGGGCCGAAATGTTTTTTCTTTACTCCACAGCCTAACACCCAAACCGTACAAATTCCACCCTCATAAGACCCTACTCCCTACCCCAACAAGTAAGCACATTCCGACCTGATCATACAACCCAACTCCTCAAATCCTACAATCTGTTCAGATTGTAAACCAACCAACCCCACCACCAAGACCTACACAACACTGACAAGGGGCATGCCAAATCGCCCCGATCCCAAAAAGACAACACCACGCCACCTCCAATAAAAATTACTATTGGTGTCTTTGTTGTCTTCTATTTTGTATAATAATCCCAACATCGTGTCAGGCACAATTTGAGCTCTGCAGAACTTCATTGAGTGGTCATTCAGTCAGCATACCAAAGACTGTATCATGCATGCCCCCTTCCACAGTAGATAAACCTGTACAGACATTCTGAAGAATCTATATCCCCTCCACCAAACCTCACATAACAGACGCATACAAGTGCAGCGTTCGCAAATGGAAAATTTGTACCAATACTGGATTTTTTGGCTCAAAAGGTATTGTTTTCGATCAAACCGAAATGGAAAATCTAACCCCGCATGTTTGTAAGGTAATCATTATAGACAAGAAGCACAATAGTCAAAAATTATACGAAACGAAACCAGGATTTTGGTCCACAAACAACTCCCTAAGTGTCCGGGTTGCCACAGGTGCACGTGTTCAGCTTCCAGCGTCGGTGCGCAGGCCGAAGGATGCGGCAAAAAGTGGCAAAAAAAGAAAAGAAAATTTACATAGAAAGATGTAGCCACTGTTTCACGTGTTTTTGTGCTCTTTTCATTCAGGTTAATATTATGTGCTGGAGGAGAGCGTCGCCCCAAATGGCCATTTATTTTATAATTATTCATTATTGTTTTTGGCGTCGCCTGTCGCATTCCCAATACAAGTTGGCCCGGTAACTTGTATTGTTTTGTGAGCATAGTGGAGGAGTTTATAAGCTTAGGAGTAGAGACTTGGGTAGGATCTCCTGAAGTACTCGCCAAGGTGTTCTGCCTGAGGTTTGGTGAAGTACTGGTGAGTATTTGGTGAACTGTGTGAGAGTTTTTAGTTTATTGTGTTTGTTAGCCTGTGGTCAGAACTGTTGCAACTTCCTTTGTCTAAACCCAAAGGTCAGTTACATCATCTTGACCCCACAGCTGCCTAACAAGTAGTGGACTCTTAATGCCTCTCACGACCAATAACCAGAGAACCACTAGGAAAATAACTAAACATCCAGGGTTTTACTTGCAGGCACACACAGGAAAAATTAAGAAAATGAGTAATCCGGTAGGCAAAACGTTGAGAACACCTCCCAGGTCACATGAACCTAGTGTTTCAAATTTGGACTCTGCTGAAGAACATGCAGTGGTAGGACAGATTCAAACACAGGCGCCTGCGACTGAAGTGAGGCGAGAGAGTAGAAATGCCCAAGTTACAAGAGTGGAAGAAGAGTTAAGGAGGAGTAGTTTCAAGATGGCTAGGCAAGCCGAAATCGAAGCTACTGTAAGCAGAAATGTCAAAGGTCATCAGACCCTCAAAAGGGAAAGACAGAGGTCGCCCCCGAAAGTAGTTCACTCCATGGCCGAAACGCTGGACGAGATTAGACAGAAATCAAAACCGGCGTGGAGGTCGAATATGGTAGACATAAATTACGACAAATAGTACGAGGACACACGGGCCAAAGTGTATGATGACAAATATTTGAGGTGATACGACCCTGAAATGGTGAATTGGATGCAACACAAAGACCAAAGGGAACGAGTCGATCAGAAAGATTTACGTATTAACGCCTTGGAGAAGAAAATGGAATTATTAATCAAAGTTATGGAAAGCGCGCAGGATCACAAAAAAGAAAAAGAAGAGGACCAACAAAAGAAGATAAGTGAGTCTTCTTACATTGAGAATAGAGGAGAAAGAGTAAATGAACCTAAAAGAGAGGTTCAATCAGAGGTTGATGTAAGGTCTCAAGAGAATAGAGACAAATATTCTAGTAGAGATAAAGGTTGGACTGAGGAACCACAGAATTTGAGGAATGCTGAACAAGCACAATCGAATGCCTATGGTTACTCAGAAAATAGAAAGTCTATGGAAAGGAAGGTGACTATCTGGGATGAATCTTCCCAGGGAGAGGATAGATTTTCTCATCCTACTCCTTGGAGAGATACCGCACATAGAGCCGACCTTGGCCCTGAGAAGAGGAGAAAGAGGAAATCAAAAAGTAGAAAGAGGTCTCACAGATCAAGAGCTAGAAGTAGACATTACTCAGATAGTGATAATAGCAGTTCATCTACGTCCAACTCTAGCTCAAGTGTAGAAGTGGATGTGAGAGATGTGGTAAAGGCCTTGAAACATAGACCTTTACATGATGGTATAAAGCCAATGGAGGGGCTCAAATTTTTCACTGATCTGGAAAGTGAGTTTCTGGAGAATACTGCAGACAAGATCAAGAAGGAATGTTTGAGGAGATTGTCTCAAAATATGGGTTGGAGGATAGCGAGAACATCCTCAAGTTATACAGAAGCACAGAGAAATTGTTTAAAGTATCTCCTGCCGGCTTGTGATTTGATGATGCTCAAAAGAGAGCTATTCAATATGAAACAGGAAGAAGGTGAGTCAGCCTTGGAGTTTTTAAAGAGATTGAGCAATCATGTGGATCTGGTCTATGCAGATCAGACAGATCAGGTAAGGCAAGAGAATATTATTAATGCTTTTATTTATAAAATTAGTTCATTATATCAGATGGAGTTGCAGGATGTATTGCCATCGATGAAAACATGGCAAGACCTTGCATACGCCCTAACACAGATTCAGGCCCATAGCCAGGAATTTTTTTCAGGGGATGCCGAAAAGTTTTTAAATTCAGAAGTTCTGATATTAATATAATTTGATTACAGTTACTGAAACAAATTATTGAAAGTGTTAAATTTTCACATCACACAATGAGTTTCTGAAAGCTAAAAAGAGGCCTGATGAATTTTTCTGACATGAAATTTTTTTGATTTGAATTCCTATAGGGGATGCCGCCACATGGTCCCCATCCCCCCCCCTGGCAACGGGCCTGCACAGATTGATAGGAAGTACAAAAATGTTTTTACTACTTTTGGAGCCAACGATAAACCGATTGTAGTGAACCAAGTTGTGGCTACGGAGGAGAAAGGCCCGGAAATGGCTTTTGTAGGGAATGCTCCATATGGAAGTACTAAAAAGTATAACCAGACAAAGTCAAGACCACAAAATCAGTTGCAAAAGGCAGTGAAAGAAGAGAGGAGTGAGGAGAATAGTGAAGAGATGCGACCTGGCCCGTCAACTCGTGATGTCAAAAAGTCTAACGAGGAGCAGGCCAGCAATTGGTTCAAAAAGTGGATAAATTACAGGTGAATCAAAATGAAGCTTTAAAGGAGTTGACTACTGTGAAGACTGCGTCTGCTGAAAAGTAGAAGCAGTTGAAGCAGCAGAGACCCTACTGCATATATCATAAGAATTATACTCATGCTACAGAGGAGTGTAAAACATTAGCTTACCAGCATCAGCAACAGCAATGCAGTGGATTTAACCCTGGCATGCCTAATCAGTATTATGGTGGTGATAGAAACACTTCATACAGAGGTAGAGGTCGACTTCCGTTTGGATTCAGAGGAAGAGGAAGAGGTGCCTATTGTGTAGGATTCCCCAAAGAAGATCAAATGTACAGGTATGACCCAGAATTTGAGAGATACAGGGAATTCTGCAGACTTAGAGAACAAGGCATCCAGTTGCAGAGGCAGCCTCAGTTTATGCTACCTGCATCAACTAGTCAACCGGCAATTCAGGCTAGTACTGTCCAGGATCAAGCTGGATCATTCGTTTCGAACCAATCACAAACTAGTTCTCATAACGTAATGGTGACAAGCCGTACAGATGTGAATGATGAAAGCAAACAGAGTAGAGACAAATCTCCATGTTTGATTCTAGGAAGTATTATTCACCTGGATAAGGTGACACCTCTAGAGGAAGTGAAGAACAGAGATTTGGCTCATGTAAAGCATAGAAGGAAAGTGACGGGCATGGCAAAAAGATTGTTGGAAAATTATCCAAAAAGGGTTACATTCTACATAAATGTAGTTATTGGAGAAATGGCTACCAGAGCCTTAATTGATACGGGAGCCCCTAAGCTCTTGAAAAAGGCATTAGACATTGATTATACAGTGTACCCTCCTATTCTTAAGGTGACTGTAGCTGATGGAAAAATTGTGCATGCCTTCGGGTATGTGCCATTTTGTATGGAGACTGAATTCGGACATTTTCCAGTCAATGCTATAGTGTTGCCAGATGCAGGTGAGGACCTGATCTTGGGCACAGATTTTTTAGCACACCCAGATTTAGGTGTGGTTATTGATTTTAAAAGGTATGCCATGACAATTCAAGGCATTGAGAAAAAGATTCACCTAGTTCAAGTCCCTTCTGTAACTACTGTGCAAATGGTAATGGAAGAAGTGACTAAAGTCAGTGTGGGGTCAACTGATTGCACAAAATTGTTTATCCAAAAGTTTGTCTACTAAAGACATATGTTGCAATTGTTGCATGTGGGAAAACCTACATTCCATATGGAATAGATGTTTTGATCAAGGCAAAACTTTGGGATCAACATCGAGATGCCACATTGAACGGAATTATTGTGGAATCAAAAGATTCTCAAACGAAATTCAGAATAAAGAAAGCAGTTGTAGACGGATCACAAGAGGAGTTTGTGGTACTAATCTCCAACAACACAGGTTCTGGTTGTCGATTTGAGAGAGATTAAATCATTGGCAACTACAGAATCTATGCTAATTAAAGATGACGATACTTACAAAAAGGTGAAGGAAATGAAAAAGATAAAGGAGGAAAAGGAATATCAGACCTGCATGGTGAAGGAAGAAATGACTGCATTATGAAAATGTGACTCTATAAAGTTTTATACTTCACTATGCAAGATGATATCGAAAGCAAAAATTTCGGAAGAGCAAAAAACGGAAGCTATAGAGTCTTTGTTGAAATACAGAGATGTCTTTAGCTTGCCTGGTGATCCGGCTACTACAACTCCAGCCAGAGCACCCCATGGGAAGGTATGGGGGGGGGGGGTATTACCCCTGTCTTAGATTTAGAAATTCATTTACTACCCCCATAAAAACAGCTCACTATAGCAAAAAATTTTGGTAGACTTCATCCTCTCCCCAGTAGGTTATACTAATTCGAGAAAAATTGCAGAATGTGTGATTCTGAGGAATTACTCACTGCTGTTTTTGACACATTTACTGAGCAAATGATAATGGGAAAGTATGCAACTTCTGTGCCATATAGCGATTTTTAGGAAAGGATATCAGCAGATTAATATATACTACTTGTAGGAAATCATTATAAATATAATTGGGAGATGAAATAATGACTTATGTGTATGTGATTAATCAAAAAATCGCCCCTTGGGAAGAAAAACATTATGTTCTTAAAATTCTGCCTCTTCATGCTCTCCTTTCCTTTTCCCCACTTCTGCGTTGGGTCTTCTGTGCGCATATGGTTACCCAAGCTGTGGCATACTTTCTTGCTATGAGTTGAGACATGTGAGGTCTGTTGACGTGGATCAGGAGTGGTACTTGGTTTCAAACTCGTAGTTCATAGTCTAATGGGATTAATAATACTAAAGCCACATTCAGCATCAGGAGTTTCAATTGAAAGCACTGTTCCAAGCCTAACCAGTGATGGGATAAGCCCATACTGCTGAAGATGCTGGTTGAAAAATGTTTCCAAACATATGTTGTGTCTGATTCTTGAAATGTGCAGGAATCAGTTTGCACAACAGTCTTCAAAGTGTGGCTATTCCGTACGTATAATTAGTGCATAAAAGTTGCATGATTGGGAGCTGGAAAATGGAGTTGAAATAGTAAATGTTTTTTGACAGTAAAAAGCATAAAGTAGGGGCATTAATCATTTTTGTAAGTTCGAGAAACTACAACCCCCCTCCTTAGCAAAAAAAAGGTCACGGCACATTTCAAGTACTACCCTTAAAATTTACGATTTTACCCCTACCTAAATTTTCGACCTTGAGGACCTCTGACTCCAGCTTTGATGTGCAAAATAGATACAAGAGATGCGAGACCTGTAGCAAAATGGTATTACAGAGGTTCAATCAATAGTCGACGTGGAATGAGGCGACATATAAAGGAGATGTTGAATCAGGGAGTGATAGAGCCCTCAAAATCACTGTGGGCTGCACCTCTGTTCCTAGTTGGAAAGAAGGATGGAACTACGAGACCCGTAGTTGATTTTAGAGGTAAAAAGGAAGTGACCAAGGATGATAAATATCCCATCCTGAGAATGAATGACTATTTAGATTGCCTTGGAAAAGCCACATTTTATATAACTTTTGATTTGAAATCGGGATATTGGCAGGTTCCGATAGAGGAGGAAAGTAAAGAGAAAATGGCTTCCAAATGTCAAGAAGGATTGTTTCAATTTAAAGTGATGCTGTTTGGATTGAAGAATGCACTTGCTGAATTTCAAAGGATGATGGAGAGAATCTTTAGAAATTTAGTATGGAAAATTTACCTAGTGTACATAGATGATATAATCATCTTCTCAAATATGTTTGAGGAACACTTAGGCCTGTATTCACAATCGTGTGTTAAGTCAACACCGTTTTAGGACTTAACACAGTGTTGGCTAACACTGCGATCGAGCTAACACCCTGTCAAGTATCACCTTGTGTTCACAATAGCATGTTAAGTCTGTGTTAGCCAACACTGTGTTACCACTGTGTTACTTTTGTTAACACCGTGTTACTTTCGCTAACACCATGTTACTTTTGTTAACACCGTGTTAAGGCAGATTCATACTTCGACCGGCATCCCCCGTCTGGCATCCAGCATCTGAAAAAAGTCTATTTTTAGATTTTTCATCTGGTAAATCGTTCGGCAATCCGGCACCGGATGGGGTCATTTTTTCCTTTTCCCACGCTGCCGTCTCATTTTTTGCCAGAAGACTGGAATTTTGCCGGATGGGAAGAGTAGAAACAGTTTGTACTTTTCCGGATGCCAGAAAGCATATTTTGTATGTAATTTCAATTGAAGTGCGTGTTTGATTGATTTTTGCATATACAATGTATGCAAGAGATATCGATTTTTTTAGTTGGCAAAATTTTTTGCTTTTAATAATGGCTTTCATTTAATTTTTGATTGCTGAGCATTTTGTATGTTTTTTTCATTCTTGAAAGAATATATATGTGCAGGCTAGTCATATACAGACTTTTTTCTAGGCGTAATTATAGTTTAGTCAGGCCTATGGAAGACTGACAAATTTGACAAATTTCTCTTCAACAAATAGTACAAAATTCAAGCGAGTTTTCTTCGTCGTAATAATTAGGAGTAGACCTGGAAAATAATATTATATATATTTTCCAAATTCAGTTTCTCCTGAAACAAAATATTGCACAGATTTCAAAGTATTTTAACATGGTAAAAGCAAGAATAAATTGTCATCGGGCATTTCCCACGCCGGAAGAAGTATGAATTGCCATCCCATCCAGCAACTTGCCGGAAGCCAATTTGCGGAATGCCCGAAACCAAATTGCCAGATGCCGGACACTGAATGCCAGAAGCTAAAAATAGCTTGCCGGATGCGGGATGCGGGATGCGGGATGAAGTATGAATCCGTCTTTACTCTTGTAACAGGGTGGCAGAACAAGCTCAAGCATGTTTTTAAATATAAGAAAGGATATAACAGGAAAAAAAACATTGTGGTCATTTCACCTTCATGAGGTTGGCTGATTTTCTCCAAGTGTATTCATTACTGTAACATTTTCATTACTGTATGAAAATGGAAAGTGATAAAAAGCCAGAAAATGATAAAAAGTCACGCGAACAGAATTTTTCTACAGAAGAAGTCGAATTTTTGGTCGAAAGCATTCATGAATGGCTAGCTACTACTGAATCAAAGAAACAGTCACCAAATCACTCAACATGAATAAAAAGGCATGGGACGATATTGTACAAAGTTTTTTAAAAAATCCTGTTGTCAAAAATCGTTCACGGGATCAACTTATTGACAAATGGAAAAGCTTAAAATCTGTAAGGCATACTGTATGTACACAATTATGTAAAATAATCAGGTATTATGGCAATTCTCTTGACCTGTCCTTGGGCTTTCCCATTATCCTGACCATAGTTGTCATCATCATCAAATTCAATATCGTCATCTTCAAGTTCATTGCGTGGCCTTGCAAAGTTATACAGAACTGCTGCAGCAACTATTAAAACAGCAAATTTTTCTCGATTAAAGTTAAGGCCTTTTGACAAGCATGGCAGAAATCATTTGCAAATTCCAAATGTTCTTTCGATCACCATTCTCATTGAAGAATGTACAAAGTCATAACAGCATTCGGGAACAGTCCTTGGATTTGCCAGAGGCATCAGTAAAAATCTTCGACAGGCGTATCCCCTATCTCCTAAAGAACCTAAATATCCCGGAAGCCCTTCCAATTTTTTTAAGGTAGATTCATTGAAAATACGGGAATGGTGGGGTGCTTCCTTTGTGACTGGGGACTATATCCCATATCCGAAGCTTGTCGTCACATAGTACTTGTACATTCATTAAAAACCAAACTTTTCGGTTCCTGAAAAGTTCTAAATCAACACCCCCAGGGTTGAGAATACTAATGTGCTTACAATCTAGGGCTCCTATAACACCTGGAAACCCCTGTTTATCAAAAAAACCATGGGGAATATCCTGTATCTCTTGGTCAGATGGGAATGTTATAAAATTTTGATGTTGCTCTGCTAACACACATAGTACATGATGGACAGCTCCCTTGCCCTCTGGGAGTCAATTCTATGGTGATCAGCATGATCAATGTCAACAAGGTTTTTCAACAATGCCAGCTTTTTTCAATATGTGATCTTTGAGTTTGAACAGTCATTTGATGAGCAGTTAATTTTCATGAATAAAACTTATGATTTTGTATTAACCTGAAGCGCTGGAGGAATCACATGATTTTGACCAGAATTTCCTAATTGATTCTGGAGAATTGTAATCAAGTCTCAGGCAGCATTTTCCGACAATTTGTATCTTGATTTAAAGGTAACATCATCGTAGCCCTCAAATGGATTGGCCCTATCCCGAAAGTGACGAATATGATGTACTATTTCTTCACTTTCATCCAGATGATCCAATAGATCAATAATATCCATGAAAATTGAAAAAATTAACAAACAGACTACTGCTAACTTGCCGCTAAAACTGGTTGGGGGCAGGTTTAGAACGCCGTGTTAACTTTTCCTTTTTTTGACCCTAACACGCGATTGTGAATACGGGGATAAAACTTAGCACTGTGTTACCACCATGTTAGCCAAAATTTAACAGGGTGTCAGCCCAACATGCCACTAACACGCGATTGTGAATACGGGCCTTAGAGGATTTGACATTGGTGCTACAAGCTTTGAGGAAAGCAAAATTGACTCATAAGACAGAGAAATGTGAATTTCTTCCCTAGAAAGTCCATTTTTAGGACACATCTTGGATGAGAAAGGAATTTCTCTGGATCCTGAAAAGGTCAAGGTGATAACAGAATTTTCATTTTCTGATTCTGTTAAGAAAATGCAGAGATTCTCAGGTATGCTACAATGGTGTAGGAAATTTATACCAGACTTTGCAGCACCAGCTGAACCTTTGTACAAATTGACAGGGAAGAAGGAATGTGGAAAGTGATGGATCAGCATTACAAAACGTTTGAGAAACTCAAAGTAGCATTGACCTCAGTTCCTTTCCTAGGGCATCCAATTTTAGATGGATCTGCCCGATTCATTCTTCAAAGGGTTGCTTGTGGAATTGCATTGGGAGCAGTGTTATGCCAAGAGAATGACTCAGAACATTGGGTAATAGCCTACAATAGTCAGATATTGCCGGCAGAAGAACGAAAATGGTGTGCTACTGAAAGGGAATACTTAGCTGTGGTCTACAGCCTTAAAATGTACAAACATTATCTTTTGGGTCAGAAGGTCATGATTCAAACTGACCACAAACCATTATTATCAATAAGGGAGAGGTGGTATGCATTTATTTGCCTGTTCAATCATAAATTAGAGTATGTGCCTGGCAGGCAAAATGCCATGGCTGATTTTCTTTCGAGGAAAGAAGAACCCGATGAGCAAAAGGAAAAGTTGCCATGGAAATGGGAACTTATTTTTCTAAAGCAAGATTTGAAGTCTTCAACTGAAGACAAAATTATTAACCAAAACCACAAAGTTTTGGTGAATGAACTTCAGAAACTTAGAGGAGATGAAGTGGATGGGGCTGTAGGAGTCCTCACTTTTGTGAGGATGACCACAGCTACAGAAACTTCAACATATTGTGTAAGTGATAACTTCAACTTAATCTTTCTCGAGAATTTGATAACTATCAAGCGCCTGAGAAATATGAAATTGAGGCAGTAGTTACCAGACAGATATCAATAAACTTGCTGCAGGAGGGAAAAGAACACCGGCCTGGGCAAGAAATCCAGTTGAGAAAGTGAAACGTATTTTTGAGCCAAAGAAGAAGGAACTTGAGGAAGCCCCTCAACTTAAAGACTACAGACCAAAAGGGCTTGTTTCAAATGCATTAACTGCTCAATTGCAAGCCAAAGATCAAGATTTAAGAGTGATCTTTGAGAAACTAAGTGTCAACAGCAACACCAAGTCTCAAAGTAACTTTTATATCGAAGAAGGGATGGTACTTCTCTGTTATACCCCCTGCACATATTTTTTTCAATACCCCCGGCACCAATTTATACTACCGCAATTAATTGGACTTTTTCTAGTGTTTTAACACTTGAGAAAGCTAACCAGCACATTTTCAAAGCGGGGAATGGCCCCTACAGAAAAATCCTACAGACATCAAGAATCAAACCTGGTCCACCAGCCTATGGACTTAATGCGTGTACCACTACACAATTTCCCCAGAAAGTATCAACACTACATTCCTTCAAGTAAGACCCTTGATAATATTTAAACTAACAACTTCATTTCGAAGAGCCTCAACAGCGCTGCGCCCTGC
Source organism: Romanomermis culicivorax (assembly GCA_963922205.1). Lineage (NCBI taxonomy): Eukaryota > Metazoa > Nematoda > Enoplea > Mermithida > Mermithidae > Romanomermis > Romanomermis culicivorax. The sequence goes on along the minus strand of CAWUHX010000257.1, from coordinate 103,052 downwards.
GGGCGCAGCTGCTGTACCCTAAGCCTAAGCCTAAGGAGAATTTTAAAGGAAAAATAAATTATTAAAATACTAAACTCAAATTAAATTATTAAATTTATTATTAAAATACTAAACTCAAATTAGATTTACAAATTGGTTGACTTTCGACAATAAAGGGTAATATTTCCAACATGGTCAGAAAATTCGCATAGGTGGCGGTAGTATAATACACAAAAAAGCTGAAAAAGTAAAGATTGGATCATTTTCAACGCAGCGATACATAAATTCGGCCATATACGAATTCAGCATTTCTCTGGTACTTCAAAATTTAAAAAAAAAATATGTGCGGGGGGTATAACAGAAAAGTACGGAAGGGATACTATATAGAGAGACTTTTGGCGAGGCAGATGATCAAGTTGTTGTGCCCTCTGTCCTCAAAAAAGTTGTCATACTTCAGTATCATGGTGCAGTGATGATGACACACCAAGGGTTTAAGAGAACCCTTGCTATCATTAAAAAGCAGTTCTGGTGGCCGAGCATTGAAAAAGATGTTCAGAGCTGGATCAGCTTTTCTCCGATATGTCAAATCACGACTCCAGGAAAGGCTACAATACCACCATTAAATCCAATTATTCCTAGAGGACCATTTGACATAGTCTCTGTGGATATCGTGGGAATCTCGCCCATGAGTGAGAAGAGACCATATGTGGTAGTATTTCAAGATTATTTTACAAAATGGGTGGAAGCAGAAATGATTCGGGATCCATCTGCTGTAACCATTGTGGACAGTTTTCTACGAAATATTGTGTTTAGGCATGGAACTCCGGTGAAATTGTTGAGTGATAACGGTTGATGCTTTACAGCTGATCTGATGATTTCAGTCTGTGAGTTGTTAGAGTGTCAGAAGATTTTCACAACTGCCTACCATCCACAAGGAAATGGAATGATTGAAAGGTTTAACCAAACTTTGATCAAGCAGTTGCGAAAGGTTGCTATAGAAGATTCTGATGAGAAGTGGGACAGATATTTGCAATCTGTCATTTTTGCTTACAATGCCACACCTCACACCTCAACAAGATGTTCACCATTTGCCTTGTTGAGAGGTCATGAGGCTAATTTTGGCATTTGTATTGGTGTTGCATGAAACATAGTTCTGCCAATGAACTATGAGGCTTATAAGCATATACTAAGCGAAAGTTTAGTAGAAACTTATGAGACCATTTCTGAAAACATCAAGAAAGCTGGGGAGAACAGCAAGAAGTTTTTTGACCATAATGCAAAAGCCCATGATTGGGTTTTGCTGAAAGTCGATAAACAGAAAAAACTGGGTCTTCCGTGGCAAGGACTGTTTGTTGTTACTGATAGTAGCAGATTATCAGAGAACTTGCTTGAAATCACACACTGGAGAGAGCTGCTGAAAAAGCAGGTGGTATCCATAAGCAGGTTAAAGCACTTTCCCTATGAGACCAGCAGATGGCTGCAGTCTAACGACATGTCATCGAATGATGGGCAGTTTACTGTAGCATCAAAAATCAGTAACTATAAACTGCCGTAGCATGTAGGGCTGTATTTTTTGTGTCTGTGTATGTGTGATTACCCCTACGCATATTTTTTTTTCTTCATCCTTAATTTCATAAGTAGGTACAAATTGTATTTAATTGTATTTATTTAATGTATTTATTGTGTATTTATTGTGCATTTTTAATTTTCCCTCGCCTAAATCTAAAAATTTCTCAAAATTCTTGGTAAAAAACCACTCTTTGCAAAAATCCTAAATTTTTTACATTTTTTCGTGGCCCAAATTTTTCAATTCCCCCAAGTTCGATTAATTTTTTTGGAGGAATTAGTTAGTTGTTGCCCCAAATTCTGTGAATACTGGAAGAATTGGAAAACCGCAGAGGTTTAGAGTGAAAAGAGACAAAAAGTAGCCAAAGCGGAAACTTTGTCAATTTTTCAGCTCTTAAAAAATTTATCAGAAAATTATTCAAAATTGATAGCGCTGAACTCGAAGAGTTTGAAAAAGAAAAGGAAGAGATGTGGCGGCCCCCCAATGGATGCCGCACAAAACAATACCTGGTCACGGACCCCCATGTGGCCTATGGTCAGCCGCAGGTGCGGCAAGATAATATGTATTTTTTAGTCGATGGTAAGCGACCTAAGTTATTATACTTGGTTAATCTCAAAATTTTTGGGCAATGCAGGTAGTTATAGCCCACGGCTGTCTAGAGGAAGGCTTAGACAATTCTCAAAATTTAGTGGGAACAAATTTATTCTGTCAAACTTGAAAAAGTGTGGCAAAGCTGCCCATAGCGCGAGAATTGGACTTTTTGCGAAACTTCGTCATTCCTCTACACACATAGCGAGTTGAATAAATTCTTCTATGTGATGAGGAAGAAGTGGAGTGTAGCAACTAGTTGACTAGGGGTAGATAATTTCAAAATTGTTTAAATTTTAAAATTCCATCTTTATCTAAATTTCTACGAATTTCTGCATTTTGTGTAAATTAGTAAGTATATTTTAGAATTCTTCTTGGAAATTCTTAATTCATTAATTCGATAGGCCGTTTTGGGCATCAGATTGAGATGGCTAGCAGTCGAGTGATGAAAGACGCAGGTGGTCTGTGCGTGCACTCCTTTATAAGGTAGAAGTCAGGGCCGCACTTGTGTTTAACTATCTGCCAACACTAACCCAGTATATGTTTGGTACCTTATTGTCCCCTGCCTGCAATTTTTTCCTATTTATGCTTAATATTTGTGGTGAAGGTAGACATTAACGGATGTCTGTCCAGTAGAAAAGGTTTTATGAAAAAGTTAGTAAATATTTTGTATGAATTTTTAGACTAAAAAGTGAAACACATTGTCAGAGTTGGCGAATTAGAACAATGGTTCGCAATGAATTTTTGGAGATTTCTGTTGGAATTGACAGAACCGAAAATGGTACAAATATGTAAGGTGGCAGAGATGATCAAAAGCTTGAAAGATAGTAGGTTTTGAGGACAGCCAATTATTGGTTTCGACACCAAAAATGTTAGGCAGGAGTATTTGAGTAAAGTTTTTGCGACTTCTGGGGTTGATAACCCAAAAGGGAAGGAGTTGGCAAGAGTCATTAGCTTTTCAATGGTGAGTGGAGACACCTTTGTTGTAGATACTATGACAATCATGCCGAAGGAATGGACACTCATTCATGAGCTCTTAGATTTGTACATGCTTCTTGTTGGATACAACTTGGTTACAGATCTGGTTGCCATTTGGAATGTTAATGGCGCAGGAAGAAAGCACCAAGATGTTGATCTAACGGCTGAGATCAAGCATAGAGTAATGTCTTCGTATGGCCATTATTATGATGTAGCCTAGGTAGGTCCAGTACCTCAGCTTCTCAAGTATCTTCCGTAAGTTCCACTCAGGGCTCGTACCAGAGGGGAACTGGAGGGGGATATGGCCGAGGCTGGGGTCAGGGACAGGGTCAAGGAAGACCCTTCAGAATGGTTAATCCGCAACCATATAGAGGTCAAGCAATGGCCGGCGCCCCTCGTGCGACCCAACTCAGAGAAGTTTTCGGGGGATTTCTCAGGGGTCCTGGAGCTTGGGGTGGTCCCTATCCTCACAGTGGTAGCTTCCAATACGGCGGTTATGGTGGCGGCAGGCAACAATAATTCCATACAGATGCATGGTTTTGGACCAAAATTTGTTATTTCCTACAAATTTTATCTCAAAATATATAAAATACAAAAACACAAATAAAATAAAAAATACAAAAAAAATTTATATCATCTTGTTTTATTGTTGCTTTAAATTTTTTAATTTTTCCACATTTCCGGTGCCCTAAAGTTGCCCGGCAAAATTTGTTCTTTCTGTCCATCTTATTTCGGGCATGTACATAGCCCTCGTATTTTTTCTCGTTAATTTCAGGGCCTGAAAAAGATGAAGACCTGATATAAATTTATTCGAATTTATAAAATTATTTCGTAAATCAGGTAAAATTTAAATATTTTATAAAAAATATTTTTTATTGTGTAGATTTGTATTGGAAGGGGCAAGGTGGTGAGCAGCGACCATAGAGGAAGCCCACCTGTGGTAGCTCAACCCCTATGCTGTAAAAACCAGTACATGGGAGAAGAAGAATGACAGCGCCCCGGATCTAGGCACAGATCAACGACAAAGTACAGGCCGAACTACTTTCATGATTGTACCAGTAGCCTGAAAAGGAGTGCCCTGCAGAATGGATTGATCAAAGTCGCCGTCACCTGAAGAACCTGGTAGGGGCACAATCACATCTTGGAGGGGGTAGCCCAAAAATTTGTTTTCTGAGGCGGAAACTGTTATGCAGTCGGGGCCTCAGTATGAGACTCAGGCTGCAGAAAGGTTTTCACTTACCATTGGTCGGTTTTGAGGGCAGAGGGATGTTGGGGTTGCCACAGGTGCACCTGTTCAGCTTCTGACATCAGTGCGCAGGCCGAAGGACGCGGGGAAAAGTGGCAGAAAAAGAACAGAAAATTTACATAGAAGGATATAGCCACTGTTTCGCCTGTTTTTGTGTTTATTTTCATTCTGGTTAATATTATGTGCCGCCTAACATAAGCGTAGAATACACATGGTGTTGCACAGACCATTGTACGTCTGTAACTTATGTCATCATAGAAATTGGGCAAATAGCATCATGGAATAGAAAATCAATCACAGGTACACTAGGTGACCTAGGGTCATGCAAACTGCCATCAGGCCATTGTGTAACAGCCGACGGGTCCATTATTTGGAATGAAACAACATTTGAAAATTTATGCCCTTTCGAATACAAATATACATACCCCATAAAACTAACATAAACCCACAAGACAATTGAAGATGCTTTCTCCATCAAAAATGCCCTCTTTTCCAACCCCAACTGCCCCCAAATCCAAGACAGTGTCCTAACCGAACAAGGTATTGTTGTAAAATTGGACAAAAGAATGCCACACCGTTGTGCCTTTTTAACCCCACAAATCAACGAAACTCAGAGTACATTATACGAATTTGACAATTTTGAACCCATTAATGCAAAACTAAATTACGTAGCAGATAAAATCCGGGAATTCGAAATCTGAAATTTCAAAAGGGTCTGGAGTGAATTATGCAGACAGGCACAATGTCATCTTGACTTAGTATGGCCAATTTTGGGCCTTGATGCAACCCTTGGGGCGCGTGCATTCCTACAACCCACGGACATAATAGCAGAATTCACAAGAGATGCCTTCACAGTCTGGCCCTGTAAGTAGGTAAATGCATCAAAGGTCTTTTACAATCACAAAATCAACAGAACTTGCTACAAACTCCTACCTATTCTTGTGGGGACTGACCTCATGTTTTCAAACCCAGGAGGAAATGATTTGACCCCTTTCTCCCAAACTGTCGACTGCCACCACATGCATGTTGCCCTCTACAAACAAAATAATACATGGGTCAATGAAACAGGATCCCCACATGTCACTGATCTGCCCTTAGAAATCGTATGGAACCAAAACTTCTCCCTCTTCCATTTCAACACACTCGCAATTTTTCATAATCAACTCCCAACAATATCAACAAACTTACTCTTTTTAAAGCAATACATCTACAAAACTCATACCCTTCAAAGCGTCATTAAAAAACTCATTAACTACACCGCCCAAATGTCTCTTAACTCGGATACAGTCTACAATATGATCTCAGGCAGTGGTCAAGAAATCGGCAATACACTTTCCCGTGCCAGTCAAGGCATAGAACATGTCATAACAAACACTACTCAAAGCCTCACAGATGGATTAAATAACTTACTCAAGGGACCCTTGCAAATCATTATCAACCTGGCCATTATCACTGTTGTCATTGCAGGCGTCCTTTACTCTTTTCTTATTGTGCAAAAATATTTCATTTCCTCAAAACATCATATTACCAATGAACATGCATACGAAATACCTTTACACAACAGGGGTTTACATGAGACCATCCCTCCCTCATTCGGCCATGCCCTCTTAGAATTAGCCAATCGTCCCAGGGCCCAAACTCAACAGAAATACGTCCTTGTCGATATTGATACTCCAAAAACTCCTGCAATTGAACTTACAAATCAAATCCACCAATCCAGATCCAATAAGTCACCACCAACCATACTTGAGAAACATACCCTTCACATTCCAATCACACTCAATGGCAAGCTATTCACCAAAGGCATGATTGACACTGGTGTCCTCTACTCCCTCATTGACTCCCGGATTGCTGAAGTCCTACAGCTAGACATGAAACCCCTGCTAGTTCAAGCCAAAGCAGCAAACAACCTCCCCATCCACTTAGTAGGAACAACTTTTGTTACAGTAACTGCCCAAAGTATCCAAGAAACCATGATGGTACATGTCCAAAAAGACTGCACAGCAGACGTCCTTCTGGGGAAAAATTTTCTCAGCCCATTCTCAGAATACACCATCGATAACCAGAAATCCCAGGTCAAATTTGGTGATGTCATACTCCCTTGCGATGGCCTAGAATACAGCCCCCTTTCGACCCCTGGTGGAACCTATCTCGATGAAAAACTAGAATTACGACTCTGGACTGTAACCGAATTCACTGTGCCCTTGCCCAATTATACCAACACATTAACCAACTTGAATTTACCCCAAAAGCCAGACAGAATGCCAAAGTTCATTTCGCTGCTTGCGTATCAGAAAACCAAAACAGTCACATATGCATTTCCCTTTTAAACACAGAGGACACTCCCCAGACCCTTTACCCTGGCACATGCATTGGCCCAGTTTCAGGCTTCATTCCAAAAGAAAATTCTCCCACCAAACTAACTCCCCCTATGCCAAACCAGCCGAACCGCTTTGATACATTTACATGGTTAATAGAAAACGTCAATTTAACCTCAAGCAACCTCATGGAAGCGGAGAAAATTCAACTCCTATGCTCTCTATCCAAATACCCGACATTATATGCTACTTCCAAGATGGACGTAGGTAAAACCAGGCTCTTTTCACTTACCATTAACACCAACGGCTCCCAACCCATACGCAGACACCTTTTTCGGACATCACCAAAGGAAAAGCAAATAATAGGAACAGAGGTCGAGCAACTCGCAGCAGCAGGTGTTATTAGTCAAAGCAACTCCCCATGGTGTACCAACACAGTTTTAGTCCCCAAAAAAGATGGTGGACATCATCTATGCATTGACTTCTGGGGTCTGAATAAAGTAACCAAAAAAGATACCTACCCTTTGCCCCGCATCGAAGAAATCCTAGACACCCTGCATGGAATGAAATATTTTACATCCCTCGACCAGTCCAATGCATATTACTCCATTTCCATTGCAGAGGGTGACAGAGAAAAAACAGCCTTTAACTGCTCAGCGGGGCAATACCAGTTCAATTACCTCCCCTTTGGCCTCACAAATGCCCCCCCTACATTCCAAAGATTAATGGACATTATCCTTTGGAGATTACAATGGAACACATGCCTTGTCTACCTCCATGATGTCTTAGTCTTTGCAGAATCCCATGCCCAAGTGTTAGAACACTCAGATATTATTCTCACTCCTTTTTCCAAAGCAAGACTAAAACTCAATGTACAAAAATGCAAATTTTGCCAACCCCAAGTCCAATATTTAGGCCACGTTATCTCTCAACAAGGTATTTCTCCAGACCCAAACAAAGTGCAATCCATTTTTACATAACCACACCTCAAAACCCAAAAGAAGTCAAATCATTTCTCGGCTTACCCTCTTATTAATGCAGATTCATCCCCAATTGCTCCCAAATCTCCAGCCCACTTACAGCTTTACTCAAGAAAAATTCAGAATTTTCGTCGGGTCCTGAACAACAGAATGCATCCATTAAATTCAAAGAGTTGCTCATTCATGCACCAATCCTGCAACACTGGGATTTTACAAAGCCTTTCATTTTGCAAACTGAGGCATTGAAGCTTGGAATTGGCGCAATTCTAAGCCAACTGGACACTAAAGGTTATGATCGCCCCATCCCTTTTGGGAGCAGCACATTGAAACCCGCAGAACACAACTACCCTATAACCAAATTGGAAACCCTTGCCCTAGTTGAGTTCATCAAGCATTTTCGCCCCTATCTTTTCCAACAACATATCATTGTCCACACTGACCATACGGCAGTTCAGGCAGTCCTTCAGAAAGAACACCCCTCTCCTTGCATTGCTGGTTGGGGACTAGCCCTCTCTGGTATTCAACTTGACATTGGGCCGGTACTGCTAACCACAATGCAGATGCCATCTCTATTTTCCCATCCCACACAACAAAACAATCTTTTGATATTGACCACCTTGAAACCCACCCTGGAATATCAATTATCAACTCCATCCTCGAAGCCGAAGCCACTGAGCAAGAGAAACAGCAGAAAAATTTTGCAGAACTCCAACCCACTGATCCAACCATCAAAAATATCTTAGCTAAAATCACCCAAAAACATCCTCTTACAATGATCAAATTCACAGTTTACCACAATATTCTATTTCATATAATTGATAAGCAGCCAAAACTATATGTCCCCAAATCACAAATACATGATCTCATTGCATCGCATCATGACAGCAAGTTCACAGGTCATTTTGCCTCTCATAAGACCCTACACCTTCACGGACAAAAGTATTTTTGGCCACAAATGAGTCGTGATGTCACCCATACTGCAAAATTTGTCACCTATGCCAGACCCACAGAGCCCTCCAGCACAGAATACATGCAAATCTGGTCCCAATTCAAAATTACGGGTCCATTTGACAGAGTCGGCATTGACTGCATGGGGCCGTTAACCCTAACTGAGGAAGGCAACCGATTCATTGTGGTATTCATTGATTATTTCATCAAGTATGTTGAGGCCTTTCCGACACCCTACATCACCGCAGCCACAATCCCCCAGTTATTCATAAACAAAATTATTTGCAGTCATAGCTCTCCAAAAATCATCCACTGTGATCATGGATCAGATTTTGTCTATGATCTCTTTTCTTGAATAACTCACTTGTGTAATACTCAAAAAGTTCACACAACTCTGTATCACCCCATTGCCAATAGGGAAGTGGAGCATTGCAACCAGACCCTCGCCGCCCATATACTCATGTACATCAATTCAAAACATACTGATTGGGATACTTATTTACCTTTTGCAGTCATTTCGATGAACATTCACAAAAATGATAGCACTTCCTACTCCCCCCCTGTTCGAATTGCTTCATGGTAGGCAACCCAATTTACCATCCGATTCAGCATTAAACTTTTTCCCCACATCCTATATGGTTGATCTTGATGACTATGCACTCCGCATCAAGTCCCACTTCATGGAAGCTCTCTCAACTGTTCAGAAGAATTTACAAAAAGCCCAAAACCACCATACAGTTCAGTACAACAAACATGCTCAGGATATCTACTACAGGTTGGGCGATCTCATTTATATAAAAATCATTCCAGCAAGCAAGGACTCACTCCAAAATTCCTACCCCGCCAAAACGGGCCCTATACAGTCACAAATTTCATGTACCCTAATGTTACACTCAAACACCCCCTCAAGAATACCACTTTTACGGTACATGTAAATCAGACGACCTCTTTCTACCCCCGAGAAGCTCCTACCGAAACCACCCCGACCCCTTCTCGCCATCGAACCCCTTGAACGAGGACTTTCAACTGCAGAAGGAGGGAAATGTAATGTACATGCTAACGCATTAATGTAAATACATATTGTACACTATGTGATATTCGTTATTAAATATAAATTCATTTCATAATCTATCATCTCAAGGGTGTCTGGAATTCACACCCAAACATTCCTATAAATTTATGTGAAGTACTTTATTTTGATCATCCCACACCCCAGTAGCCGTTATTGATGCAATTAAGATGCTCTAATTAATTTGCACATCAACAGCTGGTCCCCTAGAATCTACAGGAAAGTACACATTCCATGGCTACATCAATTCCCCATAAAAACTGTAAACACACCTGCACACAGTAAAAAGTAGAAGCCTCGCCAGACACCAGTCTCAAGTGGAACATTAGCAATGGTTCCTACAAAAACATGTATATGCAGAAGAAATAGATATATAGTCTGTTTTTCTTGAAATGCTTCCAAATAACGAAAGTGGAAAGCAAGTAGTATTACAGATTTTTGCGATTTTCTGATAAATGATATGTCGTATAGGACTGGAAATTCGTAAGCATACTGACCTCATCTTTAACAATTTTTCGAGAGATAAATTTTATGTTAAGAGCTTTACATAAACTCTTATGATGACAGTACTGATTTGTGTCATTTTTGTATTTAGAAGCATTTTATGAAAAACAGACTATGGAAGCATACAGGGAAGCACAGATGCGTGGTTAAGTCCACTATAGGAAGCAAGCATAAGAGAAGCACAGAAGCATACGGTACCAGGAAAGCATTGGAAGGCGTGACTGAACAAGCGAAGTGGAAGAAGCAAGAAACAGCGATTGGGGGAAGAAGATTTTCAGAAACAGACCTCCCAGAGCCAAGGGAGTGGCTAAAAGAAGCAGTATTTTAATAGAAGGGAAGCATGATTCCATCAGATTTTATGAAATCATTTTCTTCTTATGCGAGACTTTTAGAAGCATAAAGCGAGATTCAAGTTTTTATTGTGAAGCAAGCGTAATTGTATTCTATCGACGAGAAAGCAATCGTGGATCTAGCATTCATTCTCATTTTGTCGTTATATTATCGTAATCGTTCTGCTGTTATGGCCGTCCTCGTGGACCGTGAACCGTCACAGATCGTTTCAATATCAAGTAAAAGTACCATTAGAATCTGGGCATTACAAATTCAATATATTGTATGTTACTTATTATATTGTGAAATGAGAACTGTGAACTGTGAAATATTGGGAAAATTGTTCCTGAAATTCGGTCTTTCTGAAGTTCTTTGTCATTTATACTCCATTCATTTCGAAATGATCGATGCAGCGGGCGAAGTTTCGGCAAAGCGTCTTGCTAGAGATCATGAGATCAACTTCGATAATCTTGGAATGATTGAAAATAATGTTCATTATGGACTCTCTATGATAAGGAAAATTTTATTGAGTAGATTCAACGAGCCTTCCATTATTTTGGATAGAAGTTAGGCCCCGCCACCCTGCTGCATTGATCATTTCAAAATGAATGGCATATATTAACCATCTATCTTAAAAAAAGATTTGGATGAGAAATGCTTTCACTTAAGAAAAGTCTTCAATGCACCAATACTTTTTCATTACCTGATCATCTTTTTTTGCCTTCCAGAGGCTGATCGTGTGAATTTCATTATTGAAAACATCAAGGTGAGCGTTTTAGACAAACGAGATAATCAGCACATATCTTTACTGTACTGGATATCGGATTTGATCAAGCAAGCATTAGGGACGAGCGCCGTTTTTTTTCCTCGAAGATTTTTTCCAGGCCCGTAGCGAGGGGGGGGGGGGGTGGGGGGCATGCCCCCCTCTGTGGAGATTTGAATTTTTTTAAAGTAAATTTTGGGGATCGGATACAGAAAAGATACATTTTAGTGCATTTTATAAGGTCATAACTCATAATCTCAAAATTTTCCGGCGCTTCGCGCCGATTATAACTTTAATAATCATTATTATGCATTACTAACTAAGCTTTTTGATGCGATTATTTCTTTTCTAACGTAAAATCAATTCAAATGCTTCATGGAATGGAAATATCTTTCGGAAATTTATACTCTGCTTACTCATATATTTTCGACCAAGTATGAGAGTTTACAAATAAATTATACTGGTGATGATATGATGAGCGTTTAACTAAGCTATGCCTTGATAGCTTAGAAATACGCCGACTACGTGCCGCCTTATGCATGATGTTTCAAATTATTAAAGGCCAACCCTGTCTGCAAAAATCGGACTTCTTTATTAGCAGTAATTTCGAGTCCACCCGTCGTAAAAAGGACTACAAACTCAAAACAGGTAAAGCTAAAACAAATATTAGATTATATGATTTTTCCAACAGGTACATTAATATTTGGAATGAACTTTCAGCTGAAGTTCTTAGTTCTTCCAATTTACACACATTCAAAACGAAAATCTCTGAGATTGATTTTTCTGATTATCTCGGGGGAGCGCGTTAGCCTGTTACAAATATGTAACCTGCGCTTCCTATTACCGTCATTAACTTGTTTACTGTAGCACATATTTTCGCTGCAATATTGTATTTGTCGTTTTGAAGTAGCCATGGATTGAGTTTTCGAAACTTTTCTTCATTTTCTTATTTCATTTTAATTGTTTGTTCTCGCGTTTTAACCTTTTTTTTCTTTTCTTGTGTTATATTTCGCCTGACAGGTAATAAATCTTCTTCATTCATTCATTCATTCATATACTGGTTTTAAAATTTTTCAAGTGAAATTCTAGAAATTACGACTCTTGAACACAAAATTCAAATCTAATTCTTGAAATAAACGTTCGGAAAATTGATTTTCCAGCGTCGCAGAATATCAATACCCAAAAAATTTTTCCGGCGCTCCGCGCCGAAAAGATTAACATCCCTTTTGGGTTATCACTTGTCATCATAGAGGACTTAACCATCGATTTCTCATGTAATTCAAAGTCATTATGCTTTTGGATAGTTTGCTTGAAAGTTTGTTCCAATGCTTGTAGATTAAACTTGAACTCGAAAATTTCAATTTTTTCCTCAATTTTAATGAATTAACGGGTCTGAAAACACCAGAAGGCTTGAAAAAGCTCGAAAACACGTAAATATAGCGTCTATGAGCATTTTTGAGCGAAAAAAACGACTTCGGGAAAATGGGGGAAAAAATTTTGATCCCTTTCCCCATTTGGGGAAAAGGTCCGGGGGAAAAAAACAGTGATTTGGGGTCTTTTCTTTTGTGAACCAAAATTTTGAAATGTGGAGAAAAAATTTGGGCTTGGTTCACATTGGGGAAAATTTTTTTTCAGTCAAAAAAAGAGCTGGAAATGCATTTTTAGACGTTTAGAGACGAAAAAACGCGAAAAATTTTTGGTGCTTCCGCGCGGATGATCTACTCAAAATTCAGAAAAAATTTTTTATCCCTAATATGTCTGTGTTGTAGCTCATTTTGTAGAGCTTGTTGAGATACGCTCGAATCTGCATTCAGATTTTTTCTATCACTAATATTGGCTGAGATATTGGCCCTGAAAAAAAGTGTGCCCCCTCTCTGGGAAAAATCCTGGCTACGGGCTTGACTTTTTCCACATAAGAACCGGACCCAAAATTTTTTTCCTCATTTTCCAAAAATTTTCTACATTTTTAAAAATGCTTATAATGTGGCTATGGATGACTTTTTGTGCATTTTAGGAGCATACCCAAGCATTTTGTTGTATTTGTAGTCAGAAACCTTTAAAAATGAGGAAAAAAATTGAGAAAATTCTGGTTATGTTAGTCCAAAATGAGCTCATGAAGAATATATTGGTGTTCTATAGGAGCGGATAAAGCAAGTTAACGATAGAGTTCTCATGAATTTATCTGCTATCAACATTTCTGTGATTCCGATTAGTAGAATCATCTAATTTTATTTAGTTCTCGGTCCGGCGCGGAGCGCCGGAAAAATTTTTTGATTTTCACTTTCTAAAACGCTGGAAAATGAACCTTCATAATGTTGGGAAACAAATTAAAATCAGACTGATGAAGTGTAATTTGCTTCCCATTCCGGCGCGGAGCGCCGGAAAAATTTTCGGGTTTTTGTATTCTAAAACGCTGAAAAATAAATCTCTCCAACAGATAATTCGTGAACAAATGTTTTAAAATCGCGTTCTAGAGTAATGTCTTCAATTTCCACCTTCAATAAACGCAAAAGTTCAGATTGCAAACGTTTAAAAAATTCCAATCATCGAGAGAAAAAATTGAGACTTGATGAAAAATCTCTATTTTCGGCGACATAATTGACTGTAAACGATTAGAAAATAAAACGAGCTAACTTGATTGACAGAAACTGTTGAGCATTAATTAGTAAGTCGAAGTAGATATGCTAACGGCCGCGCCGGATAGAACATAGTTATAATTATACCCATGACCGGCGCGAAGCGCCGGAAAATTTTGAGATTTTGACCTTTTAAAGTCCACCAAAACGCATCTTTTCGGTTTAGAGTTTCCCAAAATTTTTTCCACAATGAGAACCGTACCCAAAATTTTTTTCCTCATTTCGAAATTATTTCCTCAAAAGACCCCATTTGAGGAAAAAACGGTTGGGACGAGACGAAGCAGTGTTTTTTTTGTGCCAAAACATGGTTTTTGGCACAAAAAAATTTGCAATGGCACAAAAATTTTTGAGTGTTTGTGCCAGTAGGCACAAAATTTTTGGCTGATCAAACATTAAACTTCCTTGATTTTTAGACGTTTTAAGGACTGAAAATGCAGGAATTTTTCGGCGCTTCGCGCCGAATTTCCTATTCGTAATATTCCACCCGAACGCGAACGATTTCTCCTCGAATAGTGTACCAGTATTGTTGTAGCAAACTTAATACGCTGTCAATGACTGATGAATGAAAAAAAATTCTGAATATTCTCTGTTCATTCAGTCAGATTCGGATTTAAAACCGAAATTCTTACTTTCTGTGTTCGATTAATTCAAACAGAAAAATCGATATCATTGGTGCAATATTTGGACCGAAAATTCACACAATTTTACACGTCATTTCCTCTAGTCTTTACATTGTTGTTAAATATTATATAGATATTCGTAGTCGAAAATTGAATCAATTTGATCATCAATTCTAGAGCCCTATTTTTCTTGGCATTTCATTTCTTTTTGAGTCGCCGCGAACTATTTTCTTGCACAGTTTTTTCTTATCTCACTGACATGATTAGCTGAAAAAAGGTTAGGCTGGGCACGATTTTTACAAAAAATTAGTGCGGTTAAACTTAGCCTTAATTTATATTGTTATCAAACTTTTGGCTAAAAATCTTTCCACAGTTTTCAGTATATGTTTTTAGTAGAAAATTTTTTTGTGTCATTGGCACAAATTTTTTTTGGCCTCGTGTGCCAATTGGCACAAATGTCCATGCACAAAAAAAACGCTGGGACGAAGTGTTAGCCCCCTTTTGATTGGCCGAAATTACCGCCCCTTGTTGATTGGTCAAAATTTTTGAGATGTCGCAAATGCATTATATGCGGTTTATATGGTTTTAATTAACAGCTTCATTCGGAAGAACGCCTAAGCCTAAGAAAAATTTTAAACGAAAAATTAATGAAAAGTACATATTAGGCGAAAAACCGTCAGGGGCATACCTGTACTTGGTGGTATCCCCCCCCCCAACTTGGCCAACCATGTACCCAACATCACCCAACCCCCCCCCCCAGTTTGGAAAAAATTACAAAAATTTGCAAAAAAGTGTATGTTTTTGGTCTTTTTTGGGAATAATTTCGACATTTTAGATCCCCCCCAACTGGTCGGGGGTCTTACAGATATGGTCAGGGGGGGGGGGTAATTTCGGCCAAACAGAAGAGGGCTAATACTTCGTCTCTAATGCTTAGTTCGGATTTGTAGCCAGGTTTCTATTATTTGCTCACACACACCGTCTTTTTTTCCTCAAATGGGGTCTTTTGACCTGGATTTTTTTTGCACACAGCAACCAAATTTCGGGCTGTGCAACCAAATTTTTTCTGCCAGGTTGCACAGTGCAACTTGAGGCCGGGCTGCTCTTTTGATAACATTATAACGTTTTCTGTCCGGAAATGCATTTTTATGCGTTCTAAAATGGAAAAAATGAAAATTTTCATTTATAATTTTTTATATTATTCTAGTGTGCGCTTAGAAAATATCATTCTAGTTAATGCTTACAGGTTCTAATTATCAAATTATTATTGATAATCATACCTGTAAGACGTCCGACCAGTTGGGGGGGGGGGTAGAAAAAAGTCGAAATTTTTCCCAAAAAAGGCCAAAAAACATACACTTTTTTGCAAATTTTTTTACTTTTTTCCAAACTGGGGGGGGGGTTGGATGACTTTGGGTACATGGTTGGCCAAGTTGGGGGGTCCCCACCCCAACCCCCCCCCCCCAGTACAGGTATGTTGATAATTGTTTGATCCTGTATTGTTTTTTGACTAATTTTATTGAAAACTTAACATTTTTGGTCATTTACCCAAAAGTTTTTTGCAATCTCCATATACAAATTTTGATTTTTATGTGATTGAAACATTTTGAGAGTGAGACAATGCTAAAAATTCTTGCCGGTTGAAAGATCCAAATTCTTAGTCGCTTGCCTGGTTTTTGAATTTTAATTTGTCCGACTGAAAATTCATTAAATTCACTGAAAAATCAAACCTTCTGTCTGGAAAATAAAAGGTGGAAAAAATCATTTTCCAGCGTTCTAGAATATCGGAATTCAGAGAAAAATTTCGGCGCTTCGTGCTGAACAAATTACTCTAATGTAATCTTTTCATTTTCTAATCTTTTCTAATTCTAATCATTTCATTTTCTCTCCATAACTCAGAATATTGGGTTTTGAACGCCTAAAACCGACGCGGATCGAATGAAATACAGGAAAACTGATTTGCGATCGTTCTTCCGATAATTTTATGCAAATTTATCGATTTTAGAGTGAGACATTAAAAATTTACCTGTGCAACCAAAATTTGGCACTTATCCAATTTGGTCCACCCTAGTCCCAGCGTCAACCACTGGCGACTACAGTAAGACCTCCACCGAACCCCCAGCGAGATTGGGAGTATGAACTTGCCACTCATATTCCCAATCATACACTCCCGCCTCTGACATCGTCTGTCAAAAGCGAGAGTGAGCGTGGGAGCTCAGTATAGAAGTGACTGAGTGGGCCGCGCATGATGCTGATGCCTCACCCGTTAGTTTACTATGTGACTTCGAGTTAATATATCAAAGGATGAAACATCTTTTCTGCGGGAGAAAAAATTAAAAGTCAGAATTACCTTTTTTTGTCGCTTCATATTAAAGAAAACTTGAAATATTTTCACGATGGCTTCAAATAAAATGTATAAACACGGATAAAATAAAACAAGTGATATGATTTGATGTCAGCTATATGACAAAACGAAACAAAAAGAAAAACAATGAAAATAATGAAAGAACAGGAAACAGCAGAAAAACGGTAAAGTGAAGAGAAGAAAGAGATGAAAACACGTGTAACGGAAAGAAATGGAAAGAAGCACATAAATGGAAGGAAAAAGACGAGCAAATAAAAAAAGAAAAGACATGCTGAAAGAGCTGAAGAGAAATAAAAAGAAAGAGATGAAACGACACGAAAAAGTAGGAAATGAAAAAAGGCAGAAAGAAGAAAACGATGCAGGGAAAAAACATTTAAAAAAGTAGAAAACATAGGAGTAAAAAATTGCAAAGAAATCAAAGAAAGACAAAGTTTAAAAATAAGTTGAACATAAACAAACAATAGGATAAGTGGAAAAGAGTAAAACGAAAGGAATAGAAATAAATCGAACAGAAAAAAATAAAGGTTAAAAATAGAACAGCATGAAAAACAGTTAAAGGAAAAGAAAAGTAAATAAAAAAGTGAAGAACGAGCAATGAAGAAACAAGACATTGAATAAAAAAGTAATAAGAGTAAAATTAGGAAGTGAAAGGAATAGAAAAAAGAAAAAAGTCAACCACAAGCAGTAATATAGGAATGAACACAATATAATGCAGATTTATAAAAAGGGACGAACGAGAAAGAGGAGGAAAGGGCTAGAACGAAAAAGATAGAGCTATAAGAAGAGGAAAAGAGTAAAAAGAAAACAATAACCAGAAAAGGAAACACATGAAAAGAAAATAGATAAGGATAAAATAAATAAAAGCAAAAGCAGAAAAGAGAGTAAAAGAAAAAAGTAAAAGAGAAAAAAAACAAGAAAAAGAAGGAAAGGCAGAAAATAATCTGTTCACACATAGTTTTAGGTGTAAGCAACAGTGTAGTTATCGTGAATCTTGAAGTAAATTTGAAACTTGCATCCAAAACAGAAAAATTAACAAACAGCATTAAAAGTAAATGAAGAATTTAAATTGCATCTGTTTACAAATTAAGCCATGATTTCCACAGTGAATAATTTGAAATATGTGTCTGCCTCTAGTAGTTAAAGTGCAACCTTTTCTACTATAAATGGTCCTGTCTGAGCAATTCTATGCGTAATTTTGTGATATGAAATTGAAAGACATTTTCTCTATATGCAAATCTGAAGCCAACTGTATTATTTGGCTATTGGAGCAAAACTTCTTACCCAAAGAAAAACGTTGCCTTAGCGAAAGTTGTGCGCAAACTGATCAATTCATGACACTGGTAACGGCCAACAAAAATGATGGATTGAAATGGCATTGCGGAAAATGTAGAAGTGAACGGGGTTTCCGAAAAGGCTGTTTTTTGAAAATTCCCACCTAGCTATCAGCGAAATATTTCAAATTGTTTATTACTGGTGTCATGAATTAGATGAGCAGAACTTCCTGGAATTTCTGTTTGGAATTAGTCACACGACTGTTGTTGATTGGAAAATGTTCTGCAGAGATATTTGCGCGCAGCATTTGTTGAGAAATCCTTTAAAAATTGGTGGTTCCAGAAAAACCGTCAAAATTGACCAATGCCTCTTGGTAAGAAGAAAGTATATAATGTTGGCCGAATTGTAAAGCAACAATGGGTTTTTGGCAGCTTCAAATTTGGAATTACTCGCTGTTTTCTCGTTCCCATAGAAAAACGTGATGCAGGGACTCTGTTGCCAATACTGGAAAAATTTGTGGAGAAAGGTACTACAGTAATTTCGGATTTTTGGAAAGCTTACAATAAAATTCCTGAGACGGGTTATACTCATCTGAAAGTTAATCATTCTGAAAATTTCACTGATCCTATAACAAAGGCTTGTACGAATCACATGGAGTCCATGTGGCAGAAGGCTAAACAAAAGCACAAGCAACGATATGGTATCCATCATGCTTTACTCGACACTTGCATGAGCGAAGTTATGTGGAGGAAGCTATGGTGAAAATCCTTTGTTTTTCTTCTGGAAACATGTTAGTGAGGAATATGCATGTTGTTGAATTGTTGAGAAATATATAATAATTATTGAATTGATGAAAAATTGTCCTTTATTTCAACCTATTTTTCTGGTCTTCAGTACAATGCATAATTTTTGCTATGGGCTACCTGCATTGTAATACGGTCATCAATATTATATATTTCTTATTTATATTTATTTATTTTCGTCTCATGTATTTCCTTTTCTTTTTGTTCATTTCTTTTCATCAATCTGCCTTATATTGTGTTCATTCCAATATTACTCTTTGTGGCTCTTTCTTTTTTCTATTTACTTCCTAATTTTACTCTTATTACTTCTTTATTCAATGTCTTGTTTGTTCATTGCTCATTTTTTCCTTTTTTATTCGCTTTTCTTTTCCCTTAACTGCTTTTCATGCTGTTCTATTCTTTTATCTTTATTTTTTTCTGTTTGATTCATTTCTATCATACCTGTAAGAGGTCCGACCAGTGGGGGAGGGTAAACCCAAAATTTTGGCGTGGGGGTCCCAACATTTCCAAAATTTTGATGGAGGGTCGAAAAAAACCAAAAAAAGTCGAAGAAATTTGGAATATTTTCCCAAAAAGGGCCAAAAAAGTCACTTTTTTCCAATTTTCCGAGTTTTGGAGAAGGGGTTGGGTATACGGTTGACCAAGTTGGGCGTGGGGGTTCCGATGTTTAGGTATAGGGTTCGACTACTTTGGGGGTGGTGGTCCCCCTCCCGACCTCCCCTTAATTCCAGGTATGATTTCTATTCCTTTCGTTTCACTCTTTTTCACTTATTCTATTGCTTGTTTATGTTTAAATTATTTTTCAACTTCGTCTTTCTTTAATTTCTTTGCATTTTTTACTCCTATGTTTTCTACTTTCTGAATTGGTTTTCTTCTTCCATCGGTTTCTTTCTTTTCCATTATGCGTCTTTTCATCTCCTTCAATAATAATATTTTATTCGATAGTCGATTGTAAAAAGAATACAAAAAGGGGTTAGCAAAAAACAGTTAATAGAGAAAAAAATGTAATACGGATTAATGAAGTGTAATAATCGACTATACAGGGGACTGAAGGCGAAAAAAACGCGCTGACACAGACGGTTAATTAATTACACAGTAAAGTTTGTTTGTCTACATTTTTCAGATTATGCATGAAGGATGTTACATTAGATGACGTCATAACAGACTGAGGAAGCTTGTTCCAAATTTGTATAACCCGAAGCATAAAAAATTTTTTACGAATATCAGTTTTACATTTTGGAATGTAAAGCTTATATTCGTGAGGGTGTCTTGTTTTGATAACATTCGAGAAAGAAAATAATGTTGTGGTTGGCATATCTATGAAGCCGTGAATAATTTTGTACACATGGCATAAATCAAATAAAATTCCCCAAGTTGCACATTGCAACCTGGCCTGTGCAAAAAAACCCTGCTTTTGAGCATACCTGTAATTGGGGGGGACCCCCACCCCCAACTTGGCCAATGATATACCCAACCTTCCCCAGTTTGGAAAAAATTGGCAAAGAAGTGTATGTTTTTGGCCTTTTTGGGAAAAGTTTCATTTTTTTTACCCCCTCCCCCAAAATTGCGGATTTACCCCCCCCCCCCCCAACTGGTCGAACCTCTTACAGGTATGCTTTTTAGGAAAAAAATTTGGGTATGGTTCTCATTGTGGAAAACATTTTGGGTAATTCAAAACTCAAAAGATGGGTTTTGGTGGACTTTCAAAGGTCAGAATCTCAAAATTTTCCGGAGCTTCGCGCCGGTCACAGGTATAATAATCAATATTTTCTATCATGCGCGGCCGTTAGTATATCTACCTCCACTTACTAACATATCTGTAAGAGGTCCGACCTGTTGGGGGGAGGGTAAACCCAAAATTTTGGGGAGGGGGTCAAAAAACCCCCAAAAAGTTGGAAAAGTTTCGAAAATTTTCCCAAAGGCCAAAAATAACCACTTTTTTCCTGATTTTTTTCCGAGTTTGGGGGGGGTTGAATATAGGGTTGACCAAGTTGGGAGTGGGGGTCCCAACATTTGGGTATAGCGTTCGACCAAGTTGGGCCTGGGGCAGAGCACCCCATGGGGGGGGGGGTATTACCCCCGTCTTAGATTTAGAAATTCATTTACTACCCCCATAAAAACAGCTCACTATAGCAAAAAATTTTGGTTGACTTCATCTTCTCCCCAGTAGGTTATACTAATTCGAGAAAAACTGCAGAATGTGTGATTCTGAGGAATTATTCACTGCTCTTTTTGACACATTTACTTAGCAAATGATAATGGGAAAGTATGCAACTTCTGTGCCATATAGCGATTTTTAGGAAAGGATATCAGCACATTTATATATACTACTTGTAGGAAATCATTATATATATATAATTGGGAGATGAAATAATGACTTATGTTTACGTGATTTATCAAAAAATCGCCCCTTGGGAAGAAAAACATTATGTCCTTAAAATTCTTCTTCTTCATGCTCTCCTTGCCTTTTCCCCGCTTCTGCGTTGGGTGTTCTGTGCGCATATGGTTACCCAAGCTGTGGCATACTTTCCTGCTATGAGTTGAGACATGTGAGGTCTGTTGATGTGGATCAGGAGTGGTACTTTCCCCTCCAATTACAGGTATGCTTACTAATTAATTCTCAATGGATTCTATCAAACAAGTTAGCTCCTCTCATTTTCTAATCATTAAAAGTCAGTATTTCGCCGACAAAAAATTTTTTTCATCAATTCTCTCAATGTTTTCTCTCGATGCTTGGAATTTTTCGAACATTTTTAACATAAACTTTTGGGTATATTGAAAATGAAAATTGAAGACATCGTTCTAGATTGTGATTTTAGGACTTCTGTTCTGTTCACGAATATCCATTGGATTGATTTTACCAGTGTTTCAGAATTAAAAACTCAAAAATTTTTCCATTTCCTCAAAAATTTGAGGAGCGAATTGTACTTCAGCAGTCTGATTTTCATTTATTTCCCGACGTTGTGAATGTTCATTTTCCAGCGTTTTAGAAAGTGAAAATCCAAAAAGTTTTTCGGCGCTCGGCACCAGACTAAGAATTATAAATAAAATTGGATAATCCTAATCTGAACCACAGAAATATTAAAATAGCGGATAAATTCATGACAACTCTGTCGTTAAAATGCTTTATCTGCTCTTGTAGAACGCCAATATATTCTTTATCAGCTCATTTTGACTAACTTAACAAGAATTTTCTCGATTTTTTCCTCATTGTTGCAGGTTTCTTACTCCAAAAACATCAAAATGCTTGGGTATGCTCCTAAAATGCATAAAAAAGCATCCGTAGCTACATTATAAACGTTATTAAAAATGTGGAAAATTTTTGGAAAATGAGGAAAAAAAATTTGTCTCCGGTTCTCATGTGGAAAAAATCTTCCAGGAAAAAAACGGTGTTTGCACACAGGAACCATTATACAGGCCCGTATTTAGAGGGAGGAAGGCGGAATTCCTCCCCAAATTTTTTTACCTTCAAAATTTTCAGCAACATCATTGTACTTATACATCACGATTCTATAATTAAATTTGCATTATAAAATAGAAAAAAAGCAAATTTTCCTGAGCTTTCGCGCCATATTTTAATTATTCAAGCGTTTTTCTATATTATTCCAGTGCGCGGTTAGAAAATATTATTCTAGCTAATACTTATAGCTTTTAATTATCAACATATTATGGATAAAGATATGATCCTGTGTTGTTTTTTGGCGAACTTAACGAAAAGAAAGATTTTTCTTGGTACCAAAATTTTTTTGCAATCTTTATAAAAATTTGGACAGTTGTGTGATCAAAACATTTTTAGTCCAAGTCGAAATTCTTGGTGGTTGGAGAATTAAAATTCTTGGTTGTTTGCCTAGTTTTTAATTTGTAGTTTGCGCGACTGAAAATTCATCGAACTTCACTGAAAAATTAAACCCTCTGTCTAGGAAATAAAAAATGAAAAGATTCATTTTCCAGCATTTCAGAATATCCAAATCCAAAAAAATTTCTTGCGCTACGTGCCCAATGAGTAAGTTAATATCAAGTCAACCTTTTTCATTTTGTTTCCATAATTCAGAAAATTGGGTTTTGAAAGTTGAAAACCGACGTGAATCGAATGAAATACAAGAAAGCTAGCTTCTGATATTTTTCCTATAAACATAATCTAATTTATTGATTTTAGAGCGAGCAACCAAAAATCTATCTGTGCAACCAAAATTTTTCCCCAAGTTGCACATTGCAACCTGGCATGTGCAAAAAAATGGAATTCAAGCACACATGAAGCAATCCAAAATACGTCGTCTTTACTGCAAAAATGGTTTTCTTTTTATTCAAATGCTAAGAAAATTTTGGAAAATTCCCCCCTATTTTGAAAATCCTGCTACGGGTATGCTGTTTTTTTCCTGAACTTTTTTCCACAAATGTGGAAAGTAGTCAAATTTTTTTCCACATGTGGAAAACTTTTGGCTAAATTTTATAAGTATTTTCCTGGCTGTATGAGTTTTTAATTTTTAGAATCGATTTCTGTGATTGGTGAGTAGACATTTATTTTTCCTTTAAAATTTTCCTTGCGCTTAGGCTTAGGATGCAGCAGCTGCGCCCTATGGGCGCAGCACTGTTGGGGCTCTTCCAAATGAAGTTGTTACTTAAAATAGTATCAAGGGTCTTAAAGGATCATAGTGTTAAGGATTATAGTGTAAATACTTCTTGGTGAAATTGTGTATTGGTAAATGTATTAAGTCCATAGGCTGGTGGACCAGGTTCGATTCTTGAAGTATAGGTAGGATTTGTCTGTAGTGGCAAGGAGTATGTGACATGCGTGCAGGTTTTATGCAAATAAGTTCCTGAATGCCATGAGCCCCTGAATTTTCGGACTGATCTGGATATCTGGCATCATGAGGAGTCCGAAAATGCCAGTGTGGACCATAATTGGGAAGGGAACCGACTTGTAAAAAAATTTCAAATTTTTTAGTGAAAAGTTTTCATCTCAAAATTATATGAGTTACTAACATACCTGTAAGCAGTGTTTTTTTTTTGTTCTCGGTCCATAACGACCTCTCAAAAAGCGTTTGTACTTCAAAATTTGCGAAAAATTACTAAAAAGAGCATTCATTGTTATAAAATGCAACAAACATGCTGTGAAATATGTTGGCTATTTTCACGAGACACATAGGAAGGCTATGAATTCAGACACATGAAACACTTGATCATGAGACACAGAACGTGCTCCAGTGAAATACTCCACAAAAATCTTTTATTATGCTATAGCTGCTAGTACGTCGTTATCCATGGGGACGCATAAAAAACAAGTCCATTATTGATACTGATGGCTGTTGAGTGACAAAAAATTTTTTTGTCCTAAAAATTTTGTTTGTACCAGTACTAACGAAGCCAAAATTTTAGTTTGTACTCTGGACCATTTCATCTGTAAAATACAAATAAAAAAAACACTGCCTGTAAGAAGTCCGGCCAGTTGAGGGGGGTAAACCAAAAATTTTGGGGTGGGGGTCCCGAAATTTATAAAATTCTGAGGAGGGTGGTCGAAAAGACCCCAAAAAGGTCGGAAAAATTTTGAAAATTTTCTCAAAAAAGGTCAAAAAAAGCCACTTTTTTCCTAATTTTTCCCAATTTTTTCTAGTTTGGGGGGGTCAGGTATAGGGTTAACCAAGTTGGGGGTGGGGTTCCCCCCCAACCTCCCCAATTACAGGTATGGTTACTAAAGAAACACATAAAAATATGACTAGAAATTTCAACGAAACGCCTCATACCCAGCGTCCCGTATTCAGGATTTTCAAAAATAGGGGGGGGGAGGAATTTTCCAAAATTTTTCTTGAATTAAGTGAATAAAGAGAAAATCATTTTTTGCAGTAAAGACGACTTATTTTCAGTTAGTTTATGTGTGCTTGGATTAGTGGCTAAATTCTACATTTGACAAACAAGTATGTAAATATAGTAATTAAATTTGGGAATTGTGATGTATAAGTACAATGATATTGCTGAAAATTTTATTGTAAAAAAATTTTGGGGGCAGAATTCCCCCCCCTCGAGATACGGTCTTGCCCAGTATTTGTTTTTGTGCATGGACATTTGTGCCAATTGGCACAAGAGGCCAGAAAAATTTGTGTCGATGGCACAAAAAAATTTTTCTACTAGTAACATACCGAAAACTGCCGAAGGTTTCAGGCCAAAACTTTGATAAAAATTTGACGTTTTACTCGTAGATTTTGTGTAAAAATAGTGCCCAACCTATTTTTCAGCTAACCATGTCAGTGAATCAAGAGAAAACTGTGCAAGAAAATAGTTCATGAGGACTCAAAAAGAACTGGAAATAGAATGCTGAGAAAATTTGAATAACTTTAGAATTTAATTGGTAATCATACTTGTAATTGCAGGGGTTGGGCCCCCTCCCCAAGTTGGCCAACCCTATACCCCCCAAACTTGCAAAAATTAGAAAAAATTGACAAAAAATGCCATTTTTGGAAAAATTTCCAACTTGTTTCGACCCCCCTTTAAAATTTCGGCTTTACCCTTTCCCCCCAACTGGTCGGACCTCTTACAGGTATGCTGGTAATCTTCAATATTTTATCATGATATTCAATGAAGATTCGGATCTTTTCCTTGACAATTTTTGAGAAAGATCAATATGTCAAGTCTCTTAAGCTTTTTGAAGCAATTATTTCTTTCCTAATGGTAAATCAATTCTAAAGCTTCATTAGTTTTCGGAAATTTCTACTCTCCTTACTCATATCTTACCGGCCAAGTTGGAGAGAGTTTGCAAATAATTTATACTGATTTCAAAATTTTTCAAATAAAATTCTAGAAATTACGACTTTTGAACACAAAATTTGAATCTAATTCTTGGAATAAATGTTGGTAAAATTGATTTTCCAGCGTCGCAGAATCTCAATACCCAAAAAATTTTTATGGCGCTTTGTGCCAAAAAGATCAATATCTTTTTTGGGCTCTCACTTGTCATTATAGGGGACTTAACCATCGATTTCTCATGTAATTTAAAGTCATTATGCTCTCAGATAGTTGACCGGAAAATTTGTTCTACAATGCTTGTAGATAAGATTTCAAACTCAAAAACTTCATTTTTCCACCAATTTTAATAAATTAACAGCTGTAAAAACACCAGAAGGCTTCTAAAAGTTTAAAAACACTGAAATAAAGCATCTATGAGCACTTTTAAGCAAAAAGACGATTTGGGGAGAATGGGGGAAAAATTTTGACCCCTTTCCTCATTTGGGGAAAAGGCCCAGGGGAAAAACAGTGTATATCAGTCATTGACAGCCTATATAGTTTGCTGCAACGATACTAATGCACTGTTGGAAGAGAAATCGTTCGCATTCGAGTCAGACATACAAGTGGGAAATATATTCATTGACTTGGTGACCCTTAAAGCGTCTAAAAATCAAGGAAATTCAATGTTTGACCAGCCAAAAATTTTGTTCTGTTTGGCACAAATGCTCAAATTTTTTGTGCCATTCCAAATTTTTTTGTGCCAAAAACCATGTTTTGGCACAAAAAAAACTGCATACCACTGCCTTTTCTCCAAATGGAGAGAGGGGTCAAAATTTTTTTCTCTGTTTTCCCCAACTCGTTTTTTTGCTTGAAAGTGCTCATAGACACTTCATTTAAACGTGTTTGATTTTTTATAGCATTCTGACAATCACATTTTTGAACATATTATCTCAAAAATTAAATTCAAATAGTGTTTAAAAATCGTATCATTAGTTCTCGAATTTTATCATTAAAAGAATTTTCTAACCAGTGATTTATTCATAAAATTTCATAAATTTGACCGAAAAGATGAAAAAAAGAAGAACAGTAGGAATCTTTTAAAACTTTAAGAAACATAAAGCTTTGGAATTCATTTTACGTTAAGAAAGAAAATGTGTCAAGAAAAAATTCATTGAATAGCAAAAGGAAATTTTGAAGATTACCGATTAAAACAATGAGATTAAATGTATAACTGAAGAAAAACATGGGATCAACTTTCAAGATGATAAAAAATAAAGATTAAATAATAAGTGAACTTAGACATGCTAAAAGCCACACCAGAGCTTGGTAATAAATAATAATGATTATTAAAATTATAACCAGTGGGAAGCGCCAGAAAATTTTGAGATTTAGATTTTCTAAAATGCACCAAAATGCATCCTTTCTATATCAAAATGGCAAATTTTTTTCCACATTTGTGGAAAGACCTCAAAATTTTTCTGCACATTCTGGATTTTTTTCCACATAGTGCAAATGTGAAAAAGAATAACAGTGACTGAAATGAGGAGAAAATTTCTGTTCATGGTTCTCATTGTGGAAAAAATGTTGGGGAATTCAAAAGCGAAAACATGCAACTTGATTAGGTTCTATCAGGCAACCAGAACCCGTATTATTGGAGATCATCAGTACAACATCTTCCTTTGAACCGTCAACTATAGTGTGATCTATTCTGAATCTCATTTCTGAATCATCTCCTTCTATGATGATTGGTATTATGATAGCCTTAACCAGAAAACGGACATAATCACATTCCATTTGAAATTGCACTTCAGGATCTTAGGCTATGCCGTATACTCCAGTCCAAGTGATTTTTTCAATAAATCACCTGACATAACCGAACACTGAGCTCCTGTATCAATCAGTGCTTTTGCAGTAGTGGAACACACAGTTACTCTGATGTGAAATGGCTGCATTCTAGGTGTTGAAATGAGACTTGGGGTTGGAATTGAGAAATGTAATAAATGAATTGGTATCAAAAATAGACCTAATCAGTCACTCGCTAATTCACCTAATCAGGCCGAAACCTTAGGTAGAATAAGTTTGCAACAGTTTGGTCAGTCTCAAAGTCAACAAAGATCACCTGCGTTCGTTCCAAAGGACTGCAGAAGATCAAATAACTCTCTGAGCTCAAGTAACTTCAAATCAGGGACAAACCTAAAAGTCAGGCTGAGAACTGAGTTGCAAATGTAGACTTGCATGCTGGGTGGCGCTCCAGAAATCTGGGGTCTAATCTGTGTTCCCTCTGCTGCAAGACGTCCAATGAATGTCCAGACAAGGGACATTGTATTTCAGGCGTAAAACTCCACAAAATATAATAAAATAATATTATGTAATAAATGGCCTACTGGCTGCCAATTTCTTTATTATAAAAAAACAAACAAATCAAAGAATGACCAAAAACATAGACGACCGGCACTTTTATGCACAGTGTCTATGCAAATCGGCGTCGACGCAATTTGCGTCGACTTTGGCTATTTCTTTGCAACCTGGAGATAGACTATGTCCATCCCCAACATCCCTGGAGCCTCGAAACTGACCAACGGGAGGTTAAAAAAATTCATAATACGCCGCAATGACAATTTTGGAACCTTTTCAGGACCTAATACAGTCAAAGCAGTTTTCTGAACCTTTTTGGTCATTCATGCCCCCTTGCGGAAAGCTTTCTGAATGACCACCCTCTTATGTCAAGTCTTTTTACCAGGCATACCAGAATGTCCACAAGGCCGTCCGAGTGCGCTACCTATTGGTCTGGATGCCCAGGGATCAACGACTCCACGTCGGCTTGACTTTGTTGGCCTACCGCCGAATCCAATTTAACCTGCACCAGGGCCAAGGGTCTTCGGTTGCCAACCATCCCTTGATCTTTCATTTCCTGCCATACGTTGAATGCCAGGGACAGAACATTTTTCTGTCTATCTCTTAACAATTGCGTGTTTCGCCGTGAAGTCTCCGCCAACGTTGCCCTCGCCAAAAAATTTTCTACTATATCTAAATAATCTACAAAATATG
Source organism: Romanomermis culicivorax (assembly GCA_963922205.1). NCBI lineage: Eukaryota > Metazoa > Nematoda > Enoplea > Mermithida > Mermithidae > Romanomermis > Romanomermis culicivorax. The sequence goes on along the minus strand of CAWUHX010000257.1, from coordinate 74,324 downwards.
TACATTAGTACGATTATCACAAAAAAATCAAATGTCCCGGGCTTCGTCCATTGAGCAAAAAATAAAAAAAAACAAAAAATAAAACGAGATCAAAATGAGATTGATTGAAAAAATAAATTTTTTATACATGCCCGTTTGGCTATGCGAGGTACGAAAAACAAATAAAAATTTGAAGCAGGCTTAGTTTCAATTGTTCAGTCGAAAATTCTAATACTACAGTAATTTAAGACACAGCTGCCAGAAACTTATCAACTGCAAACAATGAAAAGTTTTCTCAGTGATGAACACCTCATAAACCTGATCATGGCCGTGCACAAGGGGGGCGGGGGGGGCGGCCGCCCCCCCCCCCATTGAGGCAGTAACTCTAAACCGAAAAGATGTGTTTTGGTGGACTTTAAACGGTCAAAATCTCAAAATTTTCCAGCGCTTCACGCCGGTCATGGGTATAATTATAACTATATTTTATCAGGCGTGGCCGTTAGCATATCTACTTCGACTTACTAATTAATGCTCAACAGTTTCTATCAATCAAGTTAGATCGTTTCATTTTCTAATCGCTTATAGTCAATTATGTCGCCGAAAATAGAGATTTTTCATCATGTCTCTCAATTTTTTCCCTCGATGATTGGAATTTTTTAAACATTTGCAATCTCAACTTTTGCGTTTATTGAAGGTGGAAATTGAACACATTACTCTAGAATGTGATTTCAAAACATTTGTTCACAAATTATCTGTTGGAGAGATTTATTTTTCAGCGTTTTAGAATACAAAAACCCAAAAAATTTTCCGGCGCTTGGCGCCAGAATGGAAGGCAAATTACGCTTCATCAGTCTGATTTTAATTTATTTCCCAATGTTATGACGGTTCATTTTTCAGCGTTTTAGAAAGTGAAAATCAAAAAATTTTTCCCACGCTCCGCGCCCGACCATTCTATAGAACACCAATATATTCTTCATGAGCTCATTTTGACTAACATAACCAGAATTTTCTCAATTTTTTCCTCATTTTTGCAGGTTTCTGACTACAAATACAACAAAATGCTTGGGTATGCTCCTAAAATGCATAAAAAAGCAACCGTAGCCACATTATAACCGTTTTTAAAAATGTGGAAAATTTTTGGAAAATGAGGAAAAAAATTTTGGTTCCGGTTCTCATGTGGAAAAAATCATCGAGGAAAAAAAACGATGATGCACACAGTATATCCGCGTAAGATCAACATTTCTGGGGCTATTCAGTGAAAAAATCTAGTCCGCCCCTCCATGAAAAAATTCTGCGCACGGCCCTGAACCTGATGATTAATTTTTTCATGAGTTTTATGCAGGAAGAATGCCCGCATGTCTCCACCCTCTGCAACAAACAGTTCTTTGAGTCATTATTTTAGGCAAACATGTTGTGGGGGTCATTCCAAGCCAAGTGGGTCTGAAAGTACCCTCTCGACCGTACATGCATGTGGGAGGTTTTGACCCCCAGCAGACTTTGATTGACCCCAGCAGATTCTTGCTGACCCCCAGCAGATTTGACCCTCCCAGCAATAATTGAGAAAATAATGAAGGAAAATGAAGCATCTTTGAAGTCCAAAAAAGTAGCATCCAAACTTTAAAAAGTGCAGTCTAAGCAAATAATTTTGCATGTCTCACTTATAAGAAATGAAGAATATGCTGCTTGGATGTTAGAGGACCTGTCTAAGATCTTGTTTTATTATCAAGAACATAAAAAAAATTTGTATTACACCCCCTTGTTGAGAGTGGCCAAAGCAGCTGCCACAACTACGTATTGTTGCAAAAAGAGAGCGCCTTTCCCGTTGCTCAGTTAGCTGGGTTGGTTAGAGCATGCGGACAGTAGCCGCAAGGTCCTGGGTTCAAGTCCTAGACGGAGCCTTACTTTTACTGAAGCCCCGAGTAGTGGGAAAAGGTCGCCTCAACACTGGTGGCCCTTGAGGGTCAATCAAACTCGACGGCGGAGGGATGTTGAGAGTGGCTAAAGCAGCCACCTCAACTACATATTGTTGCAAAAAGAGAGCATCTTTCCCGTCGCTCGGTTAGCTCGGTTGGTTAGAGCGTGTGGATGGTAGCGGCAAGGTCCTGGGTTCAAGTCCTAGACCAAGCCTAACTTTTACTGAAACCCTGAGTAGTGGGAAAAGGTCGCCTCAACATAGGGTATCTAGCTAACATATCCAGTTCCTCTGCAGTCACTGTTCTACCAACTCGGCACTGCATTCCATCTTCGGCACATTTTCCTCCTTTTTTATGGCACAGTTATGTAGGCCACACAACTTCATCTCCATCATCGGTTCTTGCTGTACACTATTAACACCACTAGTGGACAGTTAGTCTGTCTGCCCCAGGGGCTTGCGACTGACTAACTACCTTCTGTGTAGTCAATAGAGTATTTGAACTCTGATTTTTGACTACTAGTTGTTGGTCCATCAGATTTGGTCCTGGTAACATCAGCTGGGTGGTAGCCTGTAACAACCTTATTTGTTCCCTGAGCTTCTTCAACCTTACGTATTCCTGGAATTCGGCATGTTCTTGCAAACTTTCTGCCTCATTCTCAGGGAACAAAACTTGATAAGCTCCCCTTTCGCCTTCGTTACCAAAACCTCCTCTATTTCCTCCATAATTTCCTCTGAAATTCCCTCTTCCTCAGAAATTTCCAAAACTTCCTCTAGGATTGCCTCTTCCACTGTTTCCACCCCTTCCACGATTTTGTAGGCTCTTATAAAAATTCAAAGTCCTACAATCAATTGTGTTGTGGGTGTTATTTTCATGGTAAGTACAGGATTTGCACTGCTGAACCTCTTGTTGACTTTTTGTTTTCACTTTATCAACTTTCTGAGGTGGAGCAGTTATTGCTTCCTCATGGGCTTTGGCAAAGTTCCTAATTTCTTCATGAAATTGTGCCATTTTAATAAATTCCTTAGATAATGCCACCATGAGGGAGTCCTTTTTTTACTCCTCAACAGGCTGTTGCTGAGGCAATATAGCCTGCTGCGGAGGTAATTCAAGTACTTTTTCATCTGCTATATCTATCAATTGATTTTGCGAAGATTGCATTGGAGTTTGCCTTTCTGTGTTTGGTTTTCTAAAGTCCTTATTGCATTTTTGGGCGCTTTGATAAGGCCTTTGGATTACATTCTTATTGGCTTGCTGCTCCTCAGCAATTTCCGTTTGTGCTGTATTTATCATCATGGCCTGTTCTCTTGGCCCAAATGTTCCAATTGCATTTCTGTATTTTAGCTCTATCTCATAGACTGCTGGCGAAAGATCATACCAATCTTTGAAATTTGCTATGTCTTTCTGCAGTTCTAATTGATAAATTAAAGAACTTCTATAGAAAAAGGTTTCAATGATCACTTTATTTTTAAACTCTTTACTTTCACTCTGATAAACGAGATTCACACGTGCTCTAACCCTTTTCAAAAATTTGGTTGCTGCTTTGTCTGGTTCTTGTTTGATATCTAACAAATCTCGTTTGAGCATATCCAGGTTACAATCTGGAACACAATAATTCAAAATTTTGTCTCGGGCCTCCCTACATGTCATTGACTCTTCCGTCAATTCTTTCAGCAAATCCCATGATAATCGAGTTAATGCTTCTAGCTTCACCTCATTGGGAGTATTCTTTCAAAACTCACCTTCTAGCTCCACTAGGAAAGCAAGAACCTGTCTGCTTGGCATGTCTGATTGCAGTAATTTCGGTTTGATAGCCCTTTCAATGTCATAGACAGTTGGGCCTACTTGAGCCAGATTGACCCATAAAGCTGGATCAAATCAGGATCATTGTAGGCATAACCTGCTGCCTGACATTTGGGTTTTCATCCCTAATACAACTGCTTTGTTGTGACACAGTTGGATTAATCAGACTCGGGTTTTTTACGCCTTCGTCAAAACCACGACTGCTCACTCTCTGCTCCACTCTTGAGGTAGTGGGCAAATAAGGCATATACTGCTCTTAAGGACCTCGACTTGACTTTTGGTCTTTCCATCTACAGTCATTCTGAAGAGTGATACAATCATTTTGCCACACCAACTCTTCCTGGGTTTGCTCAAACTTTAATGCACCACCTTGTTCCATACAGCCAGCATGCATTGCTTTGCCTCGGTTCATTTGCCTTACTGGCTTTCTGTGAACCATTATTAGCAATGTTGGCAAATATACTATCATAAACTTCTGACCTGTTCATGATTTGGTCCAGTTTGTCCTCCAATGAGCTCTTGCAAGGATTTTGACGGTGTTCTTCCCACTAATTATCCCAATACAGTCGGTGGTATGTATTGAATAATTGAGCGGGCTTGTTCATCCGCCAGCACTAATGTTTATTCATTACCAGAATGTTCATCTTGGGTATTGGATGCGCCGGTCCACTAATAGGCAGTTGCAATAAATCACCTCTCCTCGGGAGGTTTGTCGACGATGGTATTTTGAATACGCGATCTTCATTTGAGGATAATATCACGTCATCCTCCTCCCTTTCAACAGCTGTGGAGGCTGTAGGTATATTGCCCTCATTTTCCACCCATAAGGGCCTGCGATCTGAGCCATTATCTTCTTCATCTAAACTTTCAGCTGAAGTCAAGACAATGAGCTTTTCTGAATCACAGACCCTTTTTCCCGGTGGTGTTCTGGGCGACCCCGAACTCTTGAGGCCACCTAGGTTGTCTTTACTCATTTTATAGCCTCCCAATCCTATATAAAAACCAATCGGTTTTTTGACTCCTCTGGTTTGCCTCTGATTTTCGGTTACTTTGAGTGTCAGAAGCCACCACTTGTTGAAATGAGACTTGGGTTAAGTTAGAGAAATGTAATAAAGAGATTAGAATCAAAGTAGACCTAATCAGTCACTCGCTAATTCACCTAATCAGGCCGAAACCTTAAGTTGAATAAGTTGGCAACAGTGTTGGTCTCAAGTTCAACAAAAGATCACCTGCGTTGGTTATTAGGAACTGCAGAAGATTGATAACTCTCTGATCTCAAGTAACTTCCGATCAGGGACAAACCGAGAAGGCAGGCCGAGAATTGAGTGGCAAATGGAGACTTCCATGCTGGGTGGCTCTCCAGAAATCTAGGGTCTAACCAGCGTTCCCTCCGCTGGAAGGCTGTAAATAAATGTTCACACAGGGGGCGTTGTATTTGGACGAATAAACTCCACAATAAACAATAATAAATTTATATAAAATAATAGCTGTCAGGCCGCCGATTTTCACTTTATAAAAAACAAAATGAGAATGACCAAAAACATAAACAACGGGCACTTTTATGCACGGTGTCTATGCAAATTGGCGTTGACACAAATTGCGTCGACTTTGGCTATTTCTTTGCAACCTGGAGATAGAATATGTCCATCCCCGACACAAGAACCGTCCTTCTTCTTCACTAGAGAAAGAAGAGCAGCCCAAGGGGACCGTGAAGGTTCAATAAAGTCTTTATTTCCTAAATGTGGGACCTGACTATGGGACATTGTTCAATGGGAGCACAATAGTAGTGTCTAGGGATGGATTGAGCATCACCAGTATCCATGTTTACCATGAGCTCTTTAGTAAAGGTAGGAGGATCACCAGGTAAGCTAAAGACATCTCGATACCATTTGAGTATCTTAATGGCTTCAGCATTCTGAGTGGTCGAGACAGAGATATTTTGAGTCATTTTTTGGAGAGCTAAGTGAAGTTTTTGAGAATCAGAAGTATTAGGCAGAGAGTGATCTAATGCAGCAGGTTGGTGATCAGCAGGATCAGGCTCTGATGCAGCTACAGCAACATGAGAGAGGATATCCTGTGAGCTGGCATGCGACTTTTCCAGAGAGTCCTTTACAACAGGGACTTCTTGGTTAGCACTAACCTTAAGACAGTTGCCAGAATTATTGACAAACAGAAGTGGACAAGTTCCATTACAGATATTAATCACTGAAGTTTCTATGGGAAATTCTTCGCTGTTAGAAGTGTTAGGTGCAGGTTGAACTATTAAATTAGGTATGGATGTGTCTGATTGTGGGAAAACATGACCACGAATTGAATGTTGAGAATGAGGTTGAATCATAACAGTAGCACCAGCAACAATAAAGATAGGTTCAGCAAGTTCAGTGACAACTAGATTGTTGGGATCAACAACTGTGGAACTGTCAGTTTGAACAGGTCAATCAGAGGATTCAGCTTCAATCTTTTCGACTGGCTCATCACTTTCAGATGAGGGGTAGTCTGAAAATTGGGCATGAATCCGAATTTCTTCTAGAATAGGTCCTTCAAGACTGGCGAGAGTTGAAATTATTTCAGGTGAGTTAGGCAGATGTCTAGAAATTATGGTAAGAGGTTGACGTTTATTGGCTATCTCAATGTATTCTTGCTTAAAGTTCAGAATGGCTTGGACATCAGGATGAGCCAGAAAATCAGTTCTAATAATGCATTGGTCACCAGTGTCATCATCGACAATGACACATTTGACAAGATGTTGACCGAAATCAGATTCCATAGTAAATAGAACTGGATCAGGGGTCTTTACCACTGCTCCATTTGCGACATGTATGTAGCCACAGACAGGTAGAGGGGTATCAATCTTCTCAAAGGCTATTCTAACAAGACCAGACGATAACGCAGAATACTGAGCACCTGTATCGATGAGAGCATTTGCAGTTATGCATCCAATTTTGATAGGAATGAGAAAGGCATTAGTAGGCAGATAGTTTTTTACATAATTATCAGAAACAAGAGTGCAGTTACCATACATGTAATGGAGCTCCAAGGTCTGGGGGTTGGAACACTTTTTTGGGGCCGGGGGTCAGTAATTCCCAAAATTTGGGGGGGGGGTCCCTGAAGGAAAAAAATCGATTTTTTCCATGAAAAATGTCTGAAAAATGGTTCAAAAAGTAGTAATTTTTGTCTAAAAAATGATAAAATATGTACAGTCGAACACGGTTAATGAACACTCTGGATATTGAGCATTTACGCTTAATAAACACGCTGTAGCACAGTCCCAACTCAATTCCTATAGTTTCTTATATGTTGATCATACGGTTAATGAGCACACGGTTAACGGATAATGAACACACCTGGTAGAATCTTTGCATATCTTGATACACGTTAAATTCTATGTTTAATGAACATGTGTTGACGGATATTGAACACGCTTTAATCTACGCATAGTAAACACGATGTGTACAGATAATATGTACACTTTATCGATTACAGAAACTTCCAGAAACTTCTAGAAACATCTTAATGCAACACAACGCCTTGTCTTGTTGTCTTGGTGCTATTGTACATTGCTTTTTTTTCTTGTGTCAAGTGTGTCATGCTGCCTGTCAAAAAGAATGTTGTTTCGCTTGAAACAAAGCTTAAGATTATCAACGAAGCGGAAACTACTTCTTATGCCGGGCTTGGTGAAAAATATGGCTTATCAAAAAATACCATTAACTCCATTGTTCGTAGAAAACAGCAACTGTTGTTAAATGTTGAGTCTGGACAATTTTCATCTGATAGAAAACGTATGTGAACATCTGATGAACCTGAAATTGAAAAGTGTCTCGTTGAGTGGTTGAAGCAAACTCGGTCGATGAACATTTCCGTGACAGGTTCCATTTTGATAGAAAAGGCTAATGAATTTGCGCAACATTTGGACAAAAACAATTTCAAGTGCAATACAGGATGGTAAGACCGTTTCAAAACACGACATTCGATCGTTTTCAAAAAAATTTGCTGCGAAGCCAATTCAGTTACCGAGGTGCATTTTGGCTATTAGTATTCAACAATTTTACCAGCATTGCTGATGGATTATAAGCCACGTGACATTTACAACGCGGATGAAACCAGTCTGTTTTGGAGACTCCTACTGGATGATTTGTACGTTGGTGGTAAGAAAAGCAAAGAATGTATAACAGTTTTAGTCGGTGCTAACATGGATGGCTCGGATAAACTACTGTTGCTTGTTATCGGAAAATTTCAAAATCCTCGTTATTTCAAAAACATTAAAAAGCTTCTGGTCGATTATACTTTCAACAAAAGAGCTTGGATGACATCGGAACTTTTTGAAAATTGGTTAAGAAAGCTCGATAAGCGATTCAAGCGAGAAAAACGTAATGTTGCGATTGTTATCGATAACTGTCCAGCTCATCCTGAACTTGAACTTTCGAACATTAAGCTCATTTTTCTACCACCCAACACCACTTCAAAAACGCAGCCGATGGATCAAGGTGTTATCAACTGTTTGAAAGTAAATTACCGTAAACTTATGATTGAAAGCATTTTGTGAAAAATCGATGAGGGTGGAGACATTAGGAATTTTAGTTTGTTGGATGCTGTAATTTTTATTTCTCATGCTTGGCAAAATGTTTCCGCTTCTTCGATATCTGGTTGCTTTTCTAAAGCAGGTTTTCAGTGTGATGCTCAGGAAGAAGCATCAGAATCAGATGTTCTTATTTGAGAAGCATTTAAAAAATTGTGCGAAACATTAGTGTCCCATCACGATACAGAGTTCAGTCTTTCCCAGTTTTTGCCCATCGATGATGATGTTGTTACTTCCGGTGATATGGATGAACAATCAATTGTTGATTTAGTGAGAAAACTGGATGAACCAGAAATTGAAACCACTGAAATTGATAGTGACTGTGATGATCAAGGCGATGTTCAAAAAATACCTACGCTTGAAGAAGCCAAACGAGCTATATCGGTTGTCAGAAATTTTTTGTTTTCAAAGGAATCCTCTGATGAAATACTTGCCTCTGTAAATTCTATTGATGATTTTATAGATACAAGTCATATTGCTTCGTTGAAACAGTCTAAAATAATGTCATTTTTTAAATGATGATAAGTGATTCATGTTGAAGTAAAATTTATGTTGAATTTGACGGAGTTCTGATAATGAACACTTACAGATAGTGAACACTTTTATTTCGGTCCGCTCGGGGTGTTCATTAACCGTGTTCGACTGTACTTATGGCGTGAAGCGCCGAGAAATTGGCGTTTTTGACCATTTTTTGCTCAAAAATTGACATTTTTCATGGAAAAAATGACATTTTTCAGTGTTTTTCGGACTAAAACTATGGGGGTCGCCCAATGGCTAGACATATGGTTGACGGTTTCTGGGGGGGGGTTCCCATAGCACTTCCCCCTCCCCCAATTACATGTATGGCAGTTACCTATATAGCAGATTGCTGGGTAGGCGATCCAAGGATCATTCCCTGAGATGTCTTCCGCATCCCAACTGATAATACCAGGAGAGAACAGACTTGCATTAGCAGAATTATCAGGCTTAGGATCAGTTTGCACCATATTCGCAGAAGATGGTTGAGAAACTAATTCAGATTGTTGAGTAGGTTCAGGAGTACTAAAAATCAGAATTTGAGATTGAGGAGCAGTTAGTGCAAGAGGAGTAGAGGTTGTCTTAGTAAAACGCCCATTATTAGCAGAAAACTCGGCCCAAAGGTTTGCCGGAGGGAGCAGTCCCGTTGGGGTAAGTATGATACTCAATAGGAAAATTAGCAGAATCATAATGAGGAGTAGAAGTAACAACATTACAAACATCAGCATGTCGTTAGCATATGCTTTAAAATATGAGCCGTGACTGCCACGAAAATAAGAGTTTCCTCTATTACTGTAGCTGCCTCTGTTGTTTCTCCAATTTGGGTTGATGCGAATATCATTGCCAAAGTTTGGATTGTAATGGTGCTGGTACCTATTATCATACTTGTAAGACCTCCAACCAGTTGGGGGGGGTAAATCCGAAATTTTGGGGGGGGGATAGAAAAAAGTCGAAATTTTTCCCAAAAAAGGCCAAAAAACATACATTTTTTTGCAAATTTCTTTAATGTTTTCCAAACTGGGGGGGTTGGATGATGTTGGGTACATGGTTGGCCAAATTGGGGGGGTCCCCCCCAACCCCCCTCTCAGGTACAGGTATGCCTATTATCAGTATAAAGAACTACTTGACAATCAGAAGAAAGTTGAGTTTGAGGATTAATGCGCTTTAAGCATTTGCAGTCTGCAGTGTTGTGTGTGTTGCTTTTGTGAGCCTCACACCAGCAACTGGTGGACTCGATGAATAGAGGTCCGTTATGATCCCTACTCTGAGGCCTATCATAACGAGGATGAAAATCAAAATGATTATCAGAATGTGAATGATTCCTGCTGCGTGAGGCTGAATAATCACAGTGAGCGGAATTATTGTAGCTTCTGTTGGTCAGATATTGGGAGCCAGAAGGTCGTGACTCAGAAGTGAAAACAGGTTGCTTATGATTATGAACTCCATCAGCAATTTGCTGAACAAGATCAGTAATCTTACTGACAGGAACAGTAGCTTCACTAAAAGATACTCTAGGTTTATCAGCATTGGAGTTATCTGAGTTATGATTGGGAGACTAAGGGAAACATCTTCTATCATGAGGTCTTTGAGAAGAAGGAGTAGGAGGTTGAGTTTGAGACTGAGGATCAGCTTGATTGATGAGAATGGGTCCTTCTGCTGTACCAATCTCAGCTTTTGTAGCTTCCAGAATCTTACGAGCTTAGAGACAGCTGTGGCATGTTGTTGAACAGTAGTAAATTCCTGTGCATTGTCACCAATTGAAATTTGGTAGAAAACAGGCATTTTCATAAAAAATGTCTTGATGACTTTCAGATGGCCAAATTGCTGATCCTTATCAGGAAATAGAAGTTGAACATAAGTCATGACACGGCTGAGAAAAGCTGCAGGGTCTTCCCCTGAGCTCAGCATCCTTGAATCTAGCTCAGGTTCGAGACTCATCTTATCACAGGTAGGAGTGAGAGAGAACATTAACATATGCTTAGCTTCTTCATAATCGTTGATGTCCTGAATAGTATCACTAGGAGCATCACGAGTTAATGTGCGAAGTGGGCTGATCTTGACATAATTACTTGAGTCAAAACTGAACTCACTTTAGAGACGAATGAAAAAGTGCAGCAATCAGTTATCTCGAGTTACTTCATTAATGCACAGAGGTGTCATATTCTTAACTATTCCCTCAATCCAGCTTTCACCATCATGATGTGATGGGTAACGAATATTGGTGGTGTGATACCCATAGTTATGTGGAAAATTTACAGGAGGATAATCAAAAAAACCAGGAGGAGGAATAGTATGCGAGGAATTATGAGGTATCTTAGAGGTAGGTACATGCTCTTCTTCAATTACAGAAGAATCGTGATGACTAGGAGGATTAGATTGCTCAGGATTAGGAGTCTTTAACTTAATTACAGGAGCTATAGCAGGTATGTGAAACCTTACAGGTACAGTACTAGTGGTAGGTATACTCTGAGAAGCAAGCTGTTCAGGTTGAGGTACAGAAATAGGAGGGTTACATAAATTACTTACATGATTTACAGCAGACAACCTGAGGTTGCAGAAATGAAAAGCTTAAACTGTTCCATTAAACTAGTTAGAGTGGCAGACATAGTAGCAGTTTGACTATCATGCTTCGCCTGAAGTTCATTCAGGAGTCACAGATTTCGTTCCTCACTCTCTTGGGTTTTGTGTTGGACAAAACTGAGAATCTGATTAACAGTGGCGGTATTAGGAATATTTTGTGTAACTGACTTAGTAGCTTCAGCCAGGGCAGTTAACTGCCTGGAAGCTTCCCCTCTAAAATTTTCAATCTCAGCCGTGCAGGCATCACCAATGCTTCTAGGCTGAGATTTTCTACTCTTACGAGGGGGAGAAGAGGACATTACAGAATGATCAACATTTACAGAATCAGAATCAGGAGAGACAGGTTGTAGAGATGTTTGTTGAGAGCTTGAAATAGCACGGCACAATAGCGATGGCTGAATTTGGGAGGCTATGTTTACTTAAAAACTGGTGACCCCAATAGGAGCAGTCGCCGATTGCAAAACAGAAGCTGCAACAGACTGAGGCGGCGGGGTCAAGGAAACAGAATTAAGAGGTGTATTTTGAGCTGAATTTAGAAGATTAATTACATAGGGTGACTGAGCAAATAGATTTTGAGGTACCTGAGGGTAATTACTAGGCACCAAAGTGGCTGACATTTGCGCCTGATCCACAGAATCCTGAGGATCTGATCCCACCTGTGGTAGAGTGAGAGTTCATGGCGCAACTGCCTGTGCAACTGGTGCTGGTTGCGCAGAAATAACATTACTTGAGGATCCAGAGGTAATTAGCAGGTTGCTAAGTGCTGTGGGAGTGACTAGTGAAACGCTATTCCCTGGTGGGGTACAAGGAATTTTTTGAGAGTTCCTTAGCATCTTATAAAAAGCTGGAAAATAACCTAAGGCAGATGTCGTACGAGGTCTAGCCTCCAGTATTTGATGAGAAGTAAAGGAAACTAGGCCTCAACACAGAGAAAGTGAGTACTTAGTAAACCTAAAGGGATCACCAGTGTTATATATGTAAAATAATTTTTCTTCCTTTATTTGTTTGAGACTTGAATGGTGACCAACCAAAAATATTTGAGATTTGATTTTGAATTGAAAATAATTTGGCAGGAGTTTTTGTCCAAGTGGTTCAGACCTTAATACTAAGACTTACCTAGCGCTGGGCCGGGGCACATACTCTCTTTCACTCGACAAACACTCAAAATTTTTATCAATAATTAATATTCTAAATTGAGAAATCTTTGATTTCTCAATTTAAAATATTACTGGTGACAACAGTAAAATGCGCCACGAGGAGTTTATTCAGCAGAGGTATAGGAGCAGTCGAGAAAATATACAAAACGGAAAAAATCTCTGAATCACTGACCAAAAATCCAGCACATGAGGCAATGGCTACAGTAATTGCATCGCCCAGTTTGAATATCAATGAGATGCTTGAGACATGCTGATCTTTGGTTGTAATATGCAAGAAGTTGTAAAGTGACATTAAAACAGTTGTGGGAGACTGGAAAAGTCACTACAATAGAATCAAGTTCAGATCATTAATCCATACAATAGAGAAATTGACTTATGCAAGATTTGCATTTCTGAAATCCATTTGTTCTTTTTTCAACATTTTGGCCCCAAGTGTGTGTGTCATAAGAGCAGGGTTTTTTCCGCAGCGGTTGTTCTGCATCTTGTGGAATTCGGCCAGCAAAATTTCCGCACCACCATTAAAAACAACTAAAAACATATAAAAGTTTCCATTCTGTGTGGAACACTCTCCAAAAATTTTCCGCACGATCCCAAAAAAATCCACACTGCGCAGAAAAAAAAATCCCTGCATAAGAGACTCATTAATAAGAGATTCCATTAGCTCACAGGTGAAAATCATGGGGAAATAGGCCTATAGTTTTCAAGGAGGCACCTTCTTTAAAAATGTGAACAACTATTGCCTCCAGGGTGATGGCAACTTGCCAGTCGTATATGATATTTCAAAAATGACGGTAATTGCCAGGCAGTGAACCAGTGTTTTACATACCTTTTTTACATATACTACGTTTGAAATTTTTTTTAAATTTTGTACTTTATGTGCTTTACACTTCTTAAGGTATTCAAAAGAGGTGGAAAAACCGAAAAGATCTTTTGGACCTATTTGCGGGCACCTTCTCATGGGATGCTGGAGAGTCTTTTTTCATCATTTTTGCAGGCACTTATGGCTAACAGGTGTAAAAATTTCACTACGACTTGTGTACCATTTTGGAAGTTATATAGCGATTGGCACACACTGCAGTGTCATTCAAATATCATTTTGAATCTGAATAAATTCTCAAGCAATAAAGTTTTGAGAAAACGGAATTCTTCACCACCTTACAGGTATATGTAAGGAAAAATGTGACTTTAAATCTTGATAAATTTGTATTTATCTAGCTTTGATGGTTGCATAACGATATGCTTCAAATGAGAGATCAGGATTTTTTGAAATTTTTTTTTTCTAGAAATCTTTAGAAATCGAGTCAATCTTGACAGCTCATTGCAGGAAAACGACAAGTTATTCAGAAGCCCTTCGATGTATTGGAAAGGCACTACAATCAATCTTCATTTGATTCATTTTCGTCTTTCTAGCACCGAATGGTGTGAAACAGGGTGCCTTTAACTACAGACACTTTCTCACACTTTATGACATAGGCCGGAGTCAGACGGACGCACTGTTTTTTTAGGCCGATCAGGAGCCACGGCTCCTAAAAATTCTGATTGGCTCCTAAAAATTTAGCGGCTTGTGCAAGAAAAACCCTGCAGATTGATTTGAATAATGACAGATCTAATACGTGAGTCTTATTATTTTGTGTGTGATTGAAAATGAAATGATTTGTCTGTTATGTAGGCTTCTACTGTGATTTTGAAGCGTGTTTTTGAATAAATTTGTTGAGAAAAACATTGTTGTTTACTACCACATTCGTTTACAAACTTTTTAGTTTTGGCTTGTTGAAATTCGGATTGGCCGGAAAAATTTGGCTCTAGGAGCAAAAGGAATTGCTGTTGCATCTCTTCAGAGACACCCCGTTGCACAACCATTATGGATAGATCGATGAAATTGTGCCAGTGATTCGGCTATTACCTTTTCTTTTTATTCGTCCAATCTGAACGGTTTTAATGTTTCCTGCATGCCGTTGATGACATATTTAGTGTGGTCAAACAGCATTTTGGTTTCAATTTTCAAGATGTGCAAACATCTACAGCTCCCAAAACGGTACACAAAACATGATTTAAATTTTAATACAATTCGAAAATAACAAAATGACACAATTTTATTCAAAGGTTCAAAGGTTCACAAGCAACAAATCAATAAAAATATGTGTGCGATTACGGATTAGAGGTAAAGTCCATGTGAGCAACTAAATAAAGAAATGTAAAAAAGTATGAGTAATGAGAAAGTAGACGAACAATGAGATATATAAAAGGAAAGAGAAAAACACGAGAAAATGAATACAAAGAGAAAAAAGATTAACAAAAAAAATAAATAAGTAGAAAATAGGGGACAGGAAAAATTAAGAAAAGTGAAAGAAGAAAAATAACAAAAAATGGGAGAAAATACTGCATGGTAGAAAAATACTTTGACCTGAATTTTTTTAGAGACACGAAAAAATTTGGAGAAAGCATTTCTGAGCTGAAATGTTATTTTTCAAAATATTTCATTTTCAGTTTTTTTATTTGCTCTGATCTGATTTTTCTGTGCTCTATCGTCCTGCGCTCTAATGTCCTTGTGCTTAATTTCGCCTATGCGTTATTGTCCTGCACTCTATTGTCCCAGTGGCCGACGCAGGAATTTGTTTGGTGGGAGACCCGGAAATTTTTTTTACAATTTTCATATTTTTTTAAAATTAATTGCACTGATATATTTTTTCTTATTTTTTCTTTAAATCTTTTCCAAAAACGAAACAATGGGGCAACTGGCAAGAAAATAGATGATAGATTAAAGAAGAAAAAAGGGAAAATTGGAGAAAAGTAAATTTTGGCTGCAATATTTGACTAAGTTTTGCAGATTTCTAATAATTTGTGTTTAAAAACTTTTCATAAGTTTTATTTTTGGAACATGAGTATACCAGGTGCAGTCGCCCCTACTCCCTGCATCCGCCACTGCATTGTCCTGCGCTCTAATGCCGGTGCTCTAACGTGCATGCTCTATTGTCCTTGCGCTCTATTGTCCCGCGCTCTAATGTCCCTGCACTTTAATGTCCCGCGCTCTAATGTCCTTGCGCTCTATTGTCTTGCGCTCCAATGTCTTTGCGCTCTATTGTCCCGCGCTCTAATGTCTCGGCACCCACAAATTAGCGTGTGGAAAAATATAAGGGACCTGAACCCAAAATTACCCGACTATTCTATTGAACCTGGACCTGATATTCTCAAAATTTCAGATCCGGACCCGATATTCTTAAAATTTTGGACCCCAACCTGAACCCGATATTTTTAAAATTTCGGACCCGGACCCGATATTCTAAAAATATGCTACCCGATACATCTCTGAGATATTTTTTTATTTGCACCAGTGATAGTGGGACTTGTGCTAAAAAAACTCTGACTTCAACTATTTTTCATTCTTATTCAGAATGAATACTAACTACTAATAGATTAGTTTTTATTACTTTATGGCAGCCAAACAAATGCAGTCAAATTGCACTCTGAAATTTAATACAAAACTGATAGTATGCCTGCTGAGAAAGTTGATTACGTTGACATCTGTAGCACCCTTTCTTTGGTAAATACCCTCTTGAATCTAGATCATCTTCAATTATTCACCAGAACATTCGAATAAGAGGCAAAAAATCATAAATCTCATGAAGGGTTAATCAAATGTATAATTTTACTGTCATGAAATAGTTTACATCTCATTTTACCATATTATTGTGGAGAATTACTGTTTCCTTCATACAAGGCTTGTACTCCCGAAAAATATAAACAAAAATGTCAACCTAGTGAATGAAAAAGAGCTTTAGATGATATATAGGTTATCATAGAACTATCTAAAACCTTGGAAGAAAGATGTAAAATAATAGTATAGATTTTAGATTCTGAAAAATTTCCAAGTTTGAAACTAAAATAAAGTCAAACGCGGACAAAAGCCCTGAGGAAGTGCTTCTCAGCCAGTATGTTAACTTTTCAGTAAAAGAAAACTAAGAAGTATATTTAACAAGATTTCAAACGTGAAATTTAGTATAATTTCATAGAAAAGTGAACGATACTCCTCGGGTGTTGAAACAGTTGCGCAAAACGTAAAAACTTGGCGTCGAAAAAACACTGCTTGCATATAGATTGTGTTTATTGTGTCAATGTTTCTCATACGACAAAATATTCAAACTTATCTTTTTTATGCTTTTGAAGCTGCCGAACAACTATTTCTTAAAATTAATTTTCAAAAATGCAATTGAAAATATTGATGAGTAGGTGTTCTTATTAATGAATTGATTTTCAGAAGAGAGCCAGACTACCCCATAGGGATGGGTATGAGGGAATATTAGCCCTACCCGAAGTCCTGAAAGGTGATAACTGGGTTCCTAATTATGAGAGAGAATGGCGGGTTTAGTGGACATTTAGCTACACAACACTCGTAAAGTTTTAACTTTACCCCTACCTAAAAATCTGACCTTGTCGACCTCTGAGAAGTGCTCTAAAAGTCTCATATAAACCCGAATAAAACCCGAAAAAATTATTGAAACTATTTGGGTTGGTGTGTCTGAGAATCAGCCTATTTGGGTTCGGTTCGGAGTCTGTAGCTGATAATGATTCGGGTGCCCGTTGCATCCCTTCTGGCCGACTACTTTTTTGTTTGTTCACGGACTTTTCTCTCAAACACTGTTTTCCTTCGAATGGGGTATTTTGAGGAAAAATTCCTTATTCCCGAAAGAAGCCTGAGCAGGTTCTTGTGTTGTGCAACTTTCGAGTCGTCAATTTTGTAGGCAAGAAATATAGGTCTGCGTCAAATGCTTTACGATCACAATAGTTTGCAGAACAAACAATTATATACAGCGAATGCAGTTCAACAACACGTAGAAGAACCCTCGTCTAACAAATTCAACCCGCAGTCGCAACTAAGTTATTCTACGAACCAACCGGACAGCAAACAACAATTTAGTACATCGAAAATGAACCAAAATCGCCGTCCTTACCCAGCGGTACGGCTGGCGCCACAGCAACAAATGAACGGTGGTAGTAGGGGTCACGTCAATGATCTGCCCATTCGCATGATCATCAATGCGAAGTATGTGGGAGCAGTTATTGGCCAAGCCGGAGCGAATATTCGTGAAATTTGCCACGCTTCAAAAGCAAAATGCGTGTAAGATTTTCAATCTTCTAGTAGAATCAATCATGCACTTTTACACACATTTCCTTTCATTTTTTTGTTTCTTGAAATCGATAACAAACAGTGGAATATTCTAATCTAAATTGCCTTTTCGCAACTTCCTTTTCAGAATCGATATAACTCGCTCTATCCGCGAGGGAAATGGGAATTTAGTTGAAAAAGCCGTCAATGTTTACGGATCTCTGAACAACGCCTCGGGCGCCTGCATTAAAATTTTGGAAATAATAATGCGCGAATCGTCTAATGACCCAGTGAATCACGGCAAAAGGTATGAGGGTAGCTATCATTTCTTCTCTTTATAAAACTAATTGATTCCGTTCTCTTCCTTCTGTAGTATTTTTGCCTTATAACTGGTCACGGCAGTTAATAATGCTTGCACAGTAATGTCGTATGCCCAAATCCACGTGGCCGGCGCATCAGAGAAGTAACGCTCGGTGAGGGGCTCGAACCCTCGACCTTCTGCATACAAGGCAGACGCGCTACCAAGTGCGCTAACCGAGCCACGTGGATAGTTCGGAAATTGTGGTTGTACTGGTGATGGTGAGTGCAGGGCATGCCGCGTAATGAATAGCCGTTCGCACCACTACAACATTAACATGAATCTTTCGTTCTTATTCATTTTTTATTTTTTCGACGTTCATTCATTTTTGCGTTCTTTCAGCATCGAAAGATTATTTTTTCGACGTTCATTGTTCATTTTTCCGTTCTTTTAGCATCGAAACTGAACTAAAATTATTGGCGCATAATAATTTAATCGGTCGTTTGATTGGTAAACGTGGATCGACGATCAGAAAAATTATGGATGAAACAGCATGCATTATTTTTATATCGAAGTACGTAAGAACTGAACTGATTTTTTTCTCCGATAGAGTAAACTAAAAGAAGTTGATAAATGAAATTTGCCTGTATTTAAAATGAAAATTTTCAATTCCAAATGTGTCTCGCTCAATATTTAGCACCAACGAAATGAGCCGATTCAACGTCGAAAGAACTATCACAGTTCGTGGTCAGACATTACAAAATGTAGCTAAGGCGCAAATAATGGTTTCGGAAAAATTAAAGAGTACATGGGATTCCGATATGAAAAATCCGGTGGGTAAAATATTTATTTCAATATGTGATTAGTAATCAAAAACATAAACTTAAAATGCCGGACGTCAAAATGTAGTTAAGTTTCACTATTCTATGTGCAAGATTTTGGCTTTCTATTCAAACATGAGTGAAAAAGAGTTGAAGTTCGATATACATTCTTATGCCAAAAGGTTTTCAACAAAAGAGCTTTCTGAAAATTTTCATTTTAGACTGCCAGCGTTTTTGCATATTTTAATTTTAGCAAGCCAGAGCAATGTACAGTATTCCGATAAATCCGCTGCCACCGATCAGCCCGTTGATGTTTCGGGCATCCGATTTCGCGCCGATGACGGCAGCCTACGGAACGGCGGCTATCAATGCGTACACTATGAACTCTTCCTATCGCCAAATTCCGGTATACGGTCAAAACGTAGCGTCACCGCGGCACGATACTTCGCAATTGAGTGGCCAACAAAATAACAAAGTAAGATTTTCGGACACCAGATTTTATCGCAATAATATATTTTCTTTATAGGGCACTGGTCGAATGAATGTCACACGTAATGGAATTGCGTCATCGGCTGTCAATCCGTATGATTCTTATCAAACGGGACGATCTGGAAATACGTCGCCGGGTCGGAGTTTGGAAATAAGTTACGTTTGGGTACCCGGAACGGCTGTTGGTGCCCTGATCGGTACACAAGGTGAAATTTTTGTTAAAATGTATGATAGATTACCTATGCACTGGGGTCGGAGCAGACATTTTAGCGGGGTCCGGGGCAAAAGTATATAGGTTACCACTCGTATCGCACTCCATGTATCACTCATATACAAATTTTTGGGGTGATTCTTTTTCTTTTTGTTTCATATCAGCTATGATACTGCTTTGATTGATGAATCAGAAAGGGTTTGAGTATTGTTGAGAAAAAGATTAAATTCTCAAGAAAAATATCATTACGGTTTATGAGAAACTTATTTTTCACCGAAGGAACTCCATTGCACACACACCTGGATTAATTCTATCGGTTCATCTGGTACCAGTCAATCAAAAATACGGTTGGTTGCCGAATCGTTTTCGCGATTTCCGTAGCTGAATTAGTGTAGAAACCTGCATATTAGTAAAAATATCTCATAGAGAATATATACAATGCAATGAAAGTTGATTTCATAGGCATATTTCAGAGTTTATGCACTTTTCGGACTTGTAAAAAAGAAAAATTAGCTTCAAACTATTAAAAATTATATCGGATATCCGGACGGATATTTTCACTGTTCAAAAAAGAAGTAAAGGTTATTGAGAAGTTAGGTGCTACATTATTACACAAAGTTTCAACAACAAAAGGTTCAAATTAAATAAGTGTCATATACTATTCAGCAGTTTTTTTTATCACTAGTCCCATTAGCATTCGTGCTAATGAAAAAATATTTCACTATCACAGTTAGCACTGTTGACAAATGTTACTTTGTTGGTGTCAAACTAATGTGCGAGTTTGTCAATTCTGAAACATGCTTTTATTGTATTAACTCATGAAATCATGCTTGATATTGGTACTTTTGAAAGTAATAAGACTCTCATCTGATTCTTATTAAATCAGCTCATTCTTACTTTATGCACTTGATTAGTTGACGACAAGTAAATATTCAGTAGTTAGTTTGACATTAATACTTTTATGAATCGCCGAATTCGCATTCTGTTTCGTTAAACGTTTACATCTTTTCATTGTATCAAGAACTGCACTTCAACTTCAATACTGGTTCTCGATTGATTGTTTTCAGAAAACGTACAATTATATTTGCTACTCTCTATTACTGACTTGCCTAAACTTCAGCATATGTCAAAACATCTGTTTTTAAATTACCCAAGTAGTGTCCAAGAGGTTAGAGCCAAAGCAAATTCATATTCGAGCAAAATCATTCACTATTCAAAAGTGGCAAAGAGAATGAGGATATTGACGAAGTCGTTATTTGTGAAAACGGTGGTTTTTGATTTTTCACCACAATCTTGTGATATTCTTAACTTCTCGAATTTTTGTCAAAAATTTCTCCCTTTCTGTCATTAGTACTCGTGCTAACGTCCGAAAATTTCCATTATCACGTCTCTGATTTCATTAGCACCGTGCTAAAAAAACCTGATATTCAGTTCAGATATGAGTTTTATAATGAACATTCAATAACTTATCTCAACTAGTGATGGACCGATGGTCGAAAGTTTTCCATCGGCCAGGGTCACCGATGGCCGATTGTCGATGCATCGGCTGTAACATGTACAAAATGCAACCTGAAGTTGCTACACTTTAATAAATTTAAAATTATTGTGAATTATTCACAAAGTCTTACTGATATTTTCAACATTCATAATTAACAAAATTTTCATTCATCCAATAAGTCATCAACAAAAGCATCTGTTGTACTATCATCACTTTGATTGATGAGCTCACTAGAAGCTTCTTCAACTTCAGCTCGTTTTTCAAAGTTGCACTATAGAATCTAATTGCATGCTTCAAAAATAAAAGCATTTGTACATTTTCGGCGTTAAATGGGATTTTTTTCCACCTGTAACATCCTTCGCTTTTTAAAGCGATCTTTCACTGGCTACTGACTCAATTGGATCTGATAAAATTTTTTTTTCATAATGAAACCCATTTTTTAACTGCACACTATTCTTATTCACATTAACTAATTCTGGTTTTGTTGCAGCATTCTTCTTTCAATATTCAAGTGGCGAAGAATCAAAGTCTAGTTTTGATTCAGCAATGTATTCGAAAACGATGGCTTTTGCTTTCTCATATGTTGACATTGCACATTTTTCGGGTTCCAGCTCATCTTCAGATGAACTTGCAATTGCTAAATAGTGCTTGAAATTTGTCAGTTTTGTGTAAATGCTTGAATTATTTACATTATTTTCAATTGTGTCTTACTGAGAAAGTTTGGATGATGAGTTTGATGATTTATTCACTTTTTGAACCATCAGAAACCCTGAATTATTTAATTTTGGTTTGTACGATCAATATGTGTTATATTTCAAATTTCAATCTAAACTTCTTCTTAAATCGAGGACCTAGTAAGGAAACCAAAGCATAAATTTTATTGTCTTTAATGGGTTTAAAGTCGGCTCGATTATCATTTCCACAGAAATATTGATTTATTTTTTCCAACAATTCGTCCTTCAATGAACCCAAACCAGGAAAAATTCCATTGTGAATTGAGATGGCATAAAATTCATAATGATGCGATTCTTTAATTTATGTTTTTCAAAAAAATTTAGGCACAAAATCTAGCTTATCCTTCAGCTATTTCTTCCGAAATACGGGCGTTTTTAGATTCATATATTTTTATAGTTTCTGCGATAATTTTTAACTAAGTAACAAGCTGCCAAAACATAATTATCTAAGGTGTGGATACGTGGCTAAAATATCCCATTCATAGCTTGTCAAATTCTTGTTATTTAGTTCATCGCCATACGTTAAAACAACCATTTTCACAAAAAAAATAATTTATTCACCAAAGTACTGTAAAATATAAATGTGAACAATCTGTTTTTTAAGCATAAGCACCTGCATTTATTGTAACGAAAAGTTGCCAAAACATCGGCCTATGGCAGAAAAACGCAACAATCGGCCGATGCCGATGCATCGATCTATCACTAATGTCAACACCATTTTTCCTACAGTACTTCCTGACAGTGTTTTTTTTGCACTGTGCAAAACTTTTTCGGCTCGTGCAAAACTTTTTCTTCAGGTTTTTTGCACCGTGCAAAAAAATATTTATCAATTGTGGAATTAAATTTGGTGTTTTCATATAGAAAAGATGCATTTTTGACCAAAATTTCAAAATATTTCGGCGTGCAAATCTTTTTGCACCGTGCAAAAGAGCTCGTGCAAAAAAAACACTGCTTCCTGAGATATTGCAGTCTAAAAAAGTAATTAAATATAACGTATTATATAGTTGTTGACCCAGTGTATCATTACTATGTGACATCTTTTTACCCCTTTGCAAACAACATTAAAAATGCCTGGATATATCCGGATATCCGAAAGCGCAAAAAACACGGATATCCGAATATGGTAATTTTTCTGGCACACATCACCATTGAAGATATTTTTTTGCGTAACCAGTCATTCAATTAAACTAGCCCTGAAATAAATTTTGCTCTGCTGGTAGAAACTAACTCTGGTTGCACCCAGTTGAACCCATTGTTCAGCTATGATTATCCCTTCTTCTTTCACACTCTCTGAAAGCAATATACCCTAAAGAACAAATGATCTGTTTGCCGCAGTAATCTCTACTCTCACCTTAAAAAGTATGACGTTTTTAAATTTGATTAACCCTTAATTTCCATGACAGACTTTTCGATTGAATGAAACGTTTATTATGAATTACACATTCTAAGCTTCAATCATATAGTAAATCGAACTTTTTACCTCATCGAAAATCATCTTAGACAACAGTTATATGTACCCATAATCGTATTAGCCATAATTCATTCTTAAAGTCACGGATTTGGAAAAAAAGAAATTCAAATTAGTTTTTTTTTTATAAAATGGTTCCAAATAATGAAATGACAAAAGTAAATAATGTTTTCAAAATCGTTTGCACGAATCTACCACTGTATAATTCTTAACGCAAAAATTGATGGTTATTTCATTTTGCACGCAGATTTGCAGCTCGACGAGTGGTTTAGCAGAAAATTGTGAAAATATGCATGCTTTCCGGGTTAATTTTTTTGGAGCGGTTCAAAAAAAACAGACTATATAGATTAGCTTATTTTAAACCTGAAAATAGACAAACTACTTTTGGCTTATTTAATCTAATTTTGATCTACGCGGCTTGTTAATCATCCTAAATGATTCGATACAAGTGAATCGGCTTCAACTTAGGAAAACATACGTGCTGTTAATTATTTACGAGTGTGAGAATTGATGCCAGTTGATTGATTGGTTAGTTAAATGCTGATCAGAATCGTAGGCTGAACCAAAAACAAATAATAAGCTTTATTTCTATTCGGTGGTTTTCGTGTTCTGCTGATTCCACCTTTCAATCCCTTAGAGCTTTCAAAGTTTGTTCAGATTTTATTCTGTATGAGTGTTCAGTTCTATCAGTATTGATAGTTGTTGAGCTTCATTCAGTTCAGCTTGAAAACAAAGAAAAGCAAGGAACAAAAGTTGCAAGATATGGAACCATTCATCAACGTGTTTTGTAACTTCCAAGAGCGATATTATCAACATTAGCCGTAATTAAAATACCAGAAAAACTTTCAAAAAGCCTAATAGTGATATTTCGTTTTCTGGCTCTTATTTCTGATGCTTCAAGGTTCGAACATTCGAAAAATTATGCGTTCGAGCGGCGCCCGAATCCACATAGATTCTCCGAAGCCCACCACGCCGATGGAAAACAATACGGGTCAACAAAACGGACTGACGCCTACGTCTAAGCCCGAAACAGCCGACCAGTCGCCCAATGCTCAAATGTTAAAGCAAGTGGCTTTGGCCAACGAAGTGGCTCCGCCAAACAGTAAACAAATGGAAAGACGGGTAATTATTATGGGTACCGAAATTCAACAGTATAAGGTGACGAATATGTATAGAAAAGCTGTGTTTGCCCTTTTTTCTACAATGTTGTCCATTTTAAGTCTCAATTTTGGGTATTTCACCGTTTGTCCGAAGATCATTACATTTATTTTGATTCCATGCGTTTGTGCATCGATATTCCGATTCCTGGTTCTGTTATCGGTCGTATTATCGGTAAAAAAGGATACAATGTAAGTTCAATAATCTTTTTAATATGATAATAGTTCATCCGGGGAGGACAGTTTTGCCATGTTAATCAAACACTTTATTTTTTTCAAGCGTGTAGAATTTATTAAATGAAAATGTACGGATAGTGCAACTGTTCTCGCCCAGACTTGGCAACAACAAACAAACTATTAAATAATGGGTGCTCACAGAGCGGACCTCATAGACTCCCACAGGAAAATGGATACCCACTGGGAGGAACGGAGTATAAGAGTCCCAAGCTGGTCTGTCTTCCACTTGATGTCTGCAAGTAAGCAGCGCCTGGACCTATAGCCCTTTGATACTCACTGTACCTTAAAATTAATATGCAAATAAATATAACAAACAATAATAATTTCAAGAAGGTGAACGTACTAGAGATGTATCGGGTACCCGGACCCGAAATAGGACCCGAAATTACCCGACCATTTTGCTGGACCCGGACCCGGACCCGATATTCTCAAAATTTTGGACCCGGACCCGATATTTCCAAAATTTTGAACCCGGGCCCGGACCCAGACCCGAAAAAATTATCACAATTTTGATTCGGGTCCGATGTATAATATATATAGTCTATTTTTCCGGAAATGCTTCTGAATTAGAAAAATGGAACTTTTTGGCTTTTGCCAAACCATAACTCACATAGAGCTAAAAATTTGTGGATTTATACAACTAGCCTTCAACAATTTTCTGAATGAAAAATCATACAGTAAAACCTTCATGTGAACAATTTAACAGTATTGGTTTTTTGTCGTTTTTGAATTTAGAAGTAGTTTATTAAAAATAAACTACAGTAATTCAGCCGAAATCAAATCAGGGTTTTTTTTGACCTACAAGTCACAAGCCAAGTGGCTTGTTGACCTTAAATTTTACATACCATTCCAAATTTTTGCAAGCCAATTTTATAATATCAGTATAGGTGAATAAATTTCAATGTTAGGTTATTTTTTAAAGAAATGTATATATTGAGCATCACGGCGATCGATCAAAAAAGATGTCATTCAACATTTATTCAATAACATTTTAGAGCCCTTAATTCGTTAAAATTCAGGAAACATTTGAAATTTTTGAGTTTGATCGAAGTCTAATCTACAAGCATTGTGGAAAAAATTTTCCAGCAAAATATCCAAGAGCATAATGACTTTGAATTACATGAAAAATCGATGGTCAAGTCCTCTATGATGACAAGTGAGAGCCCAAAAAAGCTATCAATCTTTCCTGCCTGAAACGCCGGAAAATTTTTTTGGGTATTGACATTCTGCGATGCTGGAAAATCAATTTTCCAACCACTTATTTGAAGAATTAGTTTCGAATTTTCTGTTCAAAGGTCGTAATTTCTGGAATTTTATGTTTGAAAAATTTTAAAACCATTAATTTATTCACACACTCTAATGAACTTGGCTAAAAGATATGAATAAGAAGAGTAGAAATTTCCGAAAACTACTTCCATGAAGCTTTTGGATTGATTTTACGTTAAGAAAGGAATAATCACTTCAAAAAGTTCAGAGACTTGACGTATTGATCTTTCTCAAAAAATGTGTCAAGGGAAAAATGTGAATCTTCATTAAATATCAAGATGAAATATAGAAGATTACCAATTAAAACATGAGATAATACATTTAAGATGATTAAAACTATTGAAGATTAAATGATAATTGAAGGTAGACATGTTAGAAGCGGCGCCTGAGCTAGGAAATAAATTATAATGCTTTTTTAAGTTATAGCCGACGCGAAGCGCCGGAAAATTTTGTGATTATGACATTCTAAAATGCACCGAAATGCATCTTTTTTGTATCCGATATGATGAAAGACATGACTCAAAAAATTCTGACAAGCCATTTTGGCTTGTTAGACTAAAATTCTACAAGCCATTTTGTCAGTCCAACAAGCCATGGCTTGTAAAATGCTAAAAAACAATGAATTGAAGAATGTAATGACACATCAAATATTTACTATAATATGAAAAGTAACAAATAGAAATTTATTGTTTAGATCACTATGAGACTGACTTAGATTTGAAATGTATAGCGACCACAAAATAGCGCAGCATGCGTAAAAATATAACGGACCCGGACCCGAAATAGGACCCGAAATTACCCGACCATTTTGCTGGACCCGGACCCGATATTCTCAAAATTTTGGATCCGGACCCGGACCCGATATTCTCAAAATTTTGGACCCGGACCCGATATTCTTAAAATTTTGGACCCGGACCCGATTTTCGTAAAATTTTGGACCCGATACATCTCTAGAACGTACTACTAAATACTTCATGTAAATATATTTAGTATAGCCATTGAAAAGTTTATTGACAGGCGCCAGCATAAAATATACCAAAAATATAATCAAAAGCAATGAATGAATTTTCATCATCATTTTTTCTTTTTTTGGTCTGCGCCACCGGACGCCCATCGTTGATTTGCATGTCGACTTCCCGATCGCAAATTGGGCAGCAATAGGGTGTCCAAGATGGACACTACCCCATTTAAAATGTTTACCTTCATTGTTTAATTAAAAATAAAAATATTTAAATTTTAATGGAAACTGAATCAAAGGGATTGTGGATTGTCATATATTTTGACTTCATCTCTCCCTTTATTTTACATAAAGTTTGGGTCTTACTTTTTGTGCTTGATCCATTGTTTAGTTATATTATACGATTTTGGGTTAATCTTGCTTGCTGAATGATGAACGCAGTGCATGGCACTATGCCAATCGTTGTTCATATTGGATAACCGCACTCTGAACTCGAATTACATGCTATACTGCACATTAAAATCCCGAAATTATCAAAAAAATGATATCAAAGTGGACCTTATTTGTGAACCTAATTGGATGAAAAACATATCAACTGGAATCAAGAAGATCAAAAGAAATTAAAACCAAAAGCTCGAAGTTCATGGCTGACTAGGTTGGCTAAGGAAACTGATTTAGACAATCGAATTATGCCACCATGACGAAAAATGTCAACAAAGCAAAAGATCAAATAGGTATAGTGAATTGTTGCAAGAAGAAACAAAAACCAGTATGCTGGTAATTAAAGACAAAACGATGCCGAGAGAATCTATAAGAGATGTAAAAGCATACTAGTTCTCTCTCTTCCAAAAAATACACATAATCGACAAGCTACTTCGAGTAGTTCAATATTATATTCAACAAAACCCTCAAGATCCTAATTATATTGTGCTGCCAAAAAAACGTCGCGACATAAGAAGAGAAGTGAAACACAAGCATCACGAAAAAACTTTGTTTCAAAAACAGTGTTTTTTTGTACTTTACAAACGAAACGGTCCAGAGTACAAACGAAAATTTGGGCTTCGTTTGTACCAGTACAAACGAAAATTTTTGGGCAAAAAAGTTTTTGTTACTCAACAGCTGTCAGTATTCAGTATCAATAGACTTTGTAGGACTTGTTTGTTATGCGTCCACATCGAAAACGACAAACTAGCAGCTGTGGCATAATAATAAAAGCTTTTTGTGGAGTATTTCACTAGTGCATGTTATGTGCCTCATGATCAAGTGTTTTATGTGTCTGAATTTGTAGCCTTCTTATTTGTCCCGTAGAAATAGCCAACGTATTCATATTTCACAGCATGTTTGTTGCATTCTATAACAATGAATCCTTTTTTCAGCAATTTTTTGCAAATTTTGGAGTACAAACGGTTTTTGAGAGGTCGTTTGTACCAGTACAAATGGACTGAGTACAAAAAAAACACTGGTCAAAATACTGAATATCGAAATAAAAGTTGAAAAGTTGAGCGCATCATTTTGAGCCACCTTCACAGTACACCACTCACTACTACAGCGAATACGACAGCACCAAACATCGAACTGGAGAATATGTGTCTCACAAAAGACCATATGTGTGTCACCTGAGGTGATATTTTTTGTGATATGATTGAGAACATCTGAGCAATTCAAAAGATGATCATCAGAAAATAGAGTGGGCTAGTGTCTTGAAATGCGATCAACTAAACAAAGATATAAAAGAACAAGAAGAAAAAGCCAAGGATAAAATAGACATACAAGAACAACAGTCAATGACAATCAAGAAGAAAGCATGCAAGACGAAGCAGCAACTTCGCAATGTGTGACCAATGCAGTTCTTATGTCGCATGTATTTAAAACAAGCAATTATGGTAGAGACGATTTAATTACACCCTCTCACACGATGTTCCAGGTGCCATGTACCGCTTAGTAGAACATTTTTGATGAATCTTTTTATACCATGAGGTCAGGAGAATTAAGTCATGTCCCATTTCATTCTAAAAATGATCACCACAAAATTTAATTATCACCTCTTCTGCAGACCTACGCAATTGAATACAACCACACATGTGATTGGGGAAGTGCCACAAGAATCCCTCAAAAATTTTCGGCCATATGGTAGTTACAGGGGCCCCAAACCGTTGGTCAAAAAAGTGAATAATGTCGATTTGATAAAAACATGGTCATTTTTGAACAGAAAACGGTCAAAAATGTCATTTTTTCGACGCTTCGCGACATAAATACATTTTTTACTATTTTATAAACAAAAGTTTCAGTTTCTTGAACCATTTTTTGAACTTTTCCGGTGAAAAATCGAAATTTTTTTCAAGGACCCCTTTAAATTTTTGGCAATCGATAGAAAGCCGCTTGACCACCCAGACCCCGTAACTCAGACATGCACGGCAAGAATATTCTACAGGGAAAGGGTCCTCGGACTTTTTATCAAGGGCGATGGGGGAGTGGGCGAGCAAAAAAACAGAAAAAAAAGTTCTGCAAGTATGTTTCCCATACAAAATATGCATAAAAATGATCAAAAAGATGTCTTGTAGAAAGTTCAGGGGGTGTTTGACGATTTTTTCGAACCGGGGGGGGGGGGTGTCTCCGTTACATGACTTCAACTTATGGCTCATTTTTTCAACACCCGAACCAAATGTACCAGATGGTTTAATATTGGAACCAGATAAGCTGAATATCATCATCAGGTCATACTAACTATGACTACGTAGATTTTAAGCAACCCAACCAAACAGAAGTCCAAGAAAAAAATGGAGTAGTAAATTATCCACCGAGGACCAAGAAATTGATGAACCAGTGAGAAAGTCAAACCAAGCCAAACAAGAAAGAAAGAACAAATCAACCAAAGAACGATACTCAATTAAATAAGACGTGAAAGTATGGCAGATAACCAACTGTAATCATCGGAAGAACCAACCAACCCATCAAACAAACTTGCTGGCTGTCTGGTACCAGAATCAATGGCGTGTGTCTTCTCTGCCAATCGTGATTGCTTCTGATGTACATTTTATCCAAAATTTCACCATCCAGTATTTTGAAATCTGAATTTTCAATCGCTCCTTCGATTGATTCAGCTATCTGTGTTTTTTTTTGCGTTTGCATGCTTAGGAATGAATATTCAGTCAAGTCATTGTAGCCAAATATTCTTCTGAGATGTATGAGCTGCATTTTCGAGCATTGGAAAAATTGCCCAACAAGATGAAAAATGTTACATGTAAAACGGAAATATTTTATTATCCTCAAATATAAATAAACTTCTTTAAATTTCTAAAATTTGATGGCTCAATACGAGAATACGTAAAAATGAACAGAGACATGTAATAAGTCAATTTTTTGTGTCAATTATTACTGTTAATATGTCGTTTTGATATTGTACAAATATTAATTTTGAAATTTCAGACACTTCTTTCATTATTAATTCTTAGGTTTTTTTATCTCGATCGTTAATCAGCCATACATGGAATTGGGAGAGTGCTGTAGGAACCCCCTTAGAAATCGTCTGCCATATGGCTAGCCATTGGGCGACCCCCTCCAGGATTTTCCAATCCTGTGGCTAGCCGTGTGGTAGTCACACGGACCCCCATACTTTTGGTCGGAAAATACTGAAAAATGTCGATTTTTTGATGAAAAATTTGTGAAGAAGAAATTATCAAAAACATCAATTTTCTAGGCGCTTCGTGCCATGAATACATTTTTTACGGCTTTTAGACAAAAATTACTATTTTGGGACCCTAATTCGGAATTTTTCGGGTATAAGAAATCGATTTTTTACGTTTAGAGATCCCTCCAGGGTTTTTTTCCGCACCGGTCGTTCCGCATCCTGTGGAAATCGGCCAGAAAAGTTTCCGCAGCACCATTAAAAACTACTAAAAACATTAAAAAGTTTCGGTTCCGTGCGGAAAACTTCAAAAATTTTCCGCACGACCCCGAAAAAAATCCGCACTGTGCGGAAAAAAAATCCCTGGACCCGTCCCCCTAAAATTTTTAAGAATCAACAACAATCCCTTTCGTATACCCAAATCCACGTAGCCGGCGCGTCAGAAAAACAACGCTTGGTGGGTGGCTCGAACCCCCGACCTTCTGCATATAGAGCAGACGCGCTACCAACTGCGCTAACTGATGGTTTGAAAATTGTGGTTGTAGTGGTGGTGGTGAGTGCGGTGCATGCCTCGTAATGAACAGCCGGAGCACCACTACAAAACCCCCGGCCCAAAAAAGTGGTTTCCAACTCCCCGCCAGGCCTCGGGGCTTCGTTACGCGTATTTGTTCAATATTATCGAAATTTTTATCTAAGATTAAAGAGCTTCAGCGGTTTACGGGCGCTCAAGTAAAATTAATGGGAAATAAACCGCCGGAGGTTGGTCAACAACGTCTCGACCACGTTTTCTTGCGTATTATTGGCAATTTTAATGCCGCGCAAGTAATTTTTTATACGATTCTCCAGAAACAAAGGAAAGTGCTTATCACATTACTTTCTTAGGTCGTCCAAACTCGTGTCCGTCAAGTTGTGAGGTCGTCGCAAGTCGAAGAGAATAATCAAAGAAGATACGAAAAAAATGTTAACGTAGCAAACAAAGAAAATAACGCGGAAGTGGCTGTCAAAACCGGTGAAAGTGAGCTCATTTTTTCTAATTCGCATTCATCTTAAAACGAGTGAAGACTTTGACGTCGTTTCGGTGGAAATTTGAAAAAATGAATTTAGTTGAACCGTATTGAAATCTAAAAGACTAAAGCTCTAAAAATTATAATTTTAATTATTAGTCTATTATTAGTCAAATTGAGCTGAAAATTATTACTCTTTGTAAGCTACTAACTATGTATGTTTGAGTGTCAGCTCAGATGAATTTTCGGTCAGCACGCTGTAATTTTTTTCGTTGATGATTATTGGCTTTTCGACTTGGTTGGTTTCCCAAAAAATCGTTTGTCGGTTGACTCAAATCTTGGTTTATTGGTTGATTGACTTGCACATTCGTTGATTGTTAGGTTCCCCACATTGTTTTGTTCTCTCTCAGTTCCCGGACCCAAATTTGAGTAGCTCGGAATTACTTTGGTATGGCTAGTAGTCAAGCAACCTTACTGTAAATTTTATCGATTTCTCTTGCTTTTTCGTTGTTCTGTTTTTCTCATATTCATAAATTTATTTTTTCAAATTTGTACAGGTATTGATGAATGTACCTTAGAAAAATTATACTCGAAAATTTTCAGTGTTTTTAAACTAGACTGACGGAATGATATTACAATTTTAGACTGAAAATTTTATGATTTATTGTTTAGATCCGATTCCTTTTTTTCTTTTCTGATTGCCTTGAAAAATATCCTGCCTTGTTTTCTTTCCACTATTTTATTGATTACGAATTTTCAGTGTTTCCCCTCGAAATATTATGTAAATTTGGAACCATGATATTTCCGGTTAATAATTTTCTTCTAATATTGAAAATAGTTGTTGGATCGAAATTCTGATTATTCTTGAATTTTACAAAAAGATTGAAGACATCTCAACACCGCTCGAGTTGCATTGTTGAAAGCTCGAGTTGTTTTCAAACGTTCAATTCACTTTATTGTTCTTCCTTAAGCTGCTAGTGATGCTGCTCGTATCAATCCGCCGGAAATCAAGTCGAAAATTGACGTTCAACAGCCGGTGATTTCGAATCAAGTTTTTGCGGCTCAGTATAATTATTCACATCAAAACGGACCCCAGACTTCAACTTTAAATATTGTCCATCATTGAGAGCCAGAGAATTTTCTTCACGTGATCGTATTATCCTACTTACAATTATTCGTAGTTTCGCTCGCACGGCCGGTAAATTATTCAAACTTTTATCGTCGAAATTTTTCTCCGTCTTTTGTTACCGTTTTCGCACCATATTGTATACGCTTTTCTTTACATTTTTGTTATGTATGATTTTTCTATTCATTTTGTCTGGTTAAAAACACCGATTTTTCGAACTGGTAATACGAAGCAACAAAAATTTGTCGAAGTTAATCAAGCTAATCGTATGCATTTTGAAGAGCGATTATTTTTTGTTGTTTCTCCGCAATCGCGCTCCTTATTGATTTTTCTGCGATTTATTTTTTTCTCATTGATTTTTTGTTTAAAAAAGTATACGATGGTTGTTTTCGAGCAGACGCAGTTAATCAGATCATCTGATGAATATCAATGCAGGCGAGATACTGCGGAGCGAGAAGGGCCACTTGAAAAAACACGTTCTCACTTGAAGAAAATCGTTACTTTTGAACATGATGCATAACATTTTTGCAAGACGCATCGCAAAAATTCCGCCATAATGCATAACAAAAAATTCAAGATGTAACAGTTTTTCGATGTTCGACTTTCTTTTCAAGTGCATTGCATTTTTTCAAGATAATCTTGGAGAAAAATCAAGATTGCATTGTCACATTAACTGAAATTGGGAGCCATGTCACATTAAGTAGATTGGTGATCAGTCACATTGATGGGAAAACCCATACCATATCCCATAGAAAATATGGCCATGACACTGTAGGTGACATGCTGTGACCCCATTGGGTGGCTCCGTTGATATATTCAGTTTGGGAACCTAACCCAGCTGGTACTACCACAGGAAAACCTATGGTGTACCTCAGCCATGTCCTTGGGTTCAGCAGTAGAATAATGGACAATGCGGCTGGGCCAGCGATGCCAATCCCTAGTCCTCATTCACTGGGAATGAGGGACGGTGCCATTCCCAGAATGGTGTACTGTAGGGGACCCAATTGTTAACCTAAATCCCCTTATTGGCCCTGACCTTAAGGGTCTGAGGGCTTTCTCAACTGAGGGTACTCTCAAGGGAAACTAGCTTAAGGAGGATTCCCACAAATATACCCTCAACAATAGCAACCCCTGAGAAGACTCACTAAATCCTCTTCTCAAAGTACTCGGCGCTGGACGACGGGTTCAAGGGTCAAAGCGTCGGTCCTACTGACGGCGGTGAGGGGGTACGGGAATCTGGAACGATTCGGCGTAGAGGGTAATACGGCTGCGGGTCGGCGAGCGACAGTATCAAACCTTTCCTCGGGGAGGACGACGGGGGTTCTTGATCAATGGCGACGGGTGAACTCCTACGGTTGGGTTACTGTAACTGGCAATGTGCAGGAGACTGGAGGCGAAATATGCAAATTTATTTGACGGGCGGCGAACGCAGATGTAATATATAAAATAAAATAAGGACGATGCAAGGCAAACGCAGGACGCAGGCTGTACGATTAGGCCCAAAATAGAGTGAAAAACTAATGAAACATGCCCTTTTAAAGGGCCTCGTAAGCTACAGTATGCCTTGAGCGGAGTTAACACTGCCCCAAGCTAACTTCTGCAGCAGAAATCACTGCAGAAGATGCCTATGGTCACATAGACATTTTCCAGTTCACAACATTAAGCATTGGGGCGAGTTTTCACTCTCCATGCTTAGCATAGGAACGTCATCTAGTGAGAATTTCAAACTAGTCGTTTTGCATTGCGAAACGTCATTAGTTTTTACTGATAAGAGGTGCACATTGTGCTCCAATTACAGTGATGAGTTTGGAGAGCTTATCTCTAACGGAAATTCTTGACTAGCAGGTTACATACCATAGTCTACGTGCGCAATAGAAAATAATAAATCGAAATGGAAATAAAAGTGCGCAAATGAAACAGAAACGAAACATAAAAAAATACACACAGAAATTGCATGTAAAAATTATAAA
Organism: Romanomermis culicivorax; assembly: GCA_963922205.1. NCBI lineage: Eukaryota > Metazoa > Nematoda > Enoplea > Mermithida > Mermithidae > Romanomermis > Romanomermis culicivorax. Next base: position 39,834 of record CAWUHX010000257.1, on the reverse strand, counting down.
AACAAAACGTAAAATTGAGGTAAATTAATGTAACACAAAACGTGGCAAAAAACATAATGAAAAAGATGTGATGTGAATCACGTGACCTTCGGTGAAATTTGTCGGCACGTGACATGGCGGTCCTTCGAAAAAGAGTGTCCTCGTCCTTGTACTATCGAGTGCGGCATGTCCATGGAGGTCAAACGTCTAGGTAGAGGTGACGGCAGGCGGTCGATGGTCCAGTGGTTTTTCGGTGCATTTTGGCTGGTAGAGTTACGTCAATGGTGCGTGGAGTTGCTGACGTCAATTGGAATTGGGTGGAGTTGCTGACGTCAATTGATCCATTTGGTGAAGTTGCCAATTGTCGATTGATTTGTGAAATCTGTAACGAGACTAAAAGAAAAAATTTTAGGGGCGAGATATAGGCTATCGCACAGATACGCCTGTGATATGAGGCAATACCCTAGTTTAGATGCATTGGTCGCTGCTCATTCTCTTCTTTACACTGCTGTTCCAGCATGGAGCAGAAGCCGGTATTCCATGAGGGGCATGGCAGTCCTTCGAAAAAGGACGACCTCGTCCGTAAGTCGACTAAAGAAGAGAAGAGTTACCTGATTACGGGTTGGAGACCTCTGCATCAAGATGTGGGTCAACGAGATCTTGTGTAAAATCTCAGCTTGTTGATGGAATCAACAAAGGTGCCATCTCGATTACCTGTGAAGTGGAAGGTATCTCCTCTGCCTCAACAGGCTGATCAGGTGGCATGTAGCATTCAAGCTGATTGACATGCACAGTATCTTCTTGATCTGCCTCAAGCTGAATGGTGACATTGAGATATGCCACATTTGTTACAAAGTAGGGCCCATCATAAATGGGCAGCAATTTAGGCGTAAGGCCACATTTGCCGGGGGTGCGCAGTTTGAGCACCTGATGGCCGACTTTGTATGAGACATCTCGTGCCATGCGATCATAAGATCAGGCATAAGCCGCCTGTGATCTCTCAATTTGGCTCTGGATCAAGGTCAAGGCATTTGTAAAATGCCGTTTGACCTCCATATCATATGTGGAAATATCAAAGATATGGGCTGGAGGGCTGAATGAGAGTGCAGCATCAACTGGTAGCATGGGAGTATGACCATAAATGAGCTCAAAGGGGGAATATCCTCTGGACTCATTCATGCTAATGTTGATGGCGAACACAGAATACGGCAGGTGTTCATCCCAATCAGTATGACCTTGGTGGACATACATACATAGCCGTGTAGCTAGCGTCTGATTAGCTCGTTTCACTTCTCCATTTGTCATCGGGTGATAAGCGGTGGAGATGATTTTCTTAGTTGAACAAATGGCAGTGATTTCAGTCATCAGTTTGGACGTGAAATCAGTACCACGATCAGACTGAAGAATCTGTGGGCCCCATGTCTGCAGACAATTTGTGTAACAAAAAGGCGTGCTATGGTTTGCGCAGTAATGTCCATAGTAGCGAAAGCTTCAACCCATTTGGTAAAGTAGTCAATAAAGACTACAATAAAGCGGTTGCCACTTTCACTAGTGGTCATTGGTCCCATACAGTGGACACCTACTCAATGATATGGCCCCGTAATGGTGATCAGTTTCAGAGCTGCTCGGGTCTTCTGTCTCGCGGGTTTATTCCATTGGCAAAGATCACACCGCTGACAAAAAGACTTGACATCCGCACTGAGGGAAGGCCGGTGGTACCTGGGGGCTATAAGCCTCGCAGTACGTTTTGCACCAAAGTGTCCAGTGAGAATGTCATTATGGTGAGCTTCAATAATGGTAGTAATCATTGATCGAGGAATGACAATCTTGTTGGACTCACCTGTTCACTTCTGAAGGATGTTATCCAGCAGGTGGTAGCCATTAGCATCATTCTGGTCACCGTAGGGTTTTAGTGACCTAAGAATGGAGGCTAATTCCGGATCCTCAAATTGAGCTGCGAGAAGGTCATGGTGCTGGGCATCCTGTGATATCTCAGCATAAGACTCAGACCTCGCCAGGTGCTGCACACCTTCGGTGGTCTTTGAGGATGATCTCGCCAGATGCTGCACACCATTGGAGATCATCACAATTTCTCCCTCAGGTCTGTATAGGGGAGTATCGTCGATATTCTCCCCGGCAAGGGAATTAGAATCAGGCAGGTGTGATAATGCTTCAGTATTACCGTTAGACCGACCTTTTTGTGGCCGAATTGTCAGTTTGAATTCAGGTAGCCCGAGGCCCCACAGAGCTATCCGGGCTGAAGGGTTAGGTTTCTCCAACACAGCCTTAACAGCGGTATGATCAGTCTGAATGACCACCTCATGTTGAAAGAGGTAAGGTGGAAAGTGCCTGATGAAATGGACAACAGCGAGAGTCTCTAACTCTCTAATAGTGTAGTTCTTCTCAGCTGCCGTTAACCCTGTACTGGCGTACGCAACAGGATGGTCATATCCATTATCATCTAACTGGCTCAGAACTGCTTCTATCCCCGAAATGCTTGCATCGGTTTGAAGGATGAAGGATTTCGTAAAGTCCGGATGGCCCAGAACAGGAGGATTTGTCAACAGCCTTCGGAGTTTGTTGAACGCTGCTTGCTGAGGTTTTGATCACAAGAAGGTAACTTCCTTCCGTAAGAGCTTGGTCAGCGGCTTGCTGAGCCGGGTGCAACCAGGGATGAAATGCCTATAATAAGACACAAGACCAAGAAAAGACTTGATGTCTTTGGCATTTTGTGGAATGGGTCGATCCTGGACCGCAGCCAATTTGACTTTATCCGGCTCTAGGCCCTTCTGTGAGATACGGTAGCTTAGATATTCTACCTCAGAGTGTGAAAACTTGCACTTGCTCAGTCTGAGCTTCATTCCACCTTGACAGAGATGCGTAAACACATCCGTCAGATGCTCAAGCATCTGGGTGTGAGAGTTCCGGAACACCAAGATGTCATCCAGATAGGTCAGTGCTGTGCGCCACTGCAGTCCTGTTGAGAAGCAGATCTATGAGGCATTGAAACGTCCCAGGGGCGTTGCAGAGACCAAAAGGCAGATAGTTGAACTCGTAAAGTCTAATAGGTGTGTTGAACACTGTTTTCTCCTTGTCTGCCTCGGCAATAGGTATAGACCAGTAGGGGTTAGCCTGATCAAGGGTAGTAAAGTATTTCATACCCTTGAGTGTGTGGAGGATATCATCAATCCCTGGGAGAGGATAAACATCCTTTTTTGTGACCTCGTTAAGACCACAAAAGTCCACACACATCTGGTGTGACATATTTTTCTTGCTAATCAGAACGGTATTAGTAGCCCAGGGGGAGGTACTAGGCCAAATAATACCTTTCTCCTGGAGCACTTTGACTTCCTGTATGATGAGGTCCTTTTCCTTGGGTGCAGTGCAGTAAGGGAATTGGTGGACTGGGCGAGGGTCACCCGTGCTGATCTCCTGGTGCACGAGGTCAGTGGAACCTGTGTCCTTCTCATCAATAGCATAGAGGTCAGTAAATGCGACCAGTAGATCGAGTAACGCTGTCTTATCCTGTGAGGAAATATCAGGAGATATCACAGCATTTGCTTCGACCCACTTCCGATCAAGAACGGTATCAGACTTGACCGCCGATCCCTATGAGGAATTAGTGTGCATCTGCACATGACCGATGGTCGTGTGCGGGTAGAGAACCACTGGGTGTGTACTCGGGTTAACTACCTGTAGGGGTATGCGACCGTTGGTCACAGTGCTCACAGTACCAGCAAAATACACACTGCTTTGTTGTCCCAAAAGGGGCTTAGGAAAGAAAGCTACCTCGGGCACAGTTGGGTATAATGAAGGTACAGGGGTAGTAAATTGTGTCAGTGAGCGAGGCTCAAGGACAATCAACTCCTGCAAGGCTAGTGCCCCATGAGCCGAGGGAGGATTGTGAATGAGGCCCTCACACGGAACCCGGAGTTCCTTGAACTGAAGAAAGGATTTCTCCCAGTTCAAGCTGATGCAATTGAACCATCCCAGGAAGTTCCTCCCCAAGACTAGTTCAGCTGAACAATTCTCCTGATCTTGGACCTGGATCTATTCAGAGACATCAGCCACTGTCACCGTGACATAGGCAGCGCCTAGCAGTAGAATCGGAGACCCATTGGCTGCTATGGGGCGAGCCCTAGTCTCTGTGAGTACCAATTCCGGTAGCTGGACCGCCAACTTGTGATCCAGGAGCGAGAAAACTGCTCCTGTATCAATCAGAGCTTTAGCTTCCACCCAATTGTTCAGTAGAACTCTGATATGAGGGGTCCTCATTTCAGTGGGGTAGAAGCCTGACACCACATGACCTGGGTCAGGTAGGGAGTCATCAAAACTCGACTCTGGCGCATCGGTTCCCTTCGGTATGGGCAAACCAGTGCGTCAGAGTAATCCTACCAGAGCATAACCAATGGATGATTCCGGATTGGTTTGAGGAGTGGGATGAACCTGAACAGTAAAAACATGATCTGATCGCTCTCCTGAGCTCTGAGTAGCTCCTAGTGATTCAACCTCGGTGTCAGAGAGTGGGGGCACCTCTAGTACAGTGGATGCAGGTGCATCAGAATCACTAGGCTCGCGAAAACGGCCTTTCTCCAGTGTAACCGGGGAATTTCCAGGTGGGGGTCGAGGACAGTTTGACCCTGACCTGGCCATAAGATGACGACTGGCCCGTCTAGAAGAGGTCCGACTAGCTCTGGTTGACCCACCTGATGAGGCAGCCGAGCAAGCTCGCAAGGGTGGCCGAGAAATGGACGAAGTCCTTGATCTTGATCGAGACCCGGACCTGTGGGAGGCCCTTGATAGTGAATGTGTGTTCTCCCACCAGGGTTCGACCTGATCAATCTCAGCCGCTGTCAGAAGAAGTGGCAGTTCTAGCGCATTCAACTGACAGACCTGTTGTTGGTAATCAAACGTGATATTCTGTAATTGTTCTAGAAAGTCCAATCCCAGAATCAGATCGACTGGTGCCCAGAAAGGAGACATAGTCTTAAACACATGGAGATGTATATCCACTCTTGTGTGTGGCTGATGGGTTCCAGGCAACATGATCTCATACCCTCCTGATAGGAGAGTATGGACGGCTTTCCCATTGATACTCATTAATGGGTTAAAGTCGTGATGTTGCTGGAAAGCCATCGCGGCCTTCGGACTTTCTTTAATTAAGGCTTTGTAAAGGCGTTGACTAATGATGGTCCGTGGACAACCAGTATCAAGGAAAGCAGGAGTTTCCTTGAGGTCAACTAGTATGACAAAACATGGAGTGATCCAGTCTAACTGAGTTGGCACATCGTTTTGTACGTAATGAAAACCTACCCAACGTTGAACTTTCCGGAGGAGGTTCAACGGAGAGTATTGGCTGACAAACCAAACCTGTCTTTACTGCAGGCAATAACTGAGGTAATAGGAGAACCCAACGTAGATAAGAAATCCTGTACCGGCCAGCACTGCCAGAGCGATGAGGGTGTTGAAGATCAACTGCACTGGCCCACTCAAAAAGACTGTAAGCCCTGTATGAGGTTGTGCTGCTGCCTAGTAATCACGCGGTTTGCTGCCAGACCAACACCTTCCAGTGAGGCTTTGATGTCAGTCCCTACCCTGGCAACCACCTGATAAAGAGTATCTGCTTGTAGGGATAGACCAGCGGTATAATTTACCAACCGGTTTAAAACCGCTTCAATTTGCTCAGTCTTGTAAACCTATTGTTTAAAGAAAGCAAAACTCGAAGGGGTCATTGCCAATTGATCATGAAAGAGCGCAGGAGCATCAAAGTGAGTGACGTTGAAGCCCTGTTTCCAGAACAGTTCAAGCGGAATGTGGCTCACATGGACCGTGCCAGACGCAGTAAACCAGCCCGAGTGATTTCGGAAAATCCCCGTGAAGTGGTGGTCATACGGCACTTTTGGGCAGAATTTAATGAGGTCTGGGCCACCGGGGCTGGCAAAATAAATGGTACCGCCAACCTGTACAGGTAGATACTTGTAACAAGTGTCCCCCACCTGGTAGGAATGGTAGACATAAGTGGTGTTGACCTTTTGGCATGGCCATATTGTCAGTCCTTCACCTGTGAATTACACGATCAGGTCATTCCTTTGCAGGAATGCCCAGGCTCCTAGTGTAGGGTCAAAATGAAGCAACTGCCAAGTCAGATCAAGGTAGCATTGAGCGTGAGAACAAAGCTCAAGCCACATGAACCCAAAATTGTTAATTTCCGATTCTTTAATCTGCTGAGCCAGGTAGTTCAGTTTGGCATTGACGGGGTCAGGACGGGAGTCCTTTGCCAATCTGAACAACCTTTGGGTCAAATTAAATCTTCTGTGGATGCCTAGAAGAAGACCCTGATCGGTTCGCACTGTTTTTAACCAGAGGTCAGGACACAACCGAAAGACGCGAGAGTTTCCCAGGATCTTCAGGGCAACTTGCAAATCATCGATGATGATATGGTTCCCTGACACAGACGCAGTGTAATTGCCCTGAGGACGTTAATGACACTGTGCTGTAAAGTTTGTTGCAGGCCAAACGATTACCCCATCTAGAGTAGTACATTGACCTGCAGTGGGACTGAATCCACCTACATCTCCTAAGGTATTTAGAGCTGTAGTGCCATCCCACAAAGCAACCTGTCCCTCCTCGATGAAGAGGTTAGCCACTATCTTGCAGACATCACTGCAGCACCATGAGTACATCACTTCCAGCATTTGGTTAGTGCTATAAAAGCCAGGGCCTATTCCCACAAGCTTTTGTAAACCAAACACCTTCGTGCGATGTGCTAGCCTACAAGCCGCAGGCGCTAGATGCTGAGTGATAATGACGTCTGCAGTAATGCCCCTAGATCCGAAAAAACCAGTGTTGGTGCACACCTTACGGTTTTGCAATGTGCACTTCTATGCTAAAGTAGTGATTGGATCAGAAATAGGAACATACACTGTAACATTCATGCGTCGTGGACTCCACGAAGATTTTGGTGGCTTGCATTCAACTTTTTGAGGTAGCTCAAGTGGATGACCGCTTCTTGAAAGACCACAAAATTGGTACTGAGTAGCATGTATTGCAGAGCTCATTCCTAAGAACAGTAGTGTCACCAAGGCCCAATTTATTATGTACAAGCTATTTACAAACAGTGCTCGTAGATATACACCAATATGTACAGTGTTCACCCGTCCGGCGGCTTCATTCTTCGTCATCGTCATCAGACAATGCTGGGTCCTGGCCGGGGAAGTCCATGACCAATCCACTGCACGGGTAGACTTCGCAAAGAACGCCAATCTTCAGGGACCGCGGGGCAGTTGCGGTCGGGAATGGCGAGGCCTCGATGATGCTGACGTCATCATTGACAGTGCGCAACATCTCTCCAAAGGCGTTGGCAACTGGGGGCAACGGTTTCGTGGTGGCCACTGGTTGCTGCTGGGCAATCGCGGCCAGTGTTTGGGCTACTGTCATCGTCGTTGATGATGACGCGGCAACTACTGCTGTGGGCCGCGCATTGTGACTGGCCTCTTCCACAGCGTGGCGGACGGCGTCTACTGCTGGCAATGATGGTTCATTGTCCAACAGATTTTGTCCACCGGGGTGGTGTGAATAGTTCCGTCGGTGATAAACTCGAGTGCTCGTCGAGCAACGTGGGGTCCCAATATCTGCAGCGCCGCTGGCGCTGATAGCACCACGTCAGCCCTCGTAAGCGCCTCAACCTCGAACGGCTCGTTGAGTAGGGCCCATGGGAGGTGCGGATATTTTGTGGTCAAATTTGTTGACCAAACGGCCCACATTGCATCGGTGACGGATGAGGAATCTGTAAACGAGAAATCATTACAGCCGGTGACTTATAAGGATATCTGATTTTCAGCCCTGAAATGTCAGAAAAAGAAGGTAGTTTACCCAGCAGATTCATTGATTCCAATTGATGGATGACCTCCAACGAGGAGTCCGTAGGAATTCCGCGGGGCGGTCCTTGGGCGATAAAACGGGCTGGAGGCGCTGGTGTACCTTCCGTCCGTCAATACGACGTGATTACGCTGACGTCGCCAGTCGTTTTGGGTGTCGTTGATGGGTTTATGTTGACGGGCGTCGCATATTTCGGCGGTGGCGGCGGCAAAGCCGACAATGGAGTCGGTGCCGAAACCACTGGGGCAGCTGAAAACCCAATACTGATTACACAGATAGGATAACACAGTTGTGAGTGATCCGCCAGATGTTCAGCCAGAACTTCATCATCCAGATCAAACAGATCTGGGTGAAGAAGACCGTTGGCAGCCCCTACGGCATTATTTTGCCGTGGGGGTGACCAATATTGGTTCCCTGTCCGGTGAGGAGTTGGATTAGCATAACGCCAAAAATTTCCACTTGCCCCTGAGGAGAGTAACTAGAATTATCAAAGTTAGTCTCACCAGGCAATGTGGAAGTCCGATTTGGGCAGGCCGTAGCCCGGTGCACTCGTATCTTTCAGCAATGCGGGCAGGGTCTGTTGCATTGGTCAGTAGGGTGTGCCGTCGTTCGACAAAAATAGCAACAGCTGGCGCCAATGGCGGTGGCATTGCTAGGGCCGGCACTGTCGGGATGTTGGAACCAGCAACTAGCGTCGTTGTGGGTGCAGCGTCCATGGTAGGAGCACATCTGTAAATGTGCCCCCAATGGACGATCACCAGCCTTTTGGATGCGCCCCGATGGCGTCGTTGATGGCATCGGATTTCTCGGAGGCGGCGCTGTTTGCTGAGCCGTAAGTCGGGCAACGTGAGCCCTAAGCCAGGCCATCTCGGATTGTAAATGCCGAATCTCGTCGGACAGCATTGCTGACGGACGTTGAGTGGTGCCCCTTTGATTCGACATTGACCTGACCTTGTCAGCGGTCCTTTGTTCTGAAGGGAAAACAGCATTAGATGGGGCAGTATACCTAATCTCATCCCTAAAAATCTACGATTCTGCATAACAAGCTGCTTTGAGAGTCTCTTCAAGAGTTGTGAACTCTCTGAACTTAATACTATCTCAAAGGACTGGTTTCAACCCTCTCAGAAAGATAGGTTTTATAATCGAATCCCTAACGTCAGTCGGGAGATCCGGATAAGCCACCCTGGACAGTCTCTTAAGGTGCTCAAGGTAGACTATCGCGGACTCAGTCGGCTTCTGCAGACGATCCTGGATCAACTGCTGATGGAGATCTGAGTCACGCCCTACTGGAAAGTCTCTCCTTAGAAAAGCTGTGAACTCTTCGTAGCAAGTAGGCTGTGGAGTACCACTGCTAAAGTCCCGGTAGGATGCCAGAGCAGGACCTGTTAGGCAAGACTCCAGAAACACGATTTTATATGCATGATCCGTTTCTGTTACCCCTTGAAGTGTAAAGAAACGGGTCAAGTGAGATATAAAATCCGTTATGGACTCACCAAAAGCACCTGAAAAGGCAGGAGGGGCCATGAAGCTGGACACAGGAGGCTGCCTTCTGCCATTCATAGCCTCCAGCTTTTGGTTGAGGGGTCCCAGGGCATTCTCAAATGCAGCTTGAACCTTATTCTCAATCTGTGAAGGTAAATCGATTTCTGACTTCATAGTTGAGAGTTCTTCTTCCTGTAAGATAGCTAAGACTGATAATCGTGCCTGTGAAGCTATTCGATCAAACTGAATAGAGAGGGGCTCACTTGTCTGCTTAAGCTTAGTACTAAGGCATTAGGAGCGTCTAGGTGTCTCTATTTTGTGAGAATGAGGTAAGTATTACTCTTGTGGTCTCGCGGCGAAGAGGCGCGGGAAGTATGAGATTGTTTAGGTGATGGTGTTTTTGAGGCTTTAACTCTTGTTCTTTACAATAACTAGCGACCACTCAATGATGGGGCTAGAAAACAACGAGGTTTTAGCCCTCAGAACAGCCAGAAGGAAAGATAGGCTGACTCAGAAGGGAATTTATCTGGTCACCTATGTACTTAGAGAGGGGGTAACCCGTGTGTAAAGAGAGGGAAAGTTATATGTCCCAAACTTTGAGAGAAAGAAATGGGGCTAGACCCGGTTATTTGAAACCAAAAATGAATAAATTTAAATGAAATGGTGGTTTCCCAACCGGAAGAGAAAGGACGAAGTAAGGACTCTAGTACAGATAAACCCGCCCAAAAGGGAATTTTATTTGGAGGTTAAGTCTGTTGTGCTAGTTTACAAACCTTGGATATGGGAGAGCTCGTAACCAACAAAGTCCTACTCACCAGGAGTAGCGCGTGAAGTAGCTTAAGAATTAATAAGTAAAGGGGGACAACTTAAAGTAAACTTAAGGGGTGTAAATAGATAGGGACAAAATTAGTTTACACACCAGACTACACAAAGTGGACGCGCTATTACGCAATCCGCCTCACTCACTAGGAGCAATTGCAATCTCTGAAAAGTGTGATGACTAGACAGGAGGTTCCCAAGGGGACGACATTCGCATATATTCTACAACTGTGCCCAGAACGGGAATGTGGGTTTTGAACAGAATGGGAACTCTCCAGGAGCATTATATACAGCTGGGGGCTGGGATTCCAGTCACTGAGATGAAGTGAGGATCGCTAGGTCACCAGTTGGAGGTAAGAGCACCAGGTACAGAGGTGCTATTCTGACACACTCAGTCAGTAAATGGGTGGCATGGGGGTCCTTGGCCCAGCTGTGCCTAATGGAGGTGGGGAAATGCAGGCTTCCTCCTATGATTTGAGGCTAGGCTCAAAGCATCTTGAGATCAGGGGTATAGTCTGTATCAATTAAATGAGTGTAAAGTGAGGGGCTAAGGTGGACTTAGTTGTAATGTGTTTAGGCGGACTCGAACACCTTCGCTTAGGCGGACTAGCAGCATATTATGCTATAGGGACAACCAATGGAGGTGGACTCAGGATTAAGGGCCACTTTAGTGCGGACATTATTAGGCCAGCTAATGAAGGCGTTTGAGTGTAAGGAATGATTACAGACTGGCCTTTTACACTTTAGGCCCAACCAGTGGCTATGCTGTATTTCCTGAGGAATTATTCTGGCGGGGACACTAAAGAAGATTATAGATGAGAAAGAAATGCGAGAATTTAGATAAGAAATTTACAAGAAGGTTGTCAACCCTTGCAATTGTTAGACACAGACAGTACTGACTGCAAATGCCTAACGGTTGCGTGAGTTGAACAACCAACCCAGCTGAGGCCGAGTGTAAACCCGTTCAAACCTGCAGTTAAAGCTTTGAAGGTGGTCACATGCTGATCCATCGGTGCCGCTACCCCGGCAGACAACCTGATCAGTATCATGGACCGAGTGCATCTCAGGTTGAGTGAGCATGTCAACTGATGTTTCCCATGCACCAGTGATACGCAGACACAACCCTTGGACAAGAGCCATAGGTGAAGAGGTAATATTCCAGCAACCACCTATGACTCGAGTGGCATCTTGGAAACCCACAGTAACCCGGTGCTGATGTCAAAGGATGTGATATACAAAACCACACACTCGGTGCTGACCTCAGGTGACTGGGATATAAGTGCCATAGTCTCATATTGCAGTATGTACGCCAAAAAGTAAGAGCCTACGGCTACAGATTTCTTACAGCAATACGGAGCATCGCCATTGCTGAGGCCAGAATAAGACTGTAAAGTCTTAATTCCGATACTGGAATAGAGACATTATCATTGTGGACATCAGTAGGTAGGGCCCCAAGGCCAGCAACCCTGCTATGACAACACAGAGCATCGTCATTGCTGACGTCATAAGGTAATAGCTGAGTCTCAGTTATCCTACAACAATGATATGAGATGCAGTTGTTGCAGACGCCAGATGTGCGGTTTGTAAGGCCTCACATCTCTGAACAACAATACGGAGCATTGTTGTTGCTGACGTCAAAGACCGAAGCTGGAATAACCGACCAGTCCTAGTGCAACAACACAAGCCTCTGCTGTTGCAGACATCAGAGAGACAGTGCCATACGGTCACCATCCCGCAATAACAACCTGTTACGTTGCCATTGCTGACGTCAGAGGTAGAGCCGGAGGGCCACCCACCCCTTAAAGCAACAGCAAGGGATGCAGCTGTTGCAGACACAGGGGGAGGACACAGAGAACCATCAGCCCCTGAATGGCTACATGCTATGCGGCCATTGCTGACATCAGAGACGTGACCTAGGTAAGCATGCCCCAGTGCAACAGCAGCATGTGAGGTAGTTGCGGATGGCAGAGGTAGGGTCCCTAAGACACATCACCTCATAACAACAACACAATAAGTTGTTGTTACTGACGTCAGTGGTCATGGTCGGTAAGATCGTCACCACCTGCAACTACCTAGAGAGAGAAGAAAAAGAAGAAGAAGGAAGACTGTACAGTAGGGGAAAAATAATAAAAATGACCTACTGAAGGGTTGCCAACTATGATGTATGTGTGACCGGTAAAGAAAAATGTTTTTTTTTTTGTTGATTAATTTGGATAGAAGTGAAGGGAGAATGTTTTTTTTTTGGTAGGAAGGAAAAGAGATAAAAATTTAGTTTGTTTGTTTAGAAAGGAGAGAAAAAATGGGTTATTAGTTTTTATTTGATTTGATTTTTGAGATAAGAAAATTTATTGGGTGAAAAAGTTATTATAATTGGGTCACACGTTAGGCATAGAAGACCGAGAAAATAAAAAGTAAATTAAATAAAATAAAATTTGAGGCCCAAGAGATAAGCAATGTGATCTGCTAAGTACGGTGTTATATGTGTCAACAGTATAAGTTTGGCTTGTTTGGCCGGAAAATGATTCTCATGATCTGAGAGAGGTTTCCCCACTCAAACCAAAATTTTACCAAATCGAAAGAGGTATCTCCACTCAAAAGCGTAAAAGGTTCGTTCCTAAGGACTGTGAAGTCAGACTTAAAGGTCGATTTTCCAGCCTCGCCATGTCACATTAACTGAAGTGGGGAGCCATGTCACATTAAGTAGATTGGTGATCAGTCACATTGATGGGAAAACCCATACCATATCCCATAGAAAATATGGCCATGACACTGTAGGTGACATGCTGTGACCCCATTGGGTGGCTCCGTTGATATATTCAGTTTGGGAACCTAACCCAGCTGGTACTACCACAGGAAAACCTATGGTGTACCTCAGCCATGTCCTTGGGTTCAGCAGTAGAATAATGGACAATGCGGCTGGGTCAGCGATGCCAATCCCTAGTCCTCATTCACTGGGAATGAGGGACGGTGCCATTCCCAGAATGGTGTACTGTAGGGCACCCAATTGTTAACCTAAATCCCCTTATTGGCCCTGACCTTAAGGGTCTGAGGGCTTTCTCAACTGAGGGTACTTTCAAGGGAAACTAGCTTAAGGAGGATTCCCACAAATATACCTTCAACAATAACAACTGCTGAGAAGACTCACTAAATCCTCTTCTCAAAGTACTCGGCCCTGGGCGACGGGTTCAAGGGTCAAAGTGTGGGTCCTACGGACGGCTGTGAGTGGGTACAGGAATCCGGAATGATTCGGCGTAGAGGGTAATACGGCTGCGGGTCAGCGAACGATGGTATCAAATGTTTTCTCGGGGAGGGGATGGGGGTTCTCGATCAGCAGCAATGGGTGAACTCCTACGGTTGGGTTACTGTAACTGGCAATGTGCGGGAGACCGAAGGCAAAATATGCAAATTTTTTTGACGGGCGGCGAATGCAGATGTAATATATAAAATATAATAAGGACGATGCAAGGCAAATGTGGGATGCAGGCTGTAAAAAGGCAACAAGATGATTAGGCCCAAAACGTAAGCTACATTATGCCTTGGGTGGAGTTAACACTCCCCCAAGCTAACTTCTGCAGTGTAAATTGCTGCAGAAGATGCCTATGGTCACATAGACATTTTCCAGTTCACTACGTTAAGCATTGGGGCGAGTTTTAACTCTCCATGCTTAGCATAGGAATGTCATCTAGTGAGAATTTCAAACTAGTTGTTTCACGCTGCGAAACGTCGCTAGTTTTTACTGATAAGAGGCGCACGTTGTGCTCTAATTACAGTGATGAGCTCGGAGAGCTTCTCTCTAACCGAAATTCTTGACTAGCGGGTTACATACCGTAGTCTACGTGTGCGATAGAAAATAATAAATCGGAACGGAAATAAAAGTGCACAAATGAAACAGAAAAGAAACATAAAAAAATACACACAGAAATTGCATGTAAAAATTATAAAAATGAAACATAAAATTGAGGTAAATTAATGTAACACAAAACGTGGCGAAAAACATAAAGAAAAAGATGTGATGTGAATCACGTGACGTTTGGCGAAATTCATCCTCACATGACAGCATGTTGGAAAGAACCAACGTGGCATTTTCACAAAAATCAAGATCTCATCGTGAAAAAATCAACATCGGCTGCACATCAGAAGATGTGAATTCCTCAAATAAGTTGATCATGTTTATACAGGGTGAGCGAAAAAGGTGACCGATGCTGACTTCCATAACCTTTGAATGAATGGATCTTTTTTAATGTGGATCGCTGCATTAGAAAATCGTGTTTGTCTTTGTTTCAAGGGAGTAGTAATGCTGGTCCCTTTAGGGGGCATGGTTGAGCATATCCCTATCTTGTGTCTGCCCCCTGTAATTTGCCATTTTTGGTCGATTTATAGGGGGTAGGGTAAACATATTTTTTTGTTGATTTAACAGGGGTATGGTTAAGCATACAGGTTCTAGAGTTGCCATAATAGTAGAATTACGGTAATAAATGTGTTACTGTAGGTTGTATGGAAAAAGGAAAACCAATGTGGAACAAAAAAATGGAAAAGAGAGAATCGATGTGGAACAAAAAAATGGAAAACGAAAATGGATGTGAAACAAAAAATGGACATACAGTATGCATGTACTGCACAAAAAGGTAAAGCAAAAAAATCGATCTGGAAATAACTGGAAATGCACTGTGCATGTAAAGCTCAAAGGTAAGAAAGGTAAGGTAAAAAACACCAAAAATCGATCTGGAAAAAAGTGAACGTACAGTGCATATAGAATACAAAGGAAAAAAATGTAGGGTGACAAAACCAAAATCAATTCGGAAAAAGTGAACAAGGGAAAAAAGCACACCATAGAGAAAGGACATAGGGAAAAGATTACACATAGATCTAAAAGGGAGGGTGTAGCGGACAAAGGAAAAGGAGCTCTTCTAGTGCACATAAAGAGAAGACCTACAGGAAAAACTTTTTTGATCTAAAAAAGAACATTTTTCCAGCAGTGAAAAACGAGCACCTGTACTTGACAAAGGAAAAAGACTACTGAATGACTCTTAGAGAATCTAATGTGTTTTTTGTTTATATTACAAGATGATCTTATCTAACCCATGACCGGAGACTACTGTAAGTTGCCTAGAAGAGGAAAAAACCTGAGAAGGTAATGTATGTGTGGCAAGGCCAGCCCATATAGGTCGTATGGTTAAGGATACCCCTATCTTTTGTGTATGACCTATAATTTGTCATTTTTTGCCGATTTATAGGTTGTATGGTAAACATATACAGTCAATTTTTCATCCATTTATGGGTCATATGATAAACATATACGGTCAATTTTTGGCCGATTTACAGGTTGTTAGGCTGCTGTGGGGTCAAGAGGATGCAACAGTTCTGACCACAGGCTAACAAGAACAACAAACTGAAAACTCTCCCAGACGTTTCACCAGATACTCGCCAGAACTTTCACCAAACCTCAGGCAGAACACCTTGGCACATACCTCAGGAGATCCTACCCAAGTCTCCACTCCTAACCTTATAAACTCCTTCCACTACGCTCACAAAACAATACACTTACAGGTCCAAAGTGTATTGGGTGAGGATGGGCGACGCCAATAACAAATAATAAACAAAAATGTTATAAACAAGGCGATGGTGGCGACGCTCCATAAACCAATCTTTTTAACAATGATAAAAAGACAAAAATCGCGAAACAGTGGCAGCATTAATCTATGCAAATTATCTTCTTTCTTTTCGCCACTTTTCGCCGCGTCCAACCGCCTGCGCACCAACGCCGGAAGCTGAACACGTGCGCCTGGAGCCACCCCAACATCCCTCGGCCCTCAAAACCAACCAACGGGAGGTGAAATCCTTTCTGCAGCCTGAGTCTCATACTGAGGCCCTGACTGCATAACAGTTTTCCCCTCGGAAAACAAATTTTTGGGGCTACCCCCTCCAAAATGTGATCCAGCCCCTACCAGGTCCTTCAGGTGACTGGGACCTTGACCAATCCATTTGGCAGGGCACTCCTTTTCAGGCTACCGGAAATGATCACGAACGTAGTTCCGCCTGGACTTTGACGTCGATCTGTGCCTAGATCCGGGGCGTCGCCGTTCCTCTTCTCCTGTGTACTGGTTTTTACAATGTGGGTGATGAGGTACCTCAGGTGCGCTTCCTCTATGGTCGGCTGCTGGCCACGTCGCTCTGTCCAATACAAATCTACTCAGTAAAAAAGATTTTCTATAAAATACTTCAATTCTACGAAATAGTTTTATAAATGCAAATAAAAATTTCAAATCTTCATCTTTTTCAGGCCCTGAAAGTAAACGAGAAAAATACAAGGGCTATGTACATGCCCGAAATAAGATGGTCGGAAATAACGAATTTTGCGGGGCAACTTTTGGGCACAGGAAACAAGAAAAATTTTAAAATTTAAAGCAACAATAAAACAAGATGATATAAATTTTTTTTGTATTTTTTATTTTATTTGTGTTTTTGTATTTTATATTTTTTGAGATAAAATTTGTAGGAAATAACAAATTTTGGTCCAAAACCATGCGGCTGTATGGAATTATTGTTGCCTGCCGCCACCATAACTGCCGTATTGGAAGCTACCATGGCGAGGGTAGGGACCACCCCAAGCTCCACGACCCCTGAGGAATCCCCCAAAAACTCCTCGAGATTGGGCCGCACGAGGGGGTCCGCCCATCGCCTGACCTCTATACAGTTGCGGATTAACCATTTTGAAGGGTCTTCCTTGACCCTGTCCCTGACCTCAGCCTCAGCCATATCCCCCTCCAGTTCCCCTCTGGTACGAGCCCTGAGTGGAACTTACGGAAGATACTCCAGAAGCTGAGGTACTGGACCTTCCTTGACTCTGTTGATTTGCATACAGTAATTTGAATACTCCAGGCTGGTGCCGACCCTGCGAATGAGACGATTGTCGCGAGTGCTGGCTCCTAGTCCTGGACGTATCTCTAGGTTGCCTTTCCGTTGAAATGGGAATCTTGAAGGGTTGCCCCTCCTCATCCTCGGCTTTCTGGAACTTACCAGAAAATTTCTGAACCATATCTGACAACCTTCTCTTTGCTGCCATATCCACTGCAGTTTGTTGGTGTTCCTGCATTCCGTTGGCATACGCTTCCCTGAATGCAGTACTACCCTCTCCCGGCAAGTAGATAGAATAATACCTCTCCGTCACAAATGACTTGGCCCGTGCATCAACTGCACCAATGTGTCTCAGGCCCAACTGCTGTTGTTCCAATTTTAGCAACACCATGGTACATAAGTATCTCACGGCTGCCATTACTATTTCGGCATCAAAGTGATGAAACCAATTTTGCATGAACTTCAGCAAAATATACTCCCAAATGGGCTCAGGAACATTTATGTGATCATACAGGAAACCACCTTGAACATCAAAGTGATCCCCATAGTTCTCCTAAAGCTCCTCTACTCCATTATTCACCAATGCCCAGATGATTTGATTCCTATCATCATCTGGCATCTCCTGAGCAAAAAATTCGATCACCTCCGGTGTCGAAAAATCTATCCTTCCTTTCACCACAGGAAACTTCTTATGGACATCCCAGTAGTCTCTCAAAACAGAACTCAGGTACTCCAAAGTTACTTCCTTATCTCTACTTCTCTTGACCGATTTAGTGGGTTCCGATGTAGAGGGTTTTGAAACAACTTTTTTCCCAGAGGAACTGCTCTGGTTCTGCTGAGAAGTCCTATCCACTTTAGACACGGGCTTAGCCGAAGTACTTTTCGTCGTTGCACTTACCTGAGATGCAGCCGATTTACTAGGTACTTTATCCGAAGCAACCGTGGACTGCACTTGACTCGTACAACTTGTGGTTCCAGGCGTCAGGCTCATCGGCGTAGTTCTAGTCTTGGACTTGGTTGAATCTGTCAATAAAGTAGTAGATCCAGCAAACTTCAAGTCCACAGACGTAGAACTCCCTGTCTTTTCTCCTTCATCATCAGTAATTTCAACGACATCTTCGTCATCTCTCCTTTTAGCCCTATTGGCCCTTCGGGCTAACTTCCTCCTTCCTAATCTTTTTATCTGGTCATCCATACGACCTTCTGCTCTGAAATTTCTAACCTCCTCGGCGGTATACATACCTGGTATACCACCGTCTATACTTGGATCTCTGGGCGCTACTTGAACTGTCGGCATAACCTTGCTGACCGCAGGTTGGATGGCCTGCGTACTAGCAGGCTGCACCGGCAATTTCGGGATATGATAAGCAGTAGGCTGCTTGGCCGGAGCTTGCACGACTGTAGGCGCTGCTAGAGGCCTCGGCTGCGCCGTAAAACCAGCCAATACTTGCTCCAGCTGCTTCTGCTGCTGATCTAATCTCGCTTTCTGCTCCGCAAGCTGTTTAACAAAAATCTCTTTCTGCCTTTCGATTTCCTTTGCAGCTTGCTCCCTGAGCCTTGATTCAATTTCCTCTATAGTTGGACTTGCAGCAATCGTTATTAGATTGCTTTCATCCAACATTCGCTCTGCCCTAATATCCATTCCAGAAAGTAAACTTTCTGTCTGATCTACCAAAGAGGTTACCTGTGCTTCTTGATCAGGTTGTATCAATGATTCAACAGTGATCTCCTTGTCCACTTCTAAATCATCTCCTACCTGATTCAAGTCTATGGGGGTGTTGAGGTCTGCAGGTATCGCTTGTTGCTGTGCTTTCGCGGCAACAGGCTCAGCCTGCATGCCCTGCACCTGATCCATATTACTCATATCAACTCCAGATTGCTGACTCACTGTTGTGCTTACCTTAGTGCCTGTAACCGGCACTGTTGGCTGCTTAGCTATTGGTGTCACCACAACCTTGTCGCCAACATGCGTAATTTGATAACCTGGAGCATCGGATGGCAATATCGGCTCAAAGAATGGCGGCTCGTAACCTGGAAGGTATTCCGGTTGATACGCTAACACGCTCTTCTTCTGATTCTCCTTTGTAGCGTCCTCGCTCATATCAATCCGGTATCCCAAACCTGGCACCCGGACAGCTATTTGACGGAAGTAAAATCTTTGATAGCAGTACGGGTTATCTTTGTACTGTGGACATTCCGCCAAATGCTTCCTCTTTTCTGCCGGTCTTTGCTCCCATGATTTCGTCTTGGGCCAAAATCGGATGGGCAAAAATCCGAAACAATTTCCCCAACATGTAATAGCATCGCCTTTAGTTGGCGTATGTACCTCTGTCACTGGAAGACTATTCAAAAACGGTAAATACTGACCATACCTATCTCCCCTCCACAACATCTTCAAGATTTGCTCCTTTCCCTCAGGGCTAAAGGATCTCAAATAGTTGTGGTCAAGGAGAGAGGTAAGGTACTCCTCTGCCTCCTCTCTACAAGCTGGCCAAAACAAGTGAAATGTAAGGGGAAGTTTATTACATACTGCCTCCAAATTCTCAAAATTGTCCTCAATCAATATTTCAGAATAAGGAGCGATATCCATACTCCAGTGTTGTCTTTTTTACCATTCGATACTCTGACTGGTTCATACTCGTGGTAACCAACTTCCAGAGATGTTATCTCCAACAACTGCTTAGTTTCTCTCCTATACCTTAGGAAATTCTCGTACAAAACCATAGATACTGGTTCATCAATTCTACTGAAACTCTTCCCTTGATTAACCATATCTATCACCTTCTTGGTAATTCGAGTTCTAATCTGCTTTTCTGACAAAGCTTCTTCAAACTCTTTATCTTCACTTACCGTATCATACCCATCCGCATTCTTACTTTTCTCTTTGACGGTATAATCGGGATGAATACCTTTAGGGATACTTACATCTCTCCCTCTATTCAGATTTGCCTTGTAATGAGGGAAGCTGTACTCCCTATAGCCTCCAAATGAGGTGTCCATTTGGGCAGCCATATGGGCATACACTTCCTGTCTCATCACGTGATAAATAGCCGATGACTGCGGCTCTTCTACTTCTGGACTTCCGCAAAAAGTCTGCGGAAAGTTCTCACCATGTATCATTTTAAAAAACCTGTACAGCCTGAAAGCCATTATCTGAATTTGATCCGCTTTCATCAAATCATGCGGAAAATACTGGAATCCGACCTCGACTTCCATAGCTAACTCATAGTGGAAAAAGGCTAGGAAAACCAACAATGAGTAGTAGGCATCCAGTGCTGAATACCTAATTTCATACTGCATTAACGTGTGCCTACAGAATCGTTCACGTTGCGCTCTCTGACGGAAATTGATTTGATAATAACCAACGTCCACCAGATACAGCTCTGTGAACAACCCTTTCAGCTTAAAAGTCTCTGGGCAAAGTCCCAACTTCCTGGACATTGCCAAAAATCTCCCGTTCAACTGGTCTCCTACCTTGGCTACGTCATAATAAGGGCCATATGAAGACGTAACTCTATGTTTGATCTCTGGTGTTAGATCAACATCTTGGTGCTTTCTCCCTGCGCCATTAACATTCCAGATGGCAACCAGATCTGTAACCAAGTTGTATCCAACGAGAAGCATGTCCGAATCTGAGAGCTCATGAATAATTCCATTCCTTCGGCATGATTGTCGTAGTATCTACAACAAAGGTGTCTCCAGTCACCGTCGAGAAGCTAATGACTCTCGCGAACTCCTTCCCTTTTGGGTTATCAACCCCAGAAGTCGCGAAATCCTTACTCACATACTCTTCAGTAACTTTCTCCGTATCAAAACCGATAATTGGCGGTCCTCCAAACCTACTCTCCTTCAAGGTTTCGATCATCTCAGCCACCTTACCTATTTCAACCATTTTCGGTTCCATTAATTCCAACAGAAATCTTCCAAAATTCGTGGCAAACCATCGTTCCAATTCGCCGACTCTGACAATGCGTTTAACATTGTAGTCTAAAAAATTCAGACGAAATGTTTACAACTTTTTTATGAAACTTTCTCGAAGCGGACACACATCGGTTAGATTCTACCTTCACCACAGATAGTAAGCACAAATAGGAAAAATGAAAATTGCAAGCAGGGGACAATAAGGTACCAAACATATGTTGGGTTAGTGTTGGCAGATAGTTAAACACAAGTGCAGCCCCGACTTCTACCTTATACGGGAGTACACGCACAGACCACCTGCGTCTTCCATCAGTCGACTGCATGCCGTCTCAATCCAACGCCCAAAACGGCCTATCAAACCAATAAATTAAGAATTTCCAAAGAGAAATTTAAAAATATATTTACTATTTTACCCAAAATGAGGAAATTCGTAGAAAATTAGATTAAGATGGAATTTAGAAATTTAAATAATTTTGAAATTATCTGCCCCTAGTCGACTAGTTGCTACACTCCACTTCTTCCCCATCACATAGATGAATTTATTCAACTTGCTATGTGTGTAGAGGAATAATGTAGTTTCGCAAAAAGTCCAAATCTCGCCCTACAGGCAGCTTTGCCACACTTTTTCAAGTTGACAGAACAAATTTGTTCCCACTAAACTTTTACAATTGTCTAGGCCTTGGTCTAGACACCCGTGGGCTATAACATCCTGCTTTGCCCGAAAATTTTGAGATTAACTAAGTATAATAACTTAGGTCGCTTACCATCGACTAAAAAATACCCATTATTTTGCTGCACCTGCAGCTGACCGTAGGTCACGTGGGGGTCCATGACGAAATACTGCTTTGTGCGGCGTCCATTGGGAGGCCGCTACATTTCGACCGCTTCTTTTTCGAATTCTTCGAATTCCGTACTATCAATTTTCGAAAATTTTATAAAATTTTTGATAAGAGCTGAAAAATCCACAAAGTTTCCGCTTTCGCTACTTTTTGTCTATTTTCACTCTAAAACTCAGCAGTTTTCCAATTCTTCCAATATTCACAGAATTGGTGGGCAACAACTACTATTTCCTCCAAAAAAATTAAGCGGACTCGGGGGAATTTAAAATTTAGGGCCGCGAAAAAATTTTAAGAATTTGGGTATTTTGCGAAGAGTGGTTTTTTACCAAAAATTTTTGAAAATTTTAAGATTTAGGCGAGGGAAAATTTAAAAATACACGATAAATATGCAATAAATACATAAATAAATACATTTAATTACAATTTTTACCTAATTACAAAATTTGGGACGAAAAAATATGGGGGGGGGGTAATCACATGCACACACACACAGGCGAAAAAGAGCGCTACGCACTACGGCAGTTTATAATTACTGATTTTCGAATCTACAGTAAACTGCCCATCCTTAGATGACAGGTGGTTAGACTGCAGCCATCTGCCGGTCTCGTAGCGAAAGTGCTTTAACCTGCTCACGGATACCACCTGCTTTTTCAGCGGCTCTCTCCAGTGCGCGATTTCAAGCACATTCTCTGATAATCTGCTATTATCAGTAACAACAAATGGTCCTTGCCACGGCAGACCCAGTTTTTTCTGTTTATCGACTTTCAGCAAAACCCAATCATTGAGGGAATAATCATGAGCTTTTGCTTTACGATCAAAAAACTTTTTACTGTTCTCCGCAGATTTCCTGATATTCTCAGAAATGGTCTGATAAGTTTCTACTAAACTTTCGGTTAGTATATGCTTATAAGCCTCATAGTTCATTGGCAGAACTATGTTT
This sequence comes from Romanomermis culicivorax, assembly GCA_963922205.1. Classification (NCBI taxonomy): domain Eukaryota; kingdom Metazoa; phylum Nematoda; class Enoplea; order Mermithida; family Mermithidae; genus Romanomermis; species Romanomermis culicivorax. The sequence goes on along the minus strand of CAWUHX010000257.1, from coordinate 17,121 downwards.
CTTGCAACACCAATACTAATGCCAAAATTAGCCTCATGAACTCTCAATAAGGCAAATGGAGAACATCTTGTTGAGGTATGAGGTCTGGCATTGTAAGCAAAAACGACAGACTGCAAATATCTGTCCCACTTATCTGAATCCTCTATAGCAACCTTTCGGAACTGCTTGATCAAGGTTTGGTTAAACCTTTCAACCATTCTATTTCCTTGTCGATGGTAGGCAGTTGTGAAAATCTTTTGACACTCCAACAATTTACACACTGACATCATCAGGTCAGCTGTAAAGCATGAACCATTATAACTCAACAATTTCACCGGGGTTCCATGCCTGAACACAATATTTTGAAGAAAACTGTCCACAATGGTTACAGCAGATTGATCCGGAATCATTTCTGCTTCCACCCATTTTGTAAAGTAATCTTGAAATGCTATCACATACGGTTTCTTCTCACTCATGGGAGAAATTCCCACAATATCAACAGAGACTATGTCAAATGGTCCTCTAGGTATAATTGGATTTAATGGCGGTATTGTAGCCTTTCCTGGAGTCGCAATTTGACATATCCGACAAAAGCTGATCCAGCTCCGAACATCCTTTTCGATACTCGGCCACCAGAACCGCTTTTTAATAATAGCAAGGGTTCTCTTAAACCCTTGATGCGTCATCATCACTGCTCCATGATACTGATGTAGGACAACTTTTTTGAGAACAGAGGGCACAACAACTTGATCCTCTGCCTGGCCAAAAGTCTCTCTATATAGTATCCCTTGATCGATATAAAAGTTACTTTGAGACTTGGTGCCACTATTAGCACCTAGTTTCTGGAAGATCACCTTTAAATCTTTATCCTTTCCTTGTAACTGCGCCAACAAGGCGTTTGAGATAAGCCCTTGTGGTCTACCATCTTCAATCTGAGGGGCTTCTTCAAACTCCTTCTCCTTCGGTTCAAAAATTCTCTTCACTTCTTTTTTAGGTTTTGCTTGCCCAGGAGGATGTCCTTTTTCCTCCTGCTGCAAGTTTTTTGCCATTTGTCTAGTGACTACCGCCTCAATTTCATATTTCTCAGGCGTTCCATAATTATCAAATTCTGGAGAAATATTAAGTCGAGTTTCATCACTAACACCATACTTTGAAGCCACTGAAGCTGTGGCCATCTTCACCGAAGTGAAGACTCCTACAGCCTCATCCACTTCATCTCCTCTGAGTTTCCGATGTTGTTTCACTAAAACTTTGTGGTTTTGGTTAATGACTTCGTCTTCAGCAAGAGATTTCACTTCTCCTTTCTGAAAGATAAGCTCCCATTTTGTAGGCAACTTCTCTTTCTGTTCATCGGGTTCCTCCTTCCTGGAGAGGAAATCAGCCATGGCATTTTGTCTGCCAGGCACGTACTCCAACTTGTGATTAAACTGGCAAATGAATGCATACCACCTCTTGAGTTTGTCATTAGTCTGTGTGTTGACCCTCATTGATAATAATGGTTTGTGGTCAGTTTGAATCCTGACCTTTTGACCCAAAAGATAATGTTTATAAATTTTTAGGCCGTATACCACAGCTAAGCATTCCCTTTCGGTGGCGCACCATTTCCTTTCTTCCGCCCGCAATTTCCGACTATTGTAGGCTATCACCCAACGTTCCGAGTCAGTCTCTTGACATAACACTGCTCCCAATGCAATTCCACTGGCATCCGTTTGAAGAATGAATCGCGCAGATCCATCTAGAATTGGATGTCGTAAGAAAGGTACTGAGGTCAATGCTACTTTGAGCTTCTCAAAAGTTGTGTAATGCAACTCCGTCACATTCCATGTTCCCTTCTTGCCTGTTAATTTGTACAAAGGTTCAGCTAGTGCTGCTAGGTCCGGTATAAATTTCTTACACCATTGTAGCATACCTAGGAATCTCTGCATTTTCTTAACAGAATCCGGGAATGGAAATTCCGTTATCGCCTTGACCTTCTTAGGATCCGGAGAAATTGGGTTCGCATCCAAGATGTGCCCTAAAAAGTGCACCTTCTCGGGAAGAAATTCACATTTCTCAGGCTTAAGAGTCAACTTCGCCTTCCTCAACGCTTCTAGCACCAATTTCAAATTCTCTAAGTGTTCCTCCAACGTATTCTAGAAGATGATAATATCATCTATGTACACTAGACAAATTTTCCATACCAAATCCCCAAGGATTCTCTCCATCATCCTTTGGAATTCAGCCGGTGCATTCTTCAATCCGAAGGGCATCACTTTAAACTGGAACAAGCCCTCTTGGCATATAAAAGCCGTTTTCTCCTTGCTCTCCTCCTCCATCGCGACCTGCCAATATCCCGACTTCAAATCTAGAGTCCTATAAAACTTAGCTCTTCCAAGGCAATCTAAATAGTCATCCATTCTCGGGATGGGATATTTATCATCCTTGGTCACTTTGTTTATACCTCCAAAATCAACTACTGGTCTCGTAGTTCCATCTTTCTTTCCAACCAGGAACAGAGGTGCAGCCAACAGTGACTTCGAGGGCTCTATCACTCCCTGATCCAACATCTCCTTTATATGTCGCCTCACTCCAGGCCGACCATTAATAGAAGCTCTATAATATCTCTTTGCTACAGGTCTCGCATCTCCTGTATCTATCTTACACGTCAGAGCTGGGGTTGTAGTAGCTGGATCACCAGGCAAGCTAAAGACATCTCTGTACTTCAACAAAGACTCTATAGCTTCCATCTTCTGCTCTTCCGATATTTTCGCCTTAGATATCATCCTGCATAGTGAAGTATAGAACTCTACAGAATCAGCTTTTGATAATGCAGGCATTCCTTCCTTTACCATACAGGTCTGATATTCCTTTTCCTCCTTTATCTTTTTCATTTCCTTCACCTTCTTGTAAGTATCATCATCTTCAATTAACATAGATTCTGTATAGCCAATGATTTGATCTCTCTCAAACCGACAACCAGAACCTGTGGTATTGGAGATTAGTACTACAAACTCCTCTTGTGATCCTTCTACAACCGCTTTCTCCATTCTGAACTTCCTTTCAGAATCTTTCGATTCGACAATAATTCCGTTCAATGTAGCATCTCTATGTTGATCCCAAAGTTTTGCCTTCATCAAAACATCTGTTCCATATGGAATGTAGGTTTTCTCACATGCAACAATTGCAACATATGTCTTTAGTAGACAAACTTTTGGATAAACAATTTGATTTGTGCAATCAGTTGACCCCACACTGACTTTAGTCACTTCTTCCATTACCATTTGCACAGTAGTTACAGAAGGGACTTGAACTAGGTGAATCTTTTTCTCAATGCCTTGAATTGTCATGGCATACCTTTTAAAATCAATAACCACACCTAATTCTGGGTGTGCTAAAAAATCTGTGCCCAAGATCAGGTCCTCACCTGCATCTGGCAACACTATAGCATTGACTGGAAAATGTTCAAATTCAGTCTTCATACAAACTGGTACATACCCGTAGGCATGCACAATTTTTCCATCAGCTACAGTCACTTTAAGAATACGAGGGTACACTGTATAATCAACGTCTGATGCCCTTTTCAGGAGCTTAGAAGACATGACCGTACACTGAGCTCCTGTATCAATTAAAGCACTGGTAGCCGTTTCTTTTAAAACTACATTTATGTAGAATGGAACCGTTTTCGGATAATTTTCCAACAACCTTTTCTCTACATCCATTACTTTTCTTCCATACTTCACATGAGCCAAATCTCTTTCTTTTACCTTTTCTAGAGGTGTCACCTTATCCAGGTGAATAATACTTCCTAGAACCAAGCTTGAAGATTTGTTTCTACTCTGATCGCTTTCATCATTCACATCCGTACGGCTTGTCACCATTATGTTATGCGAACTAGGTTGCGACTGATTTGAAACAAATGATCCAGATTGATCCTGGACGATACTAGCCTGAATAGCCAGTTGACTGGTTGACGCAGGTAGCATCAACTGAGCCTGCCTCTGCAACTGGATGCCTTGTTCTCTAAGTCTGCAGAATTCCCTGTATTTCTCAAATTCTGGGTCATACCTGTACATTTGATCTTCTTCGGGGAACCCTACATAATAGGCACCTCTTCCTCTTCCTCTAAATCCAAATTGAGGTCCACCTCTACCTCTAAAATTTCCTCCAAATGAAGCGTTCCTATCACCACCATAATACTGATTAGACATGCCACGGTTAAATCCACCACGTTGCTGTTGCTGACGCCGGTATGCTAATGTTTTACACTCCTCTGTAGCATGAGTATTATTCTTATGATATATGCAGTAGGGTCTCTGCTGCTTCAACTGCTTCTGCTTTTCAGCAGACCCAGTCTTCACAGTAGTCAACTCCTTTAAAGCTTCATTCTGAGTAACCTGTAATTTATCCACTTTCTGAACCAATTGTAGCCATTCCTTTGAGAGAATAGCTAAAAAAGACTCCTTGGCCTGCTCCTCGTTAGACTTTTTGACATCACGAGGCAACGGGCCAGGTTGCATCTCTTCAGCGTTCTCCTCACTTCTCTCCTCTTCCACTGCCTTTTGCAACTGATTTTGTGGTCTTGACTTCGTCTGGTTATACTTTTTAGTACTTCCATACGGAGCATTCCCTACAAAAGCAATTTCCAGGCACTTCTCCTCCATAGTTACAACTTGATTCACTACAATCTGTTTATCCTTGGCTCCAAAAGTAGTAAACACATTCCTATACTTCTTATCAATCTGAGTTATGGCGTATGCAAGGTCTTGCCATGTTTTCATCGATGGCAATACATCCTGCAACTCCGTCTGATATAACGGACCACTTTTATAAATAAAGGCATTAATAATATTCTCTTGCCTTACCTTATCAGTATGATCTGCATAGACCAGATCCACATGATTACTCAACCTCTTCAAAAACTCTAAGGCTGACTCGCCTTCTTCCTGTTTCATATTAAACAACTCTCTTTTGAGCATCATCAAATCATAAGTCCGCGCGAGATACTTTAGAATATTTCTCCGCACTTCTGTATAACTTGAGGATGTTCTCGCTATCCTCCTTGCTGTATTTTGAGACAACCTTCTCAAACACTCCTTCTTTACCTTATCCGCAGTATTCCCCAGGAATTCACTTTCCAGATCAGTAAAAAATTTCAACGCCTCCATCGGCTTTATACTATCATGTAAAGGTCCATGCTTCAAGGCCTTTACCACATCTCTCACATCAACTTCTACACTTGAGCTAGAGTTTGACGTTGATGAACTGCTATTATCACTATCTGAGTAATGTCTACTCCTAGCTCTAGATCTGTGAGATCTCTTTCTACTCTTTGACTTTCTCTTTCTCCTCCTCACAGGGCTAAGGTCAGCTCTATTTGCAGTATCTCTCCAAAGAGTGGGACGAGAAAATCTGTCCTCTTCCTGGGACGATTCATCGCAAATAATCACCTTCTTTTCCCTAGACCTCCTATTCTCTGAGTAACCGTAGGCATTCGATTGTGCTTGTTCAGCATTCCTCGAACTCTGCGGCTCCTCAGTCCAACCTCTATCTCTACTCAAATATTTGTCTCTATCCTCTTGAGACCTTACATAAACCTCTGAGTGAACCTCTCTCTTAGGTTCACTTACTCTTTCAACTCCATTCTCAATGTAAGAAGACTCACTTATCTTCTTCCGTTGATCATCCTCCATTTCGTTCTGTTGAACTTGCGCGCTTTCAATAACTTTAATCAATAATTCAACTTTCTTCTCCAGCGCGTTAATTTGTAAATCCTTGGGATCGACTCGATCCCTTTGCTCCTCTCATTGGATAAAATTTGCCATTTCGGGGTCGTATTGCCTTGAATATTTATCCTCCTATAAATCAGCCGGCGCGTCCTCGTAATATTCCTCGTAATTCATGTCCATCATATTTGACCTCCACGCCGGTTTCGACTTCTGTCTAATCTCCTCCAGCGTCTCGGCCATCGGATGGACCAACTTCAGGGGCGACGTTGGTCTCTCTCTCTCAAAGGTCTGATGACCTTTGACACTACCACTTACAGTAGTTTCAATCTCGGCCTGCCTAGCCGTCTCAAAACCACTTCTCTTCAACTCCTCTTCAATTCTTGCCACTTCGGCAATTCTACTCTCTCTCCTTCCTTCAGTCTCAGGCGCCTGTGCTTGAACCTGTTCTACCGCTGCGTGTTCTTCAGCAGAGTCAAGATTCGAAACACTAGGTTCATGTGACCTAGGAGGAGTCCTCAAAGTTTTCCCTACCGGAATACTCATTTTCTTAACTTTTCCGGTATGTGCCTGTAAATAAAACCCAGGAGGTTTAGTTATTTTTCTGGTGGTTCTCTGGTTATCCGTCGTGAGAGGCGTTAAGAGTCCACCACTTGTTAGGCTGCTGTGGGGTCAAGACGATGCAACAGTTCTGACCACAGGCTAACAACAACAAAAAACTGAAAATTCTCCCAGACGTTTCACCAGATACTCGCCAGAACTTTCACCAAACCTCAGGCAGAACACCTTGGCATGTACCTCAGGAGATCCTACCCAAGTCTCCACTCCTAACCTTATAAACTCCTTCCACTATGCTCACAAAACAATACACTTACAGGTTCAAAGTATATTGGGTGACGATGGGCGACGCCAATAACAAATGATAAACAAAAATGTTATAAACAAGGCGATGGCAGCGACGCTCCATAAACCAATCTTTTTAACAATGATAAAAAGACACAAAAATCGCGAAACAGTGGCAGCATAAATCTATGCAAATTATCCACTTTCTTTTCACCACTTTTCGCCGCGTCCAACCGCCTGCGCACTGATGCCGGAAGCTGAACACGTGCACCTGGAGCCACCCCAACAAGGTCATATGGTAAACATATACAGTCAATTTTTCATCGATTTATAGGTCATACTGTAAAGGACACATGTTCTAGAGTTACTGTAATAGTGGAACTACAGTAATTTTTCGATTACAGTAATAGTGGAATCATGGTAATAGGTGTGTTACTGTAGGTGGGAAAGGAAAATCGATGATGAGTGGAATGGAAAAGGAAAACTAAAGTGAACAAAAAATGGAAAAGAAATAAAAAGAGATCATGTATAAAAACAGCTTCCTCCATGGGCAAAGGAAGCCTTTCAAAAATTTGTGCTCCGGGACCCCCTTTGACAAAAGGGCGCCACCTGCAGGCATAAATATGTTCCGAGGACCCATTCCTGAACGATCATTCAAGTCAATAAATAATGTCAGAACAGTCAAATGTGTCAGTAATGGTCTGTTTAATGAGTAAAATCTCAAAAGAGTCTATACGCAATGAAACATTATCCTTACAGGTGCATGCGTATAAAGTTTGATTTTCTGCCAAAAATGACTGAGAAGGTCTTTTATAAAAAATGACCAGAACAAGCTGGCCACAAAAAGCATGTAGACCAATAAGGTCTTTTATGGAAAAATGACCAGAACGAGCTGGTCATAAAAAGATTGTAGAAAATTTGGAGAGTTGAAAAAATCTTTACATATCAAAAGGAAAAATTTTTAAATCAATTCAACATTTTAGTTTATTGTAAAACTTTTGAAGCACTGTATTATTTTTGTTTATTGCAAAAACACTGTAGTCCAAACACAAAAATTAAAAATATTAATGATTATGTGATCAAAATTGGAAAAACAAAAAAGAAAGCATGTATAACAATGACTCCCTCCACCCACAGAGGAAGTCTTTCAAAAAAAGTGCCCTCGGGCTCCAATAAAAGAGGTGCACCATCTGCAGGTTAACAGATTAGCTGGAAGCCCTGCATACTGAACAATCGTCCAAATTAGAACGGTCTTTTAGATCCACATATAAAACTCTAAGAGTCTATAAAACTTGAAACATTATTCCTACGGGTTTATACTTATAAGGTCGTAAAATGACCAAGGTCTTTTATACAAAAATGACTGAAGTGAGTCGGAAAGCCCATGTAGAAAATTGAGCACTTGAGATGAAAAAATATTCTAGATGTAGAAAACATAACTGATACTACAAAAATATTTGAAGAAAAGAAAAGAAAGAAAGAAAGAAAAAAGAGAACACAAGACATATATACAGAAAATTGTACCAGAAGGTTGAAGGTCTACTAAATCATCAAGGGTAGACATACATGAACGCTACTCTGCATATCGAAATTGATAAATTATATATTGCATAATGATTTATACAGGTAGATATGATTTTGTATACAGAGTGTTTTCCAGAGCAAACATTCCTTAGACAGCTGAAGCCATTTAGATCGTAAAACCAATTAGAAAAGCTAGAAAAGGTCAAAGGTTCTATAAAACATGGTAGCAAGAGACGCTTTACCAAAATAATTAAGGTGGTGATTATTGTTATGTTGATAGTTTTCTAGAATAACCTAGAGCCTACAACCTTCAAAGAGACACTTTACCAAAACAATTAATGTGGTGATTATTGTTATTTTGATAGTTTTCTAGAATAACCTAGAGCCTAGAATCTTCAAAGAAAAACCGAAAAGATTCAAACAAAAAAAGCAGGAAAAACTGTAAAAAATTTTAATGTGGGCAAAAGAGGTATAAATAGAAAAAATAGAAGAAGAATCATTCTTATTTTTGTACCTGTGTGGCACCAAAGACAATATCAATGGAGGCCATATTCATTACGTTCATTTCAGCATTAAGAGTCACCTACAAGGCTTAGGGTATGGTGATCTTACAAATATTTTGATTTTCAAAATTAATACGGACACTATTTAAAATGTTAAAAATATTATTATTAATTTAGCGCCGTTTTTAATGACGACTGACGTCGACGCGTGGGTGTCATTCTTTTGAGAGGAGGCGTCGGCGGAGTTCAAGACCTGGTGGAAAAGCCAGAAGGGGGTTGAATATCGGGCTAGACAGAAACCCTTTTGAGGTTTTATGAAACGTCTGCGCCAGATGTTCGAAAACCCTTCGCTGGCTGACAACCACCTAGCCTCCCACCTGTGGAACATCCTCCCCCGGGGTGCAAGGGCTAAATAGGGAAACGCTGATGATCATTACCTTGAGCAGAGGATAGGGTTGGCACTACTGTGCTTCTAGTAAGTTTTGATGTTATACTTAAATTATGTCTTTGGTCTATAGATTTATAGCTAATGAGAGTAAAAATTGTTATAAGCTTTCACTACAATATTTAAGATAAATATGTACAGGTTCAATTGCACTAACCAGAGTATGTTACAGATTTTTAGTTCATGTATATGTTAACGTACAGTAGATAGTTAACTTGCCTAAAACTTACCAAAGAACAGATGTTATTTAATGTATCAATGTAAGTAAGCAAGTGAGTAAGTAAGTATGTATGTACATATGTACATATGTATGTGTATGCAGTTAGGTAAATTGATGAAACATTGTTTCTAGAATATTCTAGAAGCTTTCAATTATTTACACAATTTTATACCATAAAAATTTATGATAAAAATAATAAAGACTGTTAATAGATTTTGTACCTATTAGTAATCAGTTAAAATGATATATTAGGACGAAAATTTTTGTTCAACCAAAATAGTTTTTAAATTTTGTAAAAATTTTAGTGGCTACGCCTGAAGCCAGTAGCGAGGGTGGCCGTGGTAGCAGGGTGTTGGCGATGGTCGAGGAGGTTTAATGTATATAGTATTTTATGTAAGTAAAAAAATTTGTGCAAAATCTTCAAAACTTAATGTTTTTATTTTCAGGTAAATTTTGTATATATGTATGTTTATTACTCTATTTTGTTTTAAAATAATAAAATAAAATTGCCTTTTAATAATAAAATAAAATTGCCTTTTATAGTAGTGGTTGTTTCTTTAGAGTTCTAGTGAGTGTGTCAGCTGCTGCAAATGAAAAAGGGTTTACTGCAGTCAAATAATTAGAGGTGTATAAGTGAGTGAGATGTAGAGGATATGTACAAAAAATTTGCATAAAGTATAGTGTTGCTCATATTGAGATTTGTTGTATTATATAGCTTTCTATAGGTCTTAGGGTAAAAAAGAATGTGTGAGATAATTACAGAGTACTGTAGAACTAAGGGAGGGAGAGAATAAAGTAAAGAAGAAGTAATAGAAGGAAGCTCATTTGTAATTTGAGATAAATTGAAAGAATATTTCTAAACAATAGTTAATGAGAAGGGTAGTATAAACAAAACTATAAGTGATTTTTTATTTAAAAAAATGAAATGTACATAATATAAATATATAGTGCATTTAAATACTATAATCCATAAAAGTTTCACGATTTTTATCAATCATTATGAGAGAGTCAAATTCTGCCTATATTAGTGCTTCAATACGGCCATCTGGTATATCCTCTCCAAAATTCATTTGTAAACTGGTGGTTCCTTCACGTATGAGTTCCCAAATATGACCATCCATACCACAAGGAATCAAATCAAAAACAAAAAGTGTGTTATGCATTGTAAAAGAATTTCGAGTAATTTCATTGCCCTTCTTATCTGTACCAATTCCTACATCCTCAAATAATTGTATAAAAGTGCACAAATATTTGTTCTCTTTAAAATTTAACATATAAGGCATTGTAGGTAATGTTGAAGTACCACTTGTTATTTTAATTTCGTTTAACCAAATATGTTTGAAGTTAAAGGGGCTTTGATAATAATCACCCCTAGCAGCTGCACCATCAACAAGTGCGACAACGAGAGGACAAGGTAAAGGACCTGTGAAAAACGAGTTTAGAGTTTAGAGAGTATAGATTGATATTATCCCTAACTTCAACTTTTTTAATAAATAAAGACATGCTTTTAACCTCAATCTTATAAGCTTCATTGTCAGTAGATATAAATTTTTGCAAGCAAAAATCATCTCTATGTCTGTATAAATCAATTTTCAAAGTACATTGATTCAACAGAAAACGCTGTTGCATAAATAGATCCGCATTTATAGGAGCCATTAATTCAACAACTGCACTGTTTTTGAACATCTGAACTCTTTCCAAAGCACCCTTGTTTTTCTTTATATCAAGAACATCGCCATTTTCAAAAGCATAACCAGCAGCTGCAACATGTGTCAACTTAGCATCACGACCATAGTTCAATTCCATTTCCAAATAATATCTGTAAGCGTATCTTTCCCCACTAAATTTTTAAAATGTTAAAATTAAAAAACGTGAACATACATTTAATTATAAAACTTACCTGTCAGATATTAATTTTCCATTTAAGTACATCTTGATCTGTTTAAAAAATGTTTTGCCAATCAAATTAATTGGCACCACAACGTTACCATTGAGATTGTTGTTGGCATCTGCTGTTAAAGTGCAAGCAGTGCCATTAGCTTTCATAATTCGAATAGTAAAATATATAAAATTTTTTGATAAGTCCAACATATATCAATCAGGTGAAATAACAAACTCGTAAGGTCCTTCATTAGTAGAAGGATTTTGTAACTGAATTTAAGACCAAAAACTTCTACGAATAGCAACTTGTGTTGGAGGTATGGTAAATAAATCTAATTCTGTTTTACTACTAGGAGACGACGCAGCATCAATAAATTTACTCATTTTGAATAGATATCCCTGAAACCGACTACTCTACATGGAGTCTTTTTTAAGAATGAGGAACGTCGTTTCGGGTGTTTACGTTTATGTTGTTGTTTTTGATGCTGATGATGATGATGATGATGTTGACGACCATCATTTGACTTTTTATAGCTTTTTATATGTATCGTAGAATTTATATGTTTACACTTCCCTACACCTTTTCCTTTATGAATGCATTCACCCATCTCGTGTAATAAGTTGCCAGCTGCATTTCGTCCATGCTCAGCAACACTTTCTTTAAAAGAACAACCCTCTACCACATCGCCTGCAATTTTGGAACCTGCAGCAAGTGCATGCTTTCCTGCAGATTTTAACAAAGGCATTGTTAGGGGCCACAAACTCTTGAAAAAATTACCAACTCCAGCTGACTGATGTCTATAATAAAAGGGGTATGCTGTTCCGAAACCTTGTAAGGTACCACCTAATTGAAATTGATTATCTTGAATGCTGCGTTGATTAATATTGATCCAGTAATCAATGCTTTCGGGGATAAATATGGTATGCATATTTTGCTTTGAAAATCAGAATGAACAACTAAATGAATTAATTAATTAAGAGTGTTCGCCAAAATTCAACCTGATAACAATGTATCCAAATGCAAATGAATGAATGAATAAATAAAAATTTGATACTATTATTATAGGAATAAAGGAGTACATCGCCAGAAATGTAATTTAACTATAACATTCTCAAACTGAAAGGGTATAAGCTCATTCATACTCTTTTTCATATTAATTTTGAGTACCCTAATTCCTTCTAATTGAATGGGTATAAAGTGAGGTATTTCATATAATCGACTCACATTTTCTTTGTATTTTCCCTGAACATTTACTATACGTAAAGGTGGTGCTAAAGTGTTTCCAACAATTTGATTTTCAATCATATTAGAGTAAACAAAAAACTTTGTAAATCGTTTAAATTTGGTGGTTGAATTCCTAACATGAATAAATGATTATTTCCAGGCTCGGCAAGAAAAACAGATTTGGATGGTGGAATATGCATGTTAGAATTTTTTGGTGGTATCTCTCCAACAGTATATAAGTTAATATTCATAGCTCTATTTAAAAAATTATCAGCAGTTGCATAGGCAGCAGTATTGGTAGCGCTAAATCCCAGAAGTTCCATTAATCGCTTGCTTATATCGATTTTAGGCAAGCTTGTACCACTTTTTATTTTCAAATTAACTAACCCTACCTTGTTCATCATATGAAAACATGATTTCAATGTTAGTTCCGGCAATAGCTGCTCCAATTTTTGCATTCAGCTCGTCAATTAATTCAGATATGGTAAAGTAATGTTTTTCAAAAACTATCACTTTAATTTTTCTAACCTCATTTCCAACAGTATCTGTAATTAATGTTATTACATTATCTCCACCATGATTGGAAATTGTAGCGCAACTAAAGGGATATAATATTTTACTTAGCCCTACCTCCCAGTTTCCACCTAGTTTTAAATGGTAAGGTAGATGGGTTGAAAAATCTGAGGGCTTGGTTCCATCCAAGCTATCACTAGGTAATGTGATATAAAATTTATCTTCAAAGGTTGTCATTATTTATAATGCTGGTTGTTGTAGGTACGGTCTTCAATGAATTAGATGACTGTAACACTCCTGGTACGGGACTAGGTAATAAATATCCTATACAAGCGCACAGAAGGCCAACCCACAATTGTGTATTATTATTGTAGAGGGATAAATTTATTATAACTGTAATGACTACAATGTATATTACTATAATCTGACTGAAGAAAACCAGTTTGTGTCAAGGTAGACCTTTTCAAAAAAACTCCCAAACACTAATGCAAGATGTTTCCAAATGGGTACTATTACTACTATCCATTTCAGATTGAAAAATTTTTTATTTAACATTTAATCACTCAATCATAAATTTCTAAGAAGGCGGAGCTAATAAAGTAACCTAGAAAACTATACAAAAATATAAAGGAGGCAGAGCTAGTAAAGTAAAGTAAAGTTATACAAAAAATACATAAAGAAGGAGTTTACTTTTACAAGTGTGTACATAATTTATTTCACAATCAACCTTTTACAGAACTTTTACAATGAAAAAACTTACAAACCAATTTATCATTATAAGCAAAATTTGTATTACTAAAACTTTTAAACATTTTATACATAGGAACATGTTGCACTTTATAATACAAAAAATATGAAGTATATGTACCACAAACTACTATAAAAATTCTGTAGATGTTCCTTATTTGTGTATCTTACTGTAGCATTCTTGTAAATATAGTTCATAAAAGCAGGAATAATTGGTGGTAAACCATAGGAATCAAAATAATATACAGAGTTATCATTATCAAAATTCATAGCTATCCAATGACTTCCTTTTTGAAAAGATGTATCGGTGTTTGCAATTAAGGCCACAGGTCTTTTAATTATCTTCAGCAGAGTGTCACAAGCAAAAACTCCTACAAAATTCTTGATAATAGTGCATTTTATTGAAAATAATATGCCAGTTCAAAGTTGTTCATCCTAATTGTTGCATCGTTTTGTATATCCTTTTCGAAAATCCAGCTGTTGAATTTTTCAGGATAACCCCACCTCTTCACAAGTACTCTTTTTTGACCATCTGGTAAACCTTTAGTTTTCAAAACTTTTTCGATTTTGTATTCTTTTATATTATGATTAAAATCAATTTTCTGTAGCTCTTTTTCATAAAAACGTCCTTCTATATCTTCCCCTTCCAAATCTTGAATTCTATAAAGTATATGGTTTCTAGTCTTCACAATTTGTTTTACTCTGAGAACTTCTTCACTCTATTGAGGTAAATAACCTTTGTCAAATACACCTCTATAATTACTAATTTGCACGTAATCTCCCATATCGATCTTAGACTTTCTAGTGTATAATCTTTCAGGGTAGAGTCTTTGCCATATAATTTTTTCATTAGAATAATCGACATTAATAGGTTTTTCCTTAATTGATCTATGAATAGAGTGATTATAGTTGGAAACAACTGAGGGTAAAATATTGATCCATTTACCAGTGGTAAACTCTGTAAAATATTTAAACAATTTAGTTTTTAAAGTTCTATTAAACGTTTCCACTATTGAACATTTAATGTCTTCATTTTGAGAAGTAAAAAATGTATATCATTAGCTTTCAATAATTTAGGGAAATCTTTGTTGACAAATTCTTTTCCTTTATCGCTGCGCACTCTCCGAGGAATTCAACCTCTTTTCAAAATATTTTGAAAAGCATCACATACATTCTTTGCATGTTTTGATTTCAATGGTTCAACCCAAGCATATTTACTTAATACATCTATACATGTAAACATAAACTTGTATCCATCTTTAAAATCTGCTAAAGAAGACATATATGCCAAATCAATTTCCTGTTGTTGATCCATAGCTGTAAGATAAATACGGTAATGAGAAAATTTTTTGTTGACTTGTTTATGTAAGGTATAACTATCTTGTTTTGAAAGCCAATCTCAAACGTTTTTACGTGTAATTGTTTTACCGTGTTTTTTAGCTTCAACGTATAATTTTTCAACACTAGAAAAAGCTGTAGGATTTTTGTGTAAGTTTTTGTATAATTCCGAAAGTAAGGTGTTCATCGCTCTAGTACAAAGGAGTATACCGCCTAAGTGCTCTAACTTTTGGCCATATTTTCTTTTCTGTTGAGTTTCCTTTATTAAAGAATGAATTGTCCTTGATATCTTCTTCTCCACCACTTGAAAATAAATCAATATCTTTCACGAGTGGTTTATTCAACGGCTTGACACTACTAACTGTCTGATCATCTGATTCTTCTGGAGGTGTATGGTAGCAGAGTTTCCAAGGTGAAGTTGATAACATTTTACATAAAGGGTTTCCAAGCGTCTAAGGGTACATTATGTTTTTTCAAAGCATTAGCAAATTTGTCTAGGCCAACCGGTTGCATAATTTTTGAGTGTTTACGCGACAAATTGAGTAATAAATAAATAATATGTGATCCTTCAATTAATTTTCCATCAACTACTACTTCACCTAGCTTATTAACATTTATACTAGGGTTATGTCGCACATGTTCCAATAATAAGGATGCTGAGCATTTAAACTGTTTAGGAATACCACTAAGTAACTTCTCATTGTTCAACCAACTTTTCTCTTTTTGTTTTCGAATCATCACTATCATTTTCAACTTCACCATCATCAATAACTTTTTGTTTTAAAATCACTGTATAGGATTGAGCCTTTTCATATTCAGAAGCTAAATCTTGTGAAAATAGTTGCAAGTACATTTTGTATTGTTCTTCAGGTGTTAACGTATTATCTTTCAAAATGCACTCCAATTCAATACGATACATGTCAACTTGCTTAGATATACCTCTCTTTTCATTTGCACTCGTTGAAGAAGAAGAAGAAGCCAAAGAAGCCTGAGAGTTATTCAACTTATTCAGAACCTCATGAGGTTTAAGAGCAAATTTACTAGCAAATTTCATTCTATAATAATTTCTCTGTAACAAAACTTGCTAATGTAGATAATAAAGGGGGTAGTACTAGAGGTAAAAATGCTCCACCACTTTGAACAATTCTTGCACGTTTATTACGTAAATCTTTTTTCTTGTTTTTTTCATGTCTTGTAGCTAAACCTCTAAGCAATAATTTATGTTTCACCAATTTCTTTTTTAAGTTTGAATTAATAGGAATATTACCGTTCAAAATGTTCAAACAAATTTCGCATATACAACAGATCAAATCGGGGGAAGAATGTTGAAGAAAAACATGTCTTTGAACACGATTTGAATTTTCCAACACATTGAGGTTGTGAATATATTTCTTTAATTTAGAAGCCATACAAAACAGATGGTACAGTACAGAAAGATATTACAATTATAACCAAATGTTGAATGAACATTGAAATATTTAATGTAATACATTAAGATAGTATTGAAGCTTCATTTTGTATAATGATATTTAACTCTTCATGTCTAGAAAAAGTGCACAAATTATTCTTATTCATAAAAAATAGTTTATGAGTTGTATCTAGCCTTAAAAAAAATTTTCTACAAAACTAGCAAGAGGTTCGATCATATCCATTTCCATCACTAATAATTTAGCAAACCACTAAAATTGTATAACTCTTTTATGTCCCATGGGTAAACCAACTTCATGACGTAAATGATTGCATGCCTTAGCTATGTCTTTGTAAAAAATCTTGGCTTCAGGTGAGAAAGGAGTCCAAAACTAATCAGCTATCTCACATTTCTGCTTGTTGGTTAGTATTTTAATTTAAATGAAAATAATACTATAGTTAAATAACTAGATAAATAGATATAAAATTTTTACCTTTTATTTTATTTTGCACCATTCTGACAAAAACTTCAAATGCCGCTGACATTGTAATTGTCACAAACAAACAAATTGTAGAAAAACAACCAAGGTCTTCAAAATTTTCAACTAGACTGATGAAGGGTATAATATTTTTTCTGACTATGTAATAAATCTACCCTATCACTATATTGTAATCTAGTTCCATTGATGTACAAGTTTTGAAATTTACTGGTACGACTACAACAAGAAAATACGACAGGATTGAAAATATATATTTTGAAACATGCTCATAATTGCATATATTGCCCATCATTC
>CAWUHX010000256.1:201605-516515 GCA_963922205.1 Romanomermis culicivorax | reverse complement strand
TCAAACCATGTCTTTTGAATTTGATACTGCTCTGAGGTTGGTTCTTTTGTCCTTAATAAACACAATATACAAAGAGAAATGTTTGAAGAAGCAATTGGCATCCTTCTGTATAGAGAAAACTAAATAATGATTATTTCCCAGAAAAGAGTCTTTTTCCAATGAAAAAAATTCGTCGAAGCACTAGTAGTCTTTATTAAGTAGTCTGACACATCCTTCTATTTTTCCTGCTTCCATAACTAACAATTAGTAAAGTCCCAGGCTGAAGGTGCAGATAGTCTATTCATAAGGAACTAGGAAGGCAATTTAATACACAAGGATCAGTTGTATATATTCATTAGCATAAATGCACATAGGCATTAGAAGGTAAGTGCTCCTACCTGAGACCGAGAACATCCCCTGTTGGCCTGAAAAAATGTCAAACCCTCAAGATGAATTTTTTTTCAATTTTTGATGACTTTTTGCACATATTTTGTATGATGAAAAAAACATGCTTGTGGAGCTTTTTTCAGCTCCCCCCACACTGCTGCCAATGAAAAGTCTGAGGACACTTGTTACTAGAAATTCTTGCTGTGCATGTCTGCGCATTAGTCTTGGAACACTATATGAGCTTCTCATCTGACACCAATGATTGGGTAAGTTAAAAATTATTTTCTGAATGTTATGTTATTGTTGGGGTGGCTCCAGGTGCAGGTGTTCAGCTTCCGGCGTCCGTGCGCAGGCAGTTGGACGCGGCGAAAAGTGGCGAAAAAAGAAAGATAATTTGCATAGATTTATGCTGCCACTGTTTTGCGATGTTTATGTCTTTTTATCATTGTTAAAAAGATTCAGTTTATGGAGCGACGCCACCATCGCCCTTCTTATAATTATTTGTTTATTATTATTTTTTGTTGGCGTCGCCAGTCGTCACTTAATACACGTTAACCCGTAAGTGTATTGTTCTGTGAGCGTAGGGGTTGGAGTTTATAAGGTCAGGATTGGAGACTTGGGTAGGATCTCCTGAGGTACGTGCCAAGGTGTTCTGCCTGAGGTTTGGTGAAAGTTCTGGCGAGTATCTGGTGAAACGTCTGGGAGAGTTTTGTGTTTGTTGTTGTTGTTAGCCTGTGGTCAGAACTGTTGCATATTATTGACCCCACAGCAGCCTAACATTATATTGAAAAATTGAGACATTGATTCAATTAGTAATCCACCAATTATAAATTGCTTTTAGACCATGTGTGAGAAGCAGGTTTTGATTCAAAGAGGTTCGAGCCTTAATACACAGAAATTTACTTAGTGTTGAGTTAGTAAAAGTCAGAAGTCAAAATCAGTCCAGGTAGGTGTCGAAAATGAATGAAAAATTCTGAAGAAAATCGAATCGTGTATGTCAAAAATCATGAAAATGGTAATCCAGATTGCTGAAGTCAAGATCTCTCAAGCTAATTTATACAAAGCAATAAGAATTGGCAAAGGCTAACATGTGGAGTGGTGAAGAAATATCAATACTGTGTTTGAAGTATCAAACAGTGACACAGTTGCCCACTAGGGCAAAGTTGCACAAAGACACAGCACAAAACAAACGTAACAATAATTTCAGTTCAGAGGATACACTGAGGCATATAACCAAGAGTAAATGTTGTGGTTACTGTGGGTGCAGATGTTCAACTCCTGGTGTTGTCGTGCAGGCTGTGGACACCGGGAAGAGTGGCAAGGAAGAAAAGACAAATTAGCATAGATTTGTGATGCTACTGTTTCCATGTTTTTTGGTTATTTATTATTATTGGTTTTTGGTTTTTTTTTGTTTTTTTATTATTCCACAACTTGGCCTTGTTCTTCAAATACAATGTCGAGACAGTAACTTGCTTAGTTTTGTGAGTGTAGTGGAAAGTATTTTTAAGAGTAGGATTGGACACTTGGCTAGAAGTTCCTAAGGTATGTGTCAAGGTGTTCTGCCTGAGGTTTGGTGAACTACTGGAGTGTATCTGGTAATCTGTGTGAGAGAGAGTTCTGGTGTTGGCGTAGTTGGGTTATTGTTGGCTTGTGGTCAGAACTGTTGCAACTTCCTTTGTATAAACCCAAAGGTCAGATACATCATCGTCTACCCACAGCAGCCTAACATAAAATGCAAAAAGTTTTAAAGAATGCTACAACATTAATGCATTAAGGTGCCATAGATAAGAACTGATGTGCTTAAACCGAAATTTGTTAGTGAATGGAATAATAATAAAATTAACATGATTTCCATTAAATTATGGTTCCAGTATGTTAGAAAAATGAATCATGGGGATGAAAACATAGGATTCACTTGTATTTAGATGTCAAGAAATCCATAATAAACATTTCAGATCCACTGTGGATGATAGAGAAGAGACAATTAGTTTAGCCTGTAGTTCAAGTTTATGAATTAACCCGATGCAACCACTGTTGTATAGGTCATTGCTTAGGGTTTAAAGAAAGATAGGTTTGGTCAAACTAGTTAGAACTTCTCCATGGCTAGGCCTTGGATATAGTGCAACAGTTCACGCCCAGACCTGGCAACAACAACTAATACTTACCTCTAAATGGGCCCTCACAATGGCTTCTCATAGACTCCCAGGAGAAAAGTAATTCGTCTGGAAGGAATGACAAATAAAGTTTCCCTAGAATAGTGAATAGTCTTCCTTCTAACTGACATCTGCAATAGACCTACGCCTGGGCCTAGAGCCCTCTGTAACTTACTGTACACTGAGTCTAATGTAAAGCACTAAATAAATAAACAAATAGTGTTAAAGAAGGCAGATGTACCTTTAAGGAATTATGGAAATTTAAGACGTGTTTGCTGAATGAAGGTTTATTAATGAACACAGGCATAAAAACCAAAATAATCTTATGAAAAATGATGAATGATTTCATCATCACTTTTTCTTCTTTCTGTGGTGCTCCATTGCTATGGGAATAGTCTGTGCCACCAGTCCTCCATTGTCAATTTGCATGTCGACTTACTGATCGCGACTTTGACATCAACAGGGTGCCCAAACACCATAAGATTTGTTGATGTGATTTTGTTTGAGAATATTATTTAAGAGGTTGTCACATGCAGCTAACCACGTGATTCTACAGTACATTGGTTTCTATACAGTATGCTCGTTTTTATTTACAGTACACTTGTATTTATCTGTACCTGCCCCCAAGGCATTTAGTATCTATTTTTGTCTCTTTTATTGACTCTAACAAACAGAGTCGGCTTTCTATATGTGGCCCCTTTTCCCTGTTCTCCTACACAGGAATGCACAAGCACTGGCCTCCACTCAACTGGAATGACCATCGCAAACTATTTTCAGCCTCCAACTCGATTGATGTCTCTCCCTTCAAGGACCATTGACAATTACTGTAGCTGCCTCCCTTACCATACTCTAGAGTGGCCAACACATCCAGTCTCACTTGTATAAATATTGAGTCTGCTCTTACACACTTGTATTATAATACTTCATAGTTCGGAATGCCCTATTGCCATTTCATTACATTTTCGTTGTATTAAAAGATCAATTTAAGCCCATTGCCCTAGTAAGTAAACAATCTTATACTCGGGCTGGCAGAGGGGGTAGAGGTCTTCCCCTCCTGTGTCGCCATACCCCTTTTGTGCTGCATTGGGTCTCCCCCTCTCAGTATCCTCAGGCAAAACTAAGGTTCTAGCACTTATAGCATTCCACACCAGAACCAGAGGTACTGACCTATCTTCTTGAACTCTCAGAATTCATGGACAATCACTCCACGTGCTAGGCTCCATTACGTCCAAAGCAGGGTGCCAATAATAGCATCTCTGCACCTACAGTGCCCCTCTGCCTACGATTCTCATAGAAACTCTGCAGCCCTCATCATCTCTTCATCGGAAGATAGTTGCACAAGGCACCTTCAACCCCCAAATGTCACTTACTTCCTACACCCTCTGTGCTGCCCCACACGTTAAGTGGCAGCCCTTGAAGACTACACTCAGAGCGTGCCTATGTTTCCTGTGTACCCGGTACTGGCCTATATAACTACTTTTATGCCAATTATGGGACAGTAGTTCATTATTTAAAGTGCTGGGACAAGTCTTCCAGATTTTTTGAAGGTCAAAATCTCATGCAAACCTACTTTGCTGATTCCTGATTGTTATTTCGTTTCGAATGTTTAAATTTCCCCAAAAAGTTAAACAAGAAATGATTTGAGATGAAAATTTTTAAAACTATATCACATCTTCTAAAAACAAAATCGATTGTTTAAAAAGATGGCCTTGACTCTGATGAATTGGTTAACATTGGGCTTCTTGAAAAGTTGGAAAATATAATGACAGGAAAAATTTCAATTCCAAAATTTAAAAAATGACACATTGCACATAATAATTCAAAATATAATAATATCAATTAAATTAGTGAAATTTACAGCAAAAAACCTGCCTTAAAATCGGTCGGAAATTGGGAAGTGTATACAGTAAATGGAAGCAGAATTAATTATCTCCATCATTCAAGGAGTGGTTGAGCAATTTCACTTGCACTTCAGCTCTCCACCTTACTAACCCTCTTGCCTAACTGTACGAATGCGAAAATTTGTATCAGTGCAATGTAATAGTGAATAAAAAGTTTGCACATAATACAATGTGCTTAACTGTCACATAGCTGTGAGTAAAAATAGTGTAGTAGGGCGCTGTCTGTCAATGGTGCAAACTGTTCAGTTTTACAAAGAGATTTGCAAGAAAGGGTGGTTTGGAGTTTAAAGCTGGTAGAAGGTTCACACTGTCGACTATCACACTGACAGAAAAAGTAGTGATCACATCATTCTGTTCCTTTACATTTGTCTAGAGTGGCCATATCTATTTTCTTGTCTTGCGTGCATCATATTGAACATCATCAAAGAGTATGTCACATTAAACTAAATTGGAGCCATGTCACATTAAGTGATAACTTGATCTGTCACATTGATGGAAAAATCCATGCCATATCGATAGAAAAATGCCACCACGTCACTGTGAGTGACATGCTGTGACCCTGTTGGGTGGCTCCCATTATTTCATTTTCTCGAACCTGACCAGTCTAGTACTGGCTATAAGAAGGCCTGTAGGGTACTATGGTGCTGTCCTGGGGTTCTGCTGTAGAGTATTTGACAATTCTGCCAGGTCAGGGGTGGCAACGCCTGGTCCCATTCAATATGAAAGATGGACAAGGCCACTCGAGGAATGACCTGATATAGTGGACCTGATTGTAAATCTGAATCCCCTTTTTAGCCCTAACTCAAGGGGAACAAGGGCCCTTCTAACTGAGGGGGGACTCAAGGGAAAACGGACTTAGGGAAGGGTTCCCAAAATACACCCTCAACAATAATAATCCCCTGAGAAGATTTACCTAGTCATGCTTCTCAACTATGATTTGACAAAAAAGGGCCACAGGTCCCTGGTTGCTTCGGATAGCAATCAGCAAATGGGGAAAGGGTCCACTCAGTTCGGTGATGGGTTAGCTCGGGAGGTCAGGTGATGCTCTAGTATTTGATGGATGGGTGACTGGGTGACCAGGTACTACATGGGCGATTGGTGTTCTCTATATGGGCCAGGGCAGTGGATGCAGTGAGTAGGAAGAATATGCCAATCCCCCGATGGACACAGGAGGAATGCAAATATTTAAATTTATTATAAAAAATAAGAAGGCAGCAAACGCGGGCAAAAATACAAAGTCGGACGTGAGCAAGAACCCAGAGAATGAGCACAAAACTGACAAAACAAGCCCTTTTAAGGACCTTGTAGGCCTAGAATATGGCCTGGGCACAGCTTACGACGCCAAGCTAACTTTTGCGTGGAAATGGGTGCAGAAGATGCCTCTGGTCACATATACATTTTCCAGCTCAAATACGTTTAGGATTGGGGACGAGTTTCATTCCTATGCTAAACATATGAACTTCTTTCGATGAGAACTTCCAAACTAGTCGTTTTCGGTTGCAAAGGGTCACCAGTTATTACTGATAAGTGGTGCACATAATGCTACAATTATGACCATGTGCTCGAAGAGCCTATCTGGCAGAAATTCTGTTTGAAGGGTCACACTGTAGCCTACCTGCAGAATGGAAAACAACAAAAATGAAACAAAAATGAGACACAGGATGCATGTGAAACATAACAAACGAAATGAAATAAAAGTAAGTAACTGTCAAATAAAAAGTGGTGGAAAACATAAAATATCAACATGATGGAAATCACATGTTTGTGAAAATTGGTCAGCATGTGACAGGGTGGTCCTTCAAAAAAATGTGTCCTCGTCCTTGTTGTGGTAGAGGTTTATGGGGCATATACATGGTGGTTTATCGTCCAAGGGGTGCAAAGGCTGGTGGTCAAGGGTCCATTGGATTCTCTACGTACTCTGGCTCATTGGGCTATATGGTGACTGGAAGTCAGTAATGCATGGAGTTGCTGTTGTCAATTGATCTACAATGTCAGTGAAGATTAATTGGTTCCCCTTGGAATTAGCTACAGGGTGGGATGGAGTAGACCTAGCAGAGCTTAAACAAGGGATGTTTTCCAGTTGTCCCATGGTACGGGATGAACCTGTACTGTGAGTACATGGTCAGATTGCTCTCCTGGGCTCTGGATAGCTCCTAGGGATTCAACCTCTATGTCTAATAGTGGTGGCACTCCCAACATGGGTGATGCTGGGGCATCTTAATCGCTTGGCTCATGGAATAGGCCCTTTTCCAGTGTAACTGGAGAGTTTCCAAGCAGGGGTCCAGGGCAAGTCGACCCTTGCATGGCCATTCAATGACAACTTGCATGCCTGGAAGAGGTCCAGTTTTCCACATGATGAGGCGACTGAGGATGCCCCTCAGTGTGGCCTAGAGATGGATGAAGTCCTACACTGTGATTGGGATCCAGACCTGTATGAGGCCCTTGATAGTGAATGTGAGTTCTCCCACCAGGGTTCGATCTGATCAATCTCTGCCATGGTCAGAAGAAGGGGTAGTTTGACTGGGTTAAACTGACATACCTTATGTTGGTAATTAAACATAATGTTCTTGAACTGTTTAAGAAAGTCCGGTCCAAGTATCAAATCAACTGGTGCCCAGAAGGGAGATGTAGTCTTGCACACATGGAGATGTATATTGATCCTGGTGTTCAGCCGGCGATTGATGGGCAACATGATTTCATACAGTCCCTAAAGGAGGGTACGAACTGCTATACCATTGATACCCATTAATGGATTGAAGTCACGATGTTGCTGGAATGCCATTGCCACCTTTGGACTCTCTCAAACAAAAGCTTTGTGAAGATGTTGGCTAATGATAGTCTGGGAGCAACCAGTATTATGGAAAGCAGGAGTTTCCTTGGCATCGACCAGCACAACAAAACATGGGGTAATTTGATCTAGCTGGGAAGGTATGTTGTTCTGCAAATAGCGAAAACCAACCAAGCATTGGACTTTGCACGAAAGACCCAATGGGGAAAAGCAACTAACAAACCGAACCCAGCTGGTTTAAAACCGCTTCAAGTTGCTCAGTCTTGTAAACATACTGTTTAAAGAAAGCAAAACTTGAAGGCCTCATCACCAATTGATCATGGAACAACACAGGAGCCTCAAAGTGAGTGACGTTGAAGTGCAGCTTCCAGAAGAGTTCAAGCAGGATGTGGCTCACATGGACCATGCTAGACTCAGTGAATCAGCCCGAGTGATTTCAGAAAATCACTGTGAAGTGGTGATCACAAGGCACTATTGGGCTAACTTTAATGAGATTTGGGCAACTGGTGGTGGCAAAGTAAATAGTACCCCCAACCTGCACAGGAAGATACTTGTGGCAGATGTTTCCCACCTGTTATGAGTCCTGTTGAAATGAGACTTGTGTTGTGGTTGAGAAATATAATAAAGATTTGATACTAAAAATAGACCTAATCAGTCACTCACTAATTCACCTAATCAGGCTGAAACCTTAGGTAGAATAAGTTTGCAACAGTTCGGTCAGTCTCAAAATCAACAAAGATCTCCTGCTTCGTCCCGAAGAACTGCAGAAGATAAGATAACACCCTGAGCTCAAGTAACTTCAAACCAGGGGCAAATTCAGAAGTCAGGCCAAGAACTGAGTTGTAAATGTAGACTTGCACGCTGGGTGGCTCTCCAGAAGTCGGGGGACCTGCGTTCCCTCTGCTGCGAGTGATCGAAATAATCTCTGGCTGCGGGTTGTTGTATTTGGGCCGAAATGCTCCACCAAAAATAATATAACAAATAATATATAAAATTTGCCCTACTGGGCCGCCGATTTATCTTTTATTAAAAATAAACAAACAATCATAGAATGACCAAAAACATAGACGACCGGCATATTTATGCGCGGTGTCTATGCAAATCGGCGTCGACGCGTTTTGCGTCAACTTTGGCTATTTCTTCGCAACCTGGAGATAGACTATGTCCATCCCCGACATCCCTCGAGCCTCGAAACTGACCAATGGGAGGTTAAAAAGATTCATATAATGCGACAATGACAATTTTGGAACCTTTTCAGGCCCTAATACAGTCAAAGCAGTTTTCTGAACCTTTTTGGTCATTCATGCCCCCTTGTGGAAAGCTTTCCGAATGACCACCCTCTTACGTCAAGTCTTTTATTAGGCATACCGGAATGTCCACAAGGCCGTCCGGGTGCGCTACCTCTTGGTCTGGACGCCGATGGATCGACGACTCCGCGTCGGCTTGACTTTGTTGGCCTAACACGGAATCAAATTTGACCTGCACCAGGGCCGAGGGTCTTCAGTTGCCGTCCATCCCCTAACCTTTCGTTTCGTGCCATACGCTGGATGCCAGGGACAGAACATTTATCTGTCTATCTCTTTCCGGTTGTGTGTTTCGCCGTGAAGTCTCCGCCTTTTTTCCAACGTTGCCCTCACCAAAAAAAAAATTTTCTATTATATCTAAATAAACTACAAAATATGTACATTAGTACGAGTATCACAAAAAAAAATCAAATCCCGGCGTATCGATTGAGCAAAAAAAAAGAAAAGTAAGGCGAGATAGTAACCGAGATTAAGTGAAAAAATAAATTTTTGTACATGCCCGTTTTGGCAATGCGAGGTACGAAAAACGAATAGAAATTTAAAGCGCGCAACAAATAAAAAAATTTTTTTTTTGTATTTTGTATTTTATATATTTTTTTTTGTATTTTTGTGGTTTTATATTTTTTTTGTATTTTGTGTTTTTTATCCAAAATAAATGCAAAAACAATATTTTTAGGCCAAAGACCTTGCAGCTAATTTACTGTTGCGGCCCGCCGCCTCCTTGCGCCCCTCTATGGGCTCCTCCACGACCTCCGTAAGGTCTCCATACCCGTTGGCCCTGCTGGCCTCCTCTACCTTGCACCTGAGGCGTGGCACCTCTGCCAGGCACTGCTCCACGACCACCCCTGTTGGGGTTGTGGAACTGAAACTGACCTCGGCCGCAGTTACCAGTCTTTTGCACCTTTCCTTGTGTACTCCGAGCTATTTCCTGGCTTCCTTGGCCTTGACCCTGACCTTGAGGTCCGGGAACCTTCAAAGTAGCACCAGTTTTTCCGTCTTGAGCTTTACTGAATTTAACAGAGCTTTGCAAGTCTGAACTGGCGCTTCTTTTGGCTCCCATCAATCCAACCTGGTGATTGCTACTAAGCATCACAGATCGAAAGGCCCTTTTGTATTCCAAGGGGGTATCGTGGTTATTATACACCCTCAACAGTCGGTTATTCGCCGCCACCATCGCCCTGGCATAAATGTTTCCAATATGCATCGGGGATAGCGGGGCGCATTCCAACATGAGGAATAGCATCATAACCAAATACCTGACCGAGGAAAACACATCAGGTGCTCTCTCCATCTTGAGCCACCTGGGGAGAAAGTCATACATGACTCTTTCCCAGAGCTCTTCAGGTAAATTGGTCCGATCATAGAGAAAAGCTCCCTGGATTCTGAACTGTTGTTCATAATCCTGGTAGATTTCCCTAACCGCATCATTCACCATGAAGAAAACCCTTTCTGACTCAAATTGCTCGAAAGCAAAATACTTGGCCACTGCACTCGTGAAAAATGATATTGGGCCAGATTCTCTGGCTTTTGGTTGATAGACACCCCAGAAGTCCAAGAGACTGTCCTTGAATTTTTCTGCAGTCACTTCCGGCGTTTCAGTTGCCTGAGCAGCCTGTGCCTGCTTAATTTTACTAGGACCAGCCACTTGCACTTGGCTAGCTGCCACTCCCGGTTTTTGGTCCTTGCTGGGTTTTGTCTGGCCTTTCGGCATCGGTTTCCCCATCGCAAGGCCTATTGCGCCTGAAGTTTGACTAGTCTTGGATGTACTATCTTGAGTTGCAGTTGCCACTGAAGATGTAGCCAATGACAGTGTTCCAGTTGAAGTAGAAGTAATTTGAGAAGTGGTGGTAGTAGTCGAGGTAATCGTAGAAGTTGAGGTAGATATGACGGACGAAGTCGCCGTCTTACTGTCTTCCTCTTTCGCTTCTGCTTTTGCTCCCTTAATACCCTTCTTCCTCCTTTCCTTCTCCTTCACTCTCATTTTCTTCTTCCTTTCAGCCATAAATAATATTTTCTCGTCGTTCCAGCCTTTTTCTCTCATACTCTGAACGACTTTGGCTGAATACAATCCTGGAACACCCCCATCAGCTGAGAACGCTATTACCTCCTTGCTCTCCATCATCTCCGAGTCGGGCGTTTCCGCTTTCGTTTCGTCAATAACGAGCTTATCGGAGGCCATATCGTCGTCTACCTTCATCGGCGATGGTGGCTCTAATACGACTACTTTTGCTTCCACTTCGGGCACTGCGGTATCGTCCTTTTGGAGTCCAAATTGAATTGACATTTGACGAAGTTTTTCGTTGTAAATGGCTGCATTCTTCGCCAATTCTTCCTCCATTAATTGGCGTTGTAGTCGAATTCTTTCCTTCGCCTCCTCTTCCATCTTTAGAATAACTTCTAATCAATGCTGGTTGTTGAGTTCCGACTGCGTCTGAGTAGTTTGAGCTTGCATCAGTTCCATTGCTGGAACCGATTGCTCTTGCTGCTGCTCTTCTTCCAACAGCTCAGTCACGTCCTAATCCTCAAGTCCTTGGTCTGGCGATTCATCTTCAGCCGGCAGTCCCACTGCATCGCTGAAGATTTCGCTTTCCGACGTTTGGACTTCCTGACCTGAAAATATCGGAAATTTAACAACACCTACATCAGCCTGCTGTTTGTCCTCGCCTTTCAGACTATCAGTCTTGGTGGGACTAATCTTGCCAGCTAATTTGGTGACAGTACCTTCACCCGTTTTATAACTATATGTGTGCTGAATTCCCAGTAAATCCGATGCCAGAGGTCTATAGTAGTCAAAGGTCTTTTTAGGGAAGGCTATAGTATACTCCCTATTTTCCGCCAATGACCCATAGACGTCTCGGACCTTATCGATTTTGGTTTGCCAGGTTACCCCATATCTTAATGAAGGCGTTCTTTGTGCTAGCTTGATATGGTAGAACCTAACATAATAATACGGATTTGAGCTATAGCTCTTACTGTCCATAGTTATTGTGTCAGGGCTGCCAGGGATTGGCGCGCACACATCTGCATTCTTCCATAATCTTAATCGAATCGGCATAAATCCGAATCGATTCATCCAAACATATATTCCAGCACCTTTTCGGGGTACCTCATACTCTATGTTTGGAAGAGTTTTCGCCAACAAAAGATATTGAGATAACCTTTCGTCTGACCACCAAGCCATTTCCTTTATCTTGCCCTGTAGCTCTGGGCTGAACGATGTAATGAACCTGTAACTAAACATTTCGGTCATTACAAAGTCCAGTTCCTTTCTGCTATGGGGCCAGATCACGTGAAAGGCCAGTGGGACTAAGGCACAAGTGGCTTGCAGTTCCGAGAACTGCTTTTCCTCAAATGTCTTAGCATACTCCGCCAGCTGAGGCTCCCAGTGATCTTTGTCAAAATAACCCACCCCAGGATCAATATCAATAGGCACATGAACCAGATGATTTTTTAGGGCATCTATTAGTGCTTGCTTTTGACGATCTTGGGGTAGTTTGACAACTTTCCTTGCTGTGTCAATGAACCAAACTAAGGACGCTGGCTGTGTGAGCTCATGATACTGCTTCCCTTGCGCCATTTCCTCTACTAACTGTAGGCGCAACCTATCCTTGGCCGACAAGCGCTGTTCAGGCCTAATCATTTCGTCGTCGTCGGGATCACTTGCCTCATCATAGGAATTGGGCTTTAATTTTTTACCCTGACGATAAGCACCTGGATAGATGCCTCGCCATGGCAAATTTTCTTTCCCTTTCCTAGGATTGCAGATGTCCCGATGGCAACGAAAATTAGGCCCTATTTCTTGCACTTGTGTGACCCATCTTGCATACATTTCTTGGCGCATCATGTGGTAGGTGGCCTCAGGCTGCCTAACCACAATATCAGGTGTACCCACAAAGTTTCCTAGTTTATAGTCCATAACTATATATGAGTAAAACTGATAAAATTTATATGAAAGAATTTCAATCTGATACGGATCGACTATATCGTGAGGAAAGTTGGCAACTCCCCCACATAGCTCAATCACATACCCATAGTGAAATGCCCCCATAAAAATTGCCAATGAAAAGAAGGCATCCATACCAGCGTACTGCAGTATCTCTTCGGGGACTCTTTCTTTGGCCACACTTTGCCTATTACGTAAAAGACTGAAATCAGTCTGGTGAGGACCAATGTCAGCCAAATACATTTCAGCAAAGAGGCCTTTCAATTTCAATGTCTCAGGGCAGATTCCTGCTTTCCTGGATTTGGTAATCTCGCTTCCCATGATCTGCTTTGCCGTGACGCTTAGATCATAGTATCTTCCAAGATTTCCATCTTTGATACTACATCTAATCGCGTCAGACATGTCGCGACCATCGGTGCTTTTTCCGCATCCACGGACATTGATAATTGAAACTATGTCCTCCAAAACGGCATAACCCACTAACAACATCGCTGAGGGTAAAAAGTGTAACAAGATGTTCCACTCTTGCTCTTGCAGCAACGTTAAATCGATTACGAATGTTTTGCCATTTAGGTGGGCGAATGAAACTAATCTGGCAAACTGGTTGCCTTTTTCGTTTTCGAACCCCCACCTAAATAGCTTTCTAGCGTCCTCGCTGTTCACCTTCTCTACATCGAAGCCGACAATGGTCATGCCTCGGAGAGTGCTGCTTTCTAGGTGTTTTACCACCCTTTCCACACTTCCCATAGGAACAATTATCGGCTCGATAGGGTTGGTCGGCCAGAACTCAAAAAGGGCAAAAAACCACCTTTTTAACTCTGCTATCCACATTGCCCGACGGATGTTGTGGTCTAAAAATCCAGGACATTTAAATTTTTACACAGACATACTCTACTAACTCTTTATGTGCATTTTCGTGACCCTTTTTGAACTCTTTGGGTAATTTTACCCACTATTACTCCTTTAACCTTTGGGGAAAACTCTATCACTTTCGTGCAGAACACCATTTTAACTTTTGAATTTTTGAAATTTTTGGAGCGGGAACTTGATTTTTAGCCTTTCTGGCTGTTGGGTGTCCCTTTATAGAAACCAAAATTGATAGGCAAAAATATGTGAAATTAGGTGTTTTTTCACTCTAACCCAACACACTCTTGCTACTCGATCAGTGCTCAATCGATCACAACCCTGATCTCCACGACTAGTTTCTGCTAATCCCCTTCTTCGCCGCTTTGCGGAAACCAGAGGGAGCGGGAATGACAAAAACCTCCCCTAATGGGATCACCTAATTCGACCGAAGTCTTTTTCGGATCACCTAGGTTCGGCCCTTGCCACCCCCTTCTACCTAATTTTTGTGTTTATTTCTCAACTCCCAGTTGGTAGCTCGTCCGAGAAAGGGCACAGAAACAGTCTTACAAAACACCCCTGACAAGCGTAACCTCCACTCATTTTCTTACCCAACTATTTACAAATAAAAAATGGTTGCTTACCGTCGCCCAAAAAATATCGATTATTCTGCCGCGGGTGCGGCTCCCCAAACTGGACCTCGTCGTCCGTCGCCTTGTACGTCCGAGTACACTCGTTTGGCGTACCCATTTGAAATTTTTGGGCCCGATTCTTTGCACTGAAATAATTTTAAAAAATTTTTAAACCGGATTTGCAGCTGTGAAAAGTAGACAGATGTATAAAACATTTACAGTCTAGTCCCTTGCGGCTGCAAATTACCTCACAGGAGGGCTCTTCGGTTCACAATTTTTTCGAAAAAGATTTGAAAAATGAAGAGCAGACGCGGGACACGACTTTTGAAAGTTTTGAATGATTTTGAGGTGTTAACCAAGAAGTTGTCAAATGAAAAAATGTACGAAAACGGGTCTTTCGCTTTAAAAGCTTTTCCCCCGCTCCGTTAAAACACAATCCTACATATCAAAAAATATGAAAACGGATTTCAACTGTTACAAAACACAATTGGAATAAATATTTATTAAATATACAAAATAAATACACACAAATTGGCAGATTTTGCCCCTACGAAACTACATCGGGCGTCGCACTACTCTCCGCTAATTGCGAAGGTACAGTAAGACGATTCGATCGATTTTTTACGTAGTTCTGCCATCGTGTACTCTCATAGCGAAAAATTTTCAGCCTACTTGCTGAAACCTTTTGCCGTAGGAAAAGATTATCATAACCTGCAATTGTTATGACATTATCTTCTAACCTGGAAACATCAGTTATAATGAAGGGTCCTTCCCAAGTTAAGCCTAGTTTCTTTTGCTTATCAACTTTAAGAAGTACCCAATCATTGTCTTTAAAAACCGAGGTTTTAATTTTCTTGTCGAAATATCTTTTGCTAGCTTCCGCTGCTTTCCAGATATTTTCGGCAATAATACCATAAAGCCTGGTTAAATGGTCTGTTAGGATGAATTTGTATGCCTCATAATTCATGGGCATTACTATTTTAAGGGCTTTTGACAAATTCATCCCGAACTTTGCCTCATGGCCCCAAAACAATGCAAATGGCGAGGCCTTCGTCACTGCGTGTGGGCTAGCATTGTAGGCAAAGACTACTGATTTGAGATATCTTGGCCAGCTATCGGGTTCACCGATAGCTACTTTTCTCAGTGGTTTTATTAGAGTTTGGTTGAACCTCTCTACCATACCATTACCCTGAGGGTGGTAAGCAGTAGTGAAGATCTTCTTACACTCTAATAAATCACAAACTGATTTCATTAAATCCTAAGTAAAACAAGATCCATTGTCACTTAGGAGTTTCATTGGTGTTCCATGCCTAAATATTATAGCTTCTAAGAACGCATTCACAACTGAATTTGCTGATTGATCTGGGATCATCTCAGCTTCAACCCATTTTGTGAAATAGTCCTGAAAAACTATAACATAAGGCATTCTTTCTCCCAAAGGCGAAATTCCTACTATATCCACAGATA
Organism: Romanomermis culicivorax; assembly: GCA_963922205.1. Lineage (NCBI taxonomy): Eukaryota > Metazoa > Nematoda > Enoplea > Mermithida > Mermithidae > Romanomermis > Romanomermis culicivorax. Next base: position 501,118 of record CAWUHX010000256.1, on the reverse strand, counting down.
CAATGTCGAATGGACCTTGTGGCACAATGGGTATCAAGGGAGGAATAGATGGCTTTCCTGCAGTTGCCATTTGACAGACAACGCAGTATTTTATCCATTCCCTGACATCTTTTTCCATGCCAGGCCACCAATAGTGCAATTTCATGACACTCAGAGTTCTTTTGAAACCCTGGTGTGTCATTATTACAGCACCATGATGCTGATGCAGTACAGAGTCCCTGAGGTTTGCGGGTACGACCAATTGGTCTTCGCTTTCTGCCTCAGTTTCCCTATACAATACACCATTTTCTCCATAGAACCCAGTGTGATACTTCGTGGTGCTATTTTCACCTAATCTATCCCAGATTTACTTTAAGCTTTCGTCTGCTTTTTGCAGTTTGCTCATCAAGTCATCTGGGATCAGGCCAATAGGTATCTCTTTTTCTCCTGATGTTCCCGGTTTATCAAATTCCTCTTCCTTTCTAGGGTGTAACCACTGCACATTGTCTTGTTTCTTAGGTATTGCAGATTTATCAGTTTCCTGATTTTCTTTCTGTACCTTTTCCGAAACACGAGCTTTGCTTCGGGTTACCACCGCTTCTACTCCTTTAGAATGCTCTCTTTCGTCCTCAGGACTAATTCCAGCATCCTCTCCTTCCTTTTTATCCTTGTGGGATTTATTCTTTTCGGGGATGTTGTTCCTCTCGGCCACCAAGGAAATTTGTTGTTGTTCCTGTTGTTCTTTTATTATTCCTTTGACATCGGAGGAAACAACATCCGATTTGAACATGCTTTCCCACTTTGGTGGTGATTTCACCACATCCTCTGGCTCATCCTTTCTAGAGAGAAAGTCAGCCATAGCATTTTGTCTACCGGGCACGTATTCTAACTTGTGGTTGTATTGATTTATGATCGCATACCACCATTTCAATTTGTCATTTGTTGTAGTGTTGACTTTCATTGATAACAGTGGTCTGTGATCTGTCTTAATCAATACTTTCTGCCCCAATAAATAGTGCCGGTAGATTTTGAGGCCGTAGATAATCGCCAGGCACTCCCTTTCAGTTGTGCACCGCTTTTTCTCGTCCTCTTTTAGCACAGGGCTATTGTATGCTATGACCCACTTGTCGTCTCCAGACTCTTGATACAGAACAGCCCCTAGTGCTGTTCCACTGGCATCAGTTTGTAGAATGAACTGGGCTGAGCCATCCATTACTGGGTACCTGAGAAATGGAACCGAAACCAGTGCTTCTTTCGAAGCATTAAATGCTTTGTAATGATCCTCTGTAACGAGCCATTTATTCCGTGCTTTGCCAGATGTGGTATAAATTTTTTACACCACTGGAGCATTCTGAGAAACCTTTGCATATGCTTGACCCAGTCCGGGAACTCAAACTCAATAATAGCTTGCACTTTTTTCGGATTGAGCGAAATTCCATTAGAATCCAAAATATGACCAAGAAAATGTACCTTCTTTGGTGGGAATTCGCATTTTTCTGGTTTAAGTGTAAGCTGGGCTCGTCTCAGAGCATCCAGGACCGATTTCAAATTTTCTACGTGTTCCTCGAATGTATTCGAGAACACTATGATATTGTCTATATAAACTAGACATATCTTCCAAACATGAGGATGAAGGATTCTTTCCATCATCCTCTGGAACTCGGCTGGTGCATTTTTCAGTCCAAAGGGCATTACTTTGAACTGAAACAACCCTTCTTGACACAGGAAAGCAGTCTTTTCTTTACTGCCTTCTTCCATTGGCACTTGCCAATAACCAGACTTAAGGTCAAGAGTCATATAAAATTTTGCTCTCCCGAGGCAGTCCAGATAATCATCCATTCTTGGTATTGGATATCGATCATCCTTCGTGACCTCGTTAAAGCCTCTGAAATCAACAACCAGCCTGAGCAACCCATCTTTCTTCCCTACTAGGAATAATGGCGCCGCCCAGGGCGATCTTGATGGCTCTATGACTCCTTTGTCTAGCATTTCTTGCACATGTTGCCTGATATATGGTCGGCGTTCAATGGCAGCTCTGTAGTAATGTTTTGCCACAGGGCTAGCATCACCTGTATTAATTTTACAAGTAAGATGGGGAGTAGTTGTCAGAGGATCATGAGGTAGGCTAAATACATCCTGGTATTTCACGAGTTGCTGTATCACCATCTCTTTCTGTTCCTCTGACACTGTAGCTTTAGAGGTCATTTTGTACAATGCTTCCAGAAACACAACTCCATCGAATTTTGATTCCTTGGCATCGAAAATGCCCTCTAGGCTACTTTCTCCACCATTTCCTGCCTGCAAAATTGATACACCTGATTCTCCCCGAAATACGGAGTTACAGTAGCCAAGAACTTGATTAGGTTCTATCAGGCAACCGGAACCCGTATTATTGGAGATCATCAATACAAAGTCCTCCTTTGAACCATCAACTATAGTATCGTCTATTCTGAATCTCGTTTCTGAATCATCACCTTCTACGATGATTCCATTTATTCTATTTGCCGAAGATTTATTCCACAATTTGGCTTTCACTAGCTGATCTGTTCCATGTGGAATGTAAATTCTATTACAAGCCACTACTGGAACTGGATCTTCCAGTTGCTCAATTGTCGAACATTGATCTTCTTCAATAGAATTTTCTTGTATTGATTCTGCTATCATCGGATTATGCATCCCCACTATTGGAATTGCTTACTTATCCGATGTTAACAAATCAATACTTTTCTTTACACCCATCATAGTCATTGAACCTTTTCCAAAATCTTTTACCGTATTGACTTCCGGATGGGCCAGGAAGTCTGTTCCCAATATCAAATCTTCTGCGGACCCTGGTATTACGATAGCTTTAACTGGAAAACGGCCATAATCACATTGCATTTGAAATTGAACGTAACCATGTGCACTAACTACTTTACCATTGGCGACAGTGACTTTTAGGATCTTAGGGTACACTGTATACTCCAGTCCAAGTGATTTTTTCAAGAAATCAGCCGACATCACTGAACACTGAGCTCCCGTGTCAATCAGTGCCTTTGCAGTAGTCGAACACACAGTTACTTTGATGTGAAATGGCTGTGTTCTAGGGTATCTTGCTAACATATCCAGTTCCTCTGCAGTTGCCTTTCTACCATACTCAGCACTGCATTCCATTTCTGGCACATTCTCCTCTTTCTCCATTGCACAATTAGGCAAACCACACAACTTCATCTCCATTATTGGTTCCTGCTGTACACTATTGACACCATTAGTTGGCAGTTGGTCTGTCTGCCCGGAGGCTTGCGATGGACTAACTACCTTTTGTGGAACCAACAAGGTATTTGAACTCTGATTTGCGATTACTGGTTGTTGGTCCATTAGATTTGGTCCTGGAAACATCAGCTGGGTGGTAGCCTGTAACAAGCCTGTAACAATCTCATCTGCTCCCTGAGCTTCTTCAACTTTACGTATTCCTGAAACTCGGCATACTCTTGCAAATTTTTCGCCTCGTCGTCAGGAAACAAAACTTGATAAGCTCCCCTTTCGCCTTTGTTACCAAAACCTCCTCTACTTCCTCCCTAATTTCCTCTGAAATTACCTCTGAAATTTCCTCTACCTCGGAAATTTCCAAAACTTCCTCTAGGACTTCCTCTTCCAAAGACTCTTCCACTATTTCCACCCCTTCCACGATTTTGTAGACCTTTATAAAAATTCAAGGTTCTACAGTCAATCGTGTTGTGAGTGTTATTTTTGTGGTAAGTACACCATTTTCCTGCTGAACCTCTTGTTGACTTTTTGCTTTCGCTTTATCAACTTTCTGAGTTAAAGCAGTTATGGCTTCCTCTTGAGCTTTGGTCGAGTTCCTAATTTCTTCATAACATTGTGCCATTTTGATAAACTCCTTAGATAAAGCCACCATGAGTGAGTCCTTTTTTTGGCTCCTCAACAGGCTGTTGCCGAGGCATTATGGCCTGTTGAGGAGGTACTTCAAGTACTTCATCATCTGCTATATCTATCAATTGATTTTGCAAAGATTGCATTGGAGTTTGCCTTTCTGTGTTTGGTCTTCTAAGGTCCCTATTGCGCTTTTGGGCGCTTTCATAAGGCCTTTGGATTACATTCACATCGGCTTGCTGCTCCTCAGCAATTTCTGCTTGTGCCGTATTCATCATCATGGGCTGCTCTCTTGGCCCAAATGTTCTAATCGCATTCCGGTACTTTAACTCTATCTCATAGACTGCCTGCGAAAGATCATACCAATTTTTGAATTTTGCTATGTCTTTCTGCAGTTCTAATTGATAAGTTAAAGAACTTCTATAGAAAAAGGTTTCAATGATTACTTTATTTTTAAACTCCTTTGTTTCACTCTGATAAACGAGATTCACATGTGCTCGAACCCTTTTTAGAAATTTGGTTGCTGCTTCATCGGGTTCCTGTTTAATATCCAATAAATCCCGTTTGAGCATGTCCAGGTTGCAATCTGGAGCACAATAATTCAAAATCTTGTCTCCGGCCTCCCTATATGTCGTTGACTCTTCAGCCAATTCTTTCGGCAAGTCCCTTGACAAGCGGGTTAATGCTTCTAGTTTCACCTCATCGGGAGTATTCTTTCGAAACTCGCCTTCTAGCTCCACTAGAAAAGCAAGAACCTGTTTACTTGGCATATCAGATTGCAGTAATTTCGGTTTGATCGCCCTTTCAATGTCATAGACAGTTGGGCCTACTTGAGCCAGATTGACCCATAAAGCTGGATCAATCGGAATCATTGTAGGCATAACCTGCTGCCTGACACTTGGGGTCTCTCCCCTAATACAACTGCTCTGTTGTGAGATAGTTGGATTTATCAGACTTGGGTTTTTTACGCCCTCGTCAAAACCACAAGTACTCACTCTCTGCTCCACTTTTGAGGTAGTGGGCAAATGAGCCATATACTGCTCTTTAGGACCGAGACTTGACTTTTGGTCTTTCCGTCTACAGTCTTGCTGAAGAGTGATACCATCATTTTGCCACACTAACTCTTCCTGGCCCTGCTCAAACTTCAAAGCACCACCTTGTTCCAAACAGCCAGCATTGCTTTGCCTCGGTTCATTTGCCTTACCGGCTTTCTGTGAACCTGTATTAGCAATGTTGGCGAATATGCTATCATAAACATCTAACCTGTTCATGATCTGGTCCAGTTTATCCTCCAATGAGCTCTTTCGAGGATTTTCGCGGTGTTCTTCCCGCTCATTGTTCCAATATAATCAATGGTACGTATCGAATAATTGGGCAGGTTTATTTGTCGGCCGGCGCTGCTGTTGATCCAAAACCGGAATGTTCATCTTCGGTAATGGACACGCCTGTCCCGTAATAGGCGGTTGTAAGTATTCGCCTCTCTTCGGGAGGTTCATCGACGACAGAATTTTAAAAATTTGATCTTCATTGGCCGATAATATCACGTCGTCATCCTCCCTCTCGACAGCTGTCGAGGTCGTAGGTCGGTTGCCTTCATTTTCCACCGATAAAGGATTCATAATATTAGAGGTATGGACATATATACATTACGGTAGATAATCATTACGGTAGATAATCATTATGGTAGATAATCACTGAAATGCTAGTATTCCGTAGCGCTCAGTAAATGAAAAAAACGCTCAATTATAATGCATTAAATAGTCGGCACTCAGTTGTCGGCACTCAAATGTCTGGCGCTCAGTTGTCACGGCGCTCAATTGTCACGGCGCTCAGTTGTCTGGCGCTCAGTTGTCGGTGCTCAATTGTCGGCGCTCAATTGTCTGGCCCTCAGTTGTCGGCGCTCAGTTGTCGGCACTCAGTTTTCGGTGCTCAGTTGTCACGGCGCTCAATTGTCCAGCGCTCAGTTGTCGAGGCTCAATTGTCGGCCCTCAATGGTCCGGCCCTCAATTGTCGGTGCACCAATATTTTCTATCGACTTTTATCACATAGTCGGGCTTCAGGGCCCATTGTGCCCCTTAATTTTTTTTTTTCAACATGATACTCGTACGCATTTTATGAGCACACTGTGTACAAGTTCCTATGTAGTATGATTTCATGTTCTTTTGGGGGTTTGCATAACAAAAGCTTTTCCATTGCTGGAATGACCATGACCGATGAAGAAAATTTGATGATCAGTTATCAATCGAATGAATGATTTTGTGCACATGTACAGACTATAATATAAAGAGTATTATACGAAAAACTGAAACATATGAGGAGAAAAGATGATGTCAAAATAATTTATCATTCATTTTCATATCAGTTATGAAAAAATACTTGTAAATGCACTTGGTTGAATTTATGTTAATTTTAGAGTCGGAATTATTAATTCTTGCGTGACTTTTCAAATTTTTCTTATTAGTCCTTGTTGAACAATTTATTTCGTCATCATAATTATTTATGTCACTTCTGTTCTGATTGAAAGGGAAGGAAACGTTCTAAACATTCCAGTATAACTGCACACAAAATAAAGAATTAATATCAATGTAAAAGGGCTTTTATACTTTATGTTCGCTTTTCTTGGAAAATTTTTTCTGTTTCAAATTAGAAAAGCTAATTAGGGTTATCAGGTTTACAATTATTGATTTGTTTATGCACTGCACTTTCCTCTCATTCTATCTCTCCCAAATATAATATCTTGTTTTCTTTTTTTGGGACTAATCTCTTCATGATTATCTATAAATATCCTGCAGGGAAAAACATATCGACTTCAGGCAAGGCAAACATCATTTCTATATTAGCCAATCATTCTTGTCCATAAAGGCGTGGCCAAGGAATCATCCAAAAATTTCTGTTAGGCTATGCCTACATCGAAAAGAGATTTTTTAACGTTTAGGTCAATATATATATTTGAAAAATTTTTAAACCAGTAATTTATTCGCAACTTCTCATGAACCTGGCCCAAAAAATATGAGTAAGAAGGGTGGAAATCTCCGAAAAATACGTCCATGAAGCTTTTGGATTCGTTTTACGTTGAAAAAAGATACAATTGCTTCAAAAGAGATTAAGGTATTGATCTCTCTCAAAAAATGTGTGAAGGAAAAAATGCAAAGCTCGATTAAATATCGGGATAAAACATTGAGGATTACCGATTAAAACATGAGATAGTACGTTTAAGATGATGTTAGCTATTAAAGATTAAATGATTTATCTGAAAATGCCAGGAAATGGCAAAAAGGAGAATATGTTTTTCCTTTTTGCTTGTTTCACTGTCTTAAAAGTTCGATATTAGAGGCCTCCCAACATTTCATTTCAGCAAAATTCTAACTGAAAAAAACTTTCCATTCCCTGAGAAACATATACGCGCCCTATTTTTTAGTCATTTCTGAAAATGCCTCTGCGCAAAAATGGACAAATCTTTGAAAAATTTCAGTATCAGTCATTAAAGTTGATTTTTACAGATGAAAAAACTTTGGTTTAATGAAAAACCCGAAATCTTTGTAATTACTTATTTGCCATTCTTTGTTAGAATTTTTCATTACTGTGTACAATGCAGTTGTATATACCTTGTTTCCGAAAAGCAGGTGGTAAATCCAAAGTATTCCTGATTCGCAAGACAACGAATTTACACAACTTGAGAACAAATTCGAAAACTTAATTGCTGGTAGACAGAAAATTTTTGTTAACGGCGATTTTTGAGAGACTGGCGAACATTATTTGAGTAAAATTGGCTAAAGCATAGTTTCAAATAAGTTTGAACTAGCATTAATCGTATTAGAAATTTAGATTCCCACGTTTTAAACTCGGAAAAAACAATACGTGTGAATCAAAAATACGGTAAGTATACGACCAGGCTCTCGGAAACGAAGTATAGTATTATGCTCAGTGAAATGTGGGACAAGGAGAAACATACTCATCTTTTGCCACTTCCTAGTATTAGAGAATGGTTATTGTTCTGTATAGTTCTTGTCAATTATAGCACTTTTTTGTACAAGCCTGTAATGAATTTTATACATGCAGTTAGGAGCATCACATGTGTTCTATCATGAAGACGAAGTATGTATTGTACATACAGTAATCATGTAGATTGTAAAAATTGCTACAAGACAAGTGAATTTCATGTGCATAGGCTTAAAAACGTTTTGTTTTTTAAAAAACTGGGCGCGTATATGTTTCTCAGGAAATGGAAAGTTTTTTTCAGTTAGAATTTTGCTGAAATCAAATGATGGGGAGGCCTTATCGAACTTTTAAGCCAGTGAAACAAGCAAAAAGGAAAAACATATTCTCCTTTTTTCCATTTCCTGGCATTTTCAGATAAATATCGCACTTTCAAGCTCCTGCAAGGAAGGTGTAAAAAATTTTTACTGAAAAAGTGTATTTTCGAAGTATAGTACGAACGCCACTAAAATCTGGCAAATTTAACATTTTTTTGGCATATATCATTTATGCAAATTTTTAGCGTAGGTTGAGATATTTCGAAGAACAAAAATATGCATCAGGGACAACAAAATACGCTCTTTGCAACGGTGCTACTTAGAATAAATGAATCGAAAAAAATTTTTTTTGTAAACAACATTTATGCAAATCTCTAACGTACTATAAATTTTTACAAAAAACAAATATCAAAACTGGGGGCTAGAAAAACAAGCTCGTTTCAATGGTGCAACAAAAGATCTGAATATCTCAAAAAAAAATTTTAAATTGACATTTTCGCTTTGTTCAAACTTTCTTTACTCTACACATACTAGATGTTAAGGTGGTTTACTCTGGGCATTTTACTCGGCTATCGAAAAAATTAGCTTTTTACGACTTATACAACTCGAGATATTTGTGCAGTCATCTACTCCAACTCGGCCAAATCTGCATATTTTCTATGATAATTAAGTTTACCCTGCAAATTTTCCAACCGCCAGTCAGTATCTTGTACAACTCGATGAGCTGCATCCAACGGAACAAGAATCGTCTAGAAAGACTAAATATTCATAAAGTTTTTACCAGTTGGAGTTTTGAGATTTTTCTTTACACTGAAATAAGGTCGCATTTGCATATTTTGAAAAAATTTCGTGGTGGTCCCGAGATATGACCCTACTGAAGACATTAATACCACAATCGAGCTAATCAGTTACAACAATGGTTAGATATGAAAAGGTGGCAAAACAGTACTTTAGTTTGTCTCATAACTTTAGCTACAGTATTTCTACAGTATTCTAAGCGGTACCACATTGCAGCCCGCATCGAGTTCTATATTGTTGCCAAATTTCAGCTATGGATGTTTTATAGTTTTTTGGAAATCTTGTCTTAAAGGTGAAAATCGGCTTGCCCAAAATGAAACATATTATAGTCTAGCACTAACGTGCTAGCTATGATAAGTGAAGATAGACATGTTAGAAACCCGTCATGAGCTAGAATATGAATAATGATTATTAAAGTTAGATTATGACCTTCTCAAATGCACCGAAATGCTTCTGTATCTGATGTCCTCAAACACATGACTCAAAAAATTCTGCACCAGTGTAGACATCCCCCGAAAAATTCTGCACTGTGCAGAAAAAAAATTGAGTAAAAGTCGATTAGGCAATGTATCCACTAGAAATTCTAACGCCACTCTTAGAATCCAAGTGTCAGTCATTTTTGTTTGGGACACAATTTTTACATATTTAGGATACTGATCCCATGAGCGTTATTTTTAACATGATTTTCAATGCCTTTTATAGAAAAATTTGTCACAAATGACTGAAAATCATATCTCAAAGCAGTGAAAAACATGTCCCGAAAACAACGCTTAAGCATGGAGAATCATCAAAAAATGTGTCCCTAATATGAAAAAACTGTGTCCTGAACAAATTTTTTTATAAAATAATGAGTGAAACCATCAGTGTGTTATGAGCCTCTGATGTTTTTAAAATTTTCTAATTTTCTAAATTTTCTACATTTTTCTAAGAATGTTGGACAAAGCAAACATCTAACAGACTATAATCAACAGCTGATGCACCAGACAGTATCGAAATTTTCAAAAAACTATATATTTTACAGTAAATTTCTATGGTTAACTTGTTGTTGTGCTGATTCCAATATAAACTTTAATGGTGTAATATCTCTCGATAAATTCAATTAAATCTTCTATAAACTCTCCTATGATCTAATGATCTAGTGGATTTACCCATTTTTTAGCGAAAAAATCTGTTCGGGACACATGTTATACATATTCAGGACACATTTTCCAATGATTCCCTATGCTTTAGCTTTGTTTTTTATAACACGTTTCTCATAGTTCGGGACACGATTAACGCTTATTGGGAGCACATTTTTTTAAAACGCAGGCCCTGCATCACTCCATATATTGTGTGAATTCCAATCATCAGCTACACTGAGGGAAATTTTTGATCATTCAAGCTTTGGCCGTACTTTCTTCTGTATGCCTTTGCACATTCAAGGTACTATACTTTGATGTCAATGTTTTCTACATAGGTATTTTTTGTGTACCCACTGTATGGGCCTGTTCCACTACTCTTCATCCTCGTGTAGTCGTTGGAGGCCTGGGATATTATTTTTATAACAGCAAATTCTTTCATCCCTAAATTTAAAGACTAATACTACTCGAAGCCATCAGCTTCAAAAAGCGAAAACAAGCTAGAAAAATTTTTCCAACCTTCACATTTTCCAAAAACACTATTTACATTAGATGGAGATTAAACGATTTATCATTAAATTATTGTTTGTTTTACATTTTGATTGAACACCTTTTTCGTATAGAATGCGCATCTCTATATTAAATTGCAATGTGAATTATTTTTCAAAAAAAATTTCTCCAGGATGGTTGTCCATAAACTCTCAATTTTATTATCGATAACATTGTGTAGTGCATTAGATTTGCCAGAGAGGTACGCCAAAGATGAAAGCGCGGTGTCGGCTATCAACCAGTACGTCCAAAGCTTGCATTCCATTGTTGAGTACAACACAAGTTTGGGAGTCACGATGAAAAATGGTGCCAAAGTATTATTCTTCGATGATGTGAATCATAACCGAGACAAAACAACCGTTGTTGTGAATATTGGAGTTGGTGAGCTTTTTCTTTTGGTGGAACTTTTGTCAATTTGAATACTGCTTGTGATTTATGTTGTACAGCAAGTTTATTATAACATTAATAACTCAGCATTTGTTAGGCAGATTGGTGTTGGATAAGACTGACCTTTGGTTCAATATAAAAGATGTTCCAACAGTTCAATCACACCCTAATAACCAAAAGAAACTTAAAATTCTATCCAGAGTCTCAGGTACCTGACCTGATCCCTGTACCTACTGATGTTACCCCGATTAGCTATGAGCATCTGATCAATTGGATATAACTGGAAGTGTGAGGATAATACAGGTAGAAATTGCTCAAAGCACAAACTAGTCCAATAATGAGATGGGAAAACACCATCTTACTGAAGTAATCTAGGTCGAATATTAAACAATAAACAAATGCAATTTATTGAAAAAGTATTCTCTGGGGATCAACTTCCCAAGTCGGGCGAAAAACATAAAAAAACCGAAAATAACTTTTGCACTAATATTTAGGTCCTGTAGCTAAACTGTGCATCTAGTCATCAATGACGTTAGTTCATGTGTCAAATTGATACATGTGTTTTCCTTATAAATTCTGTTGAGAGGCATTACCTGTTTCATGATGCCCGCTTTTGGCACCACACCTCAATGCTGCAGTAATCAGTAAACTCATTTTTTGATCCACAAAAAGTCAATCAGAGCAGTTAACGAAATAAAACACAAACGACGCTGGTAAAACATTAAAGTAAAACTGATCTTTTCACATAACCAGATCGTCGTTGTCCTCCTGACACTGTATCTGACCCAAGTAAAATCTTTCGTGAAATCAAATCACCCTAAAAACTATGCCCAGAAACTGCTCTGCATCGAATTTCATCAAAAACAAAAATTAATCTGCTAGATTTCAGACATTCTCGATCAACTTGATCTGATCTAGATCAAAATTTTGCAGACATCAAATCACACTGAAAACAATGCCCAACAACTGCTGTGCATCGAATTTCTTCAAAAACAACTGTTAATCTGCTAATTCTTCACTTCCGGATCCACTTGATCTGATCCAGCAAAAAAATTTTCCGACATCAGATTACACTGAAAACAATATCCTGCAACTGCTCTGCATCGAATTTCATCAAAAACAACTATTGATCTGCTTTTTTTCATACTTCCTGATCATTTTGATCTAATCTGGATCAATATATTGTAGTCATTAGATCACATGAATCCAAGCTACTTATGCTCTTTATGATCTATTGAATCTTTTTAATTTTCTATCACCTAGAATATAAACCTCAGCCTAAGCCTAGTGTGTGTAGACTAAACAACGTATGAATGAATTGACCTTGGAAAAAATTCAGTAGGCCATTAAGTGTATAGGTGCAGAATCCTGTAGCAAAAGTCTCTTCATGGGATCATAAGTTCTAAGAGTGTGTTAAGACATTATGTCCACTAGTAAGTACATGAGAACATCATAAGAATGTATGGTTCGAAGATTGAGGAGTACTGTAGATTATAATAGAAAATGCATGTCTGAGACTATGATATAGTGCTTCTCGATCATATAAGTTTATTAGCAGGACATGTGAACTGAGGATATTAAGCAGATCATAATGATTATAGCTATAGAATTGTTGATACATTTACCATCTTGGGAACTTTTACAAGTACAGTACATTCTATAGTACAACCACTTATGCCCTATGTACATTTTTATAATAAAGATACATGCCCTAATGATTTGTGAAAGTCCTGTAGAGGCACAAAACCAATATCATACCTTCAACACAGTTGATTTGGTGGTGGGCCAGGTGGCTGCATATGACGCTCTATCCTAATATAGAAAAATCTGACAGCAGCACTGCAATCGTTTTTTCTGCATGGCTGACAAGATCACTGTGTGTGCTTGAGCATTCATCCCAAAAGGTCCAGATGTTCTCAAAAGTATTTCAAAATTTGTTGATGGATACAAAACAAGCGTGTAAACAGCATTACAAGCTTGCAAGATTTGTGTTTGACAGAGAGCCTGTAAAAGGCCATTTATAGTTTTCGCAAAGAGACAGAATGGAACAGATTGTCAAGAGCTTGAAATGTTCAGTGTGAAAATGCACAAAGTATAATGCAATTTTTCCAACAATGACTGATGATAACTTCTAACCACACTATGTTCCATCGATTGCATTGCGTCCTCTTCCATCAGAAAGGGCTAGTTAAAATGACCCTTTACTTGCTGGTGTTGTCAGGGCTTTGAGGGGGTGGCAGGAGTGGGTTCCAGAATTTTTACCTGAATGCACATATTTCCAACACACCCACTTACCTGATTAATTACTTAATTAGTGTACTTAAACCCGACAATAATTAACCCACAGACTAAGAAAACCTAGTTCCTTAATATATCTCCCAATTACGTAATGAAAATAAGGGAGAGTTTTCTCCAGTTTTATCTAACACAAAAACACACTTACACATACAAACGTGAGTAGACAGAAAACTCCCACATGCCAGGGGAAATACACAATAGTCTTTTCAAATGGGGAGGCGGGTCAATATGAAATATTAAAACTAATAACATGAGAGAGAGAACCCAACGCATGCATGTCGATTTGCGCTACAGTAGGACGTCTCTCCATGATTTGCATTGCTTGCTCCACTGTGTACCTGTGCGCTATTCGAGAAAATGACAAAATTGGTGATACTCCTACAAATCCATGGAAATACACTACAACACCCCTCCCCCTTGCAGTAGATCGCCTTGAGAGATCGTCAAGATACAATCAGAACAGGCAAAGGGAAAGGACCCCGCCACTACAGGCTATTGTCGGGGTGACAGAAGGGATCTTCGGTGGCACACAGCAGGGCCGACAGACTCGTTGCAGTGTTTAGAGCCGATTTGGGTGGTGTCTAGGGTGAGACCGCCCAATGTGCTCCTCAATTAGCAAGGCTGAAAGGACAGCAATGCCACAGCCCGTGTCGTCACTCCATTCGGACTGATGTACTGGAGGGCACCAGCATATGAGTCCATGCAGATGGGAGGGTGAGGTCGGCCACTAGGGTGATGGTGGAAACAAAGTGTGACAATGCGACGGAGGCCGGAAAAAGACAAACAACAAAAGTGGGGGGTGTAGCGGTAGGACATGTCAAGGCCTCTTACTGTGTGAACTTAGTATCAGCTACGCAGGATTCAGGAAAACTAGTACAAAATAAAGTGAGAAAAAACGAGATTAAGTGAAAACCACCAGGAAAAAACAAAATGAAGGGAAAAACATACAAAAAATGGTGAAATTTGTTACTGTACAAAACGGTGAAATCAATGGCGGTGTTGGTTGGGAGTGTCCCAGCCGGAATGAGCATAGTTGTTGAGTCAATCCCTATGGGCACCGTGGTATTGATTGTTGTGGTATCCATGTGGATCTCGTGGATTCTCGTGATTGTCAAAGCAGACAGATCTCGTTTGACGGGAAAAGTGGCTGTAGTCAGTGGTGTTCCAGCAGTGAGACCATGAAGTGTAGGTCTGGGTGTGGAGTGGCGATAATGGATTAGTAAGGGGTGGCAGTATCTGTGGAGGAACCAGCGACGAGTAGTCAGAGGGCAACCCTGTTGGCGGCAGTGGTCGTGGCAAAAGAAGATTCCACCGCATGGAGAAGTCCTGCTGGTGCAAGAAGGAAACCAGTCAGTCAGTTTCACTATGGTATTGCAAATAAATTCTTTGGATAATGTTGATCTCTGGCGGTTGCAGAAATGGTGAGTATTGTGGGTACACCATCCAGCTATTGATCAAACTGAGGGCAGTGTTGTAAGCTTGGATAAGACATGACGGATTATTGAGCCCACAATCTTCATACAAAAATAGCGCAAACTGGGTGGTTTGCAGGGCGTCGATGATGCTGAGTTCCTCAGCCCAAAGGCACGTGACCCATCTTAATCAGAGGGCGGCTATGTCGGGTGAGACAGGAGGTTGCAGCTCGCAGTAAGTCATGGGAAAATGGTGACAAAAATATTGGTAAAGCATGAGTGATGCGTTAGTGGCATGAATGTGGACGGCCATTGTGATGCGGATGCTGATGGGACCAAAGAAATTGAACAGCACTATATCATGCAATGTGGGCCCTGAAAATGAGTCAACCGAGAGATCCAATCGGGGCAGATAATATGGCGTGGCCAGTGTTATAGAGTGCGACGGATCTGTGGTTTGGAAGCAAATGTAATTCCCCAGCCTGGTTGACTCGCTCCCCAATTGCGGCTGAAACTGCAACAAAGCACTGGCCCAGGGGGTGGCTCTGAGTGCAGGGCGTGTGGTGATAACCAACTGAGGTTGAGCGGTCGCCCTAGACGTGGAAACAGACCTTACACTACTGATGGTTGTGGATTACACCAAGGTCGAGGCTGTGGATGGCAAGGAAGCAGTGGTGATGGCAGTGGTTGACAGGGCGGACTTCAAGACCATGGGCGGCAATGACACGGTAGTCTGGGGAAGCAACGGGGAAGTTGAGGCGGCTCGTTCCTTGTTCATCAGGGGTGCCGGAGGTAAAGGGGCCTTGAATTCCCATTTTGGAAGATTCTTCAAAGCATCAAGGCGCTTCTGAATTTCGGTGTCGCATTGTAACGGGCTGATATAGTTGGTGAATTCGGGAGGTGAAGGACCGAAACTGCAGAGGTGTTCCTTTTCGTAAAAGCTAGTGGAATGCACCTGTCACATTTGTTCGCTTTGGGTGCCGTGCATAGGGGCTTTGTTGCAGCAATGGTGTTGACAACTATCGGGAGTGGTGGTTCCCCTGCGCGGGGAATGTCTGGTTTCTTCGCAGTGACAGTCATCACAATAGTGTGACTCGTGGCAAGAGCGGTGGCTATCTGAACAGCAGGCAGGTGGCATTTGTTGGGTCAGTGCTGCACTCTTTGTTGTCCTAACTTTCAGCTGCGCAGTCACTCCATAATGAGAATTGGTTTGAGCGGCAATTCCTTGCATTTCTCTGTTGTATGTGTTGCTTGCGGCCACGAGTTGTACACTTGCTCGGTGTCTTGTCATGCTCAGTACAAGAGGTACTGGGCCATGGTGTTCATTGGGTGTGCGATTCATCTGTCCTTCATGTTTTGTGAGCTTTATGGTATTCCCCCTCTTCCTGTTGATGAGTGTTCATACTGACTGGGTTTTGGGATAGGCAGGCCATGGTGATCAAGAGTTGGCACAGAAGTAGTGGGAACCTGTGGAGTAGAGATGTATCGGGTACCCGGACCCGAAATAGGACCCGAAATTACCCGACCATTTTGCTGGACCCGGACCCGGACCCGGACCCCATATTCTCAAAATTTTGGACCCGGACCCGGACCCGGACCCGATATTTCCAAAATTTTGGACCCGGACCCGAAAAAATTATCACAATTTTTATTCGGGTCTGATGTATAATATATATAGTCTATTTTTCCGGAAATGCTTCTGAATTAGAAAAATGGAACTTTTAGGCTTTTGCCAGCCATAACTCACATAGAGCTTTTGTGGATTTGTGGATTTGTGGATTTATACAACTAGCCTTCAACAATTTTCTGAATGAAAAATCATACAGTAAAACCTTCCTGTGAACAATTTAACAGTATTGGTTTTGTGTCATTTTTGAATTTAGAAGTAGTTTATTAAAAATAAACTATAGTAATTCAGCTGAAATCAAATCAGGATTTTTTTTGACCTACAAGCCACAAGCCAAGTGGCTTGTTGACCTTAAATTTTACAAGCCATTCCAAATTTTTGCAAGCCAATTTTATAATATCAGTATAGGTGAATAAATTCCAATGCTAGGTTATTTTTTAAAGAAATGTATATATTGAGCATCACGGCAATCGATCAAAAAAGATATGTCATTCCACATTTATTCAATAACATTTAAGAGCCATTAATTCATTAAAATTCAGGAAACATTTGAAATTTTTGAGTTTGATCGAAGTCTAATCTACAAGCATTGTGGAAAAAATTTTCCAGCAAACTATCCAAGAACATAATGACTTTGAATTATACGAGAAATCGATGGTCAAGTCCTCTATGATGACAAGTGAGAGCCCAAAAAAGCTATTAATCTTTGCTGCCTGAAACGCCGAAAATTTTTTTTGGGTATTGACATTCTGCGATGCTGGAAAATCAATTTTCCAACCGCTTGTTTGAAGAATTAGTTTCGAATTTTCTGTTCAAAGGTCGTAATTTCTGGAATTTTATGTTTGAAAAGTTTTAAAACCATTAATTTATTCACACACTCTAATGAACTTGGCTAAAAAGATATGAGTAAGAAGAGTAGAAATTTCCGAAAACTACTTCCATGAAGCTTTTGGATTGATTTTACATTAAGAAAGGAATAATCACTCCAAAAAATTTTCAGACTTGACGTATTGATCTTTCTCAAGAAATGTGTCAAGGGAAAAATGTGAATCTTCATTAAATATCAAGATGAAATATAGAAGATTGCCAATTAAAACATGAGATAATACATTCAAGATGATTAAAACTATTGAAGATTAAATGATAATTGAAGGTAGACATGTTAAAAGCGGCACCTGAGCTACGAAATAAATTATAATGCTTATTTAAGTGATAGCCGACGTGAAGCGCCAGAAAATTTTGTGATTATGACCTTCTAAAATGCAGCAAAATGCATCTTTTCTGTATCCGATATGATCAAACACATGACTCAAAAAATTCTGACAAGCCATTTTGGCTTGTTGGACTAAAATTCTACAAGCCATTTTGTCAGTCCAACAAGCCATGGCTTGCAAAATGCTAAAAAAACAATGAATCAAATACTCACATTGAAGAATGTAATGACACATCAAATATTTACTATAATATGAAAAGTAACAAATAGAAATTTATTGTTTAGATCACTATGAGACTGACTTAGATTTAAAATGTATAGCAACCACAAAATAGCGCAGCATGCCTAAAAATATAATGGACCCGGACCCGAAATAGGACCCGAAATTACCTGACCATTTTGCTGGACCCGGACCCGGACCCGATATTCTCAAAATTTTAGACCCGGACCCGATATTCTCAAAATTTTAGACCCGGACCCGGACCCGATATTCTCAAAACTTTGGACCTGGACCCAGACCCGGACCCCATATTCTTGAAATTTTGGACCCGGACCCGGACCCGATTTTCGTAAAATTTTGGACCCGATACATCTCTACTGTGGAGGTTGAACATCCATAGGCACGGTTGGCGGCAATCGAGCAACCAGCAGTGGGAGGGCCCTTTGAGTGACAACTGGAGCCATTTGAGCAATTTGAGCTGGCTGGGGGCAAATGGCGTGAGAATTGGCGGCAGGAGCATGATGTGCTGTATCTGATCCTGCAGCCCGTCTGGGTAGTCTATCCAATGATGTTCCAGGAACAACATTCTGGGCAGCGGTGGCGGGAAATGATATGCAACAAGCGCAGCAGTGAGAGCCGCGTTCAGCGCTTACCATTGCTGATCTGAAATTATATGTTGTGAAAAATATACAGGTGCACTATACCTAGCAGCAGCAACAGTGGCAATAATAGGAGGTCTGGGCAGCATTGCTGGAGTGGCCAGAAATGTAGGGGGGGGTCTACAGCAGGCGTCATTGGAGGTAACACTGTTGCGGGTTCTGCAGGGGCGACGTCCATTGACGTGGACTGGTCGACGGTGCTTTCTTCAGGTATATCTGTTAGCGTTTGATCCATGGTGGTGTTCGTTTCAGCATCCATCGTGGTGGGTTGGATCGCAGTGGATTCGTCCATCCGCACCGCGGTGAGGGTTGAAACTTTGTCAAGTGTCAGTTTCAAGAAGTTGGTTATTTGCGTGGCCGTTGCCGTAAGATCAGATGTCGCAGCAGGTGTAGGAAGGACTGACACTTCAGTTGACCGCGGCAGCTTCACTATATTCTGATCGAAAATCAGCGTATCCAAAAGCTCTTCGTTGGTAGGTTCCACATCGACACCCAGAGTTGGATGGTCGAGTAGTTCCTTGGTGGTGAGCGTGTGCACCAAGGCCCTAGTCGGCAAGGGGTACACATACACCCGCGTGGGGAATGAAAAACGATTTTGAAAGGCGATGATGTTGAGGAAGGTTGAGTAGAAATGGAAGCAGCTATGGGGATTAGCCATGTAATCTGATTCGTCAATATCGATCTGTTCAACGGATGTTTCCATGTGGAATTCCTCCCTGAAGATGATCGGGCGTGGAGCGAATTGGTTGCAGACGTATGTTCCTGGGTCGCTTGCGAAAGACTGCTCTCACTCCAGTATGCGGTTCATCCATTCGGTGAGGCGCATTCAGGGGTTGCTGTCAGCATGGTACCACATACAGTCGTAGAAAGCAGTATGCGTTGCGGGAATGAAATTTTGAGCATGGTGAAGCGACAAATCGTTAACATCGGCGTATTCGGCAGCAGAACAAGGTGAAGCCAAAAGCGCAGCCAATGGCATGAAAGTTGTTGGCGTCGAAACAAGTCGCCATCCACCTGTAAAAAACTAAAAATGGTGGAGGCTTGATAACAGTAATGGGTACCCTGGTAGGTTGGATTGGTCGGCGGGGACCCGTTTGATCCACATGTTGTCAACTTCATGCCAAATTGGTGGCAGCGCATGGTCTGTTTTGTATTGAAGGGGATCACGGATAGCGAATTTTTACATGGGCGAAACTGGAAAGTTGAGTAATTCGATGAGCTGGTCCGTGAGGTTACTCTTCATGACGGAAGTGACAGCTGCTTGAAGGCCTTTTGGATCATCGAACATCGATGGAGGTGGGAGGGTCGGGTTTTGTCATCGGAGATGTCCAGTGATTTGTTCCACTTGTCTTTCTGCTTCTTCCTCTTCTTCTTCTTCTTCTTGGGAATCGGGGCAGTGAGAAGCTTTGGGTGCGTTTTAAGCATCAATACTTTGAGGCTGCGAAAACCATTGGGCACCATTCCTAAACAAAAAGACTGACTGTGATCGGACGATGTGCAATCGAACATAAAAACCTTATAAGCAGAAAGAACCTCGTCTCGCATAATCACAGGGAGGGCGATTTGCAAGATAGTTGGATAAGTTCTATTGGCCGAGTTGGCGGGTAGAACATCCAACAACGTGATGTTGTGAAAAGGGGCAATGATTGTCTGGGTGAGGTGGTTGATTTCGGCGGTGTCCAAAGAGTCGTGGGGAAACAGCGCGGGAGCATTGTATACCTCGGGGATGGAGCTGTAATGGCCAAAAACTAAGAACAATAAAAGCGGATAGTAGGCGTCGAGGGCTGCGTATGCGAGAACGTCCGATTGTAGGAACGATGTCGCCGGGTTGTTGAAGAATTGCAAAGTGGCGGGGAATCTTAGTGTGAGTTTCGAAATGTCCAGCGCCCATATGGTGGAAATGGTAGCTTTCAGAGTGCACTTTTCAGAGAAAAACCCTATTCTCCGAGTCAGCTCCAACAGCGGTGGGGAGATGTCAATGTTGCAGATTATGCAGTATGCATCAAAATGGATTGCTTTAAGGACGGGGTCCTTATTCTTCTGTTGGGAATTGGTCCGAAACTGAGTACCTAACAGGGCATATATTCCCCCCCAGTGGTCGGCTCCATCGAAGGAAACAATGATGGTGTGTTAGCCGTCGACTAGGGAGAATCGTGCGGTCCAGTCTTCCAGGGTAGCGGCGAAAGTTTCGAAAACGAACATCGTGCTGTTGGGGAACACGAGCTGAACATATGGCGGGTAGCTGGAGGCCGTGGAATCAGCTGGCATAGGCACAGTAAACTGGAAATTCTTCATGTCGGCCGCCATGATTGATTCAGTGTTGAAGCTGACCAGGGTGTAGTCACGGAAGTTTGGTGTGGGTTGGCCGGCCAAGGCCTGCCCCAAACTTCTGGGTGAGAGAAAGATCAGCGGCAGCAGCACATTAGAAGGTCTGGCGTACATGGAGATATACCACAATTCCAAGTCAGCAGAGTGGATCAATCGTTTGACGTCATTTTCTTAAACAAGAGTGAGCGTGATATTCGGCATATGACACAGTAGGGGTCAGATCGAGGAAATGAAATTGGATCAAAAAGGTTGACTTTAGAATAGAACCAAGAAGGTATGGCATTGTTTGCTGTAGGAAGAGGGAGACACACCCCAGAGAGACAGCGGCTTGGGCCACAATGTCACTTTGAGGGGCGCATGTTGCCAACTGGATCAGGCTGCGATAGCGAGATGACAAGAGTTGTTGAATGCGGAGGTCAAAGCAGCAGCTGGTTGTGGTGTAGTAGGTGCCACAACTTGACAATGACAGGATCGCCGGGGCTGACCATGGGCTCTGGCACAGGGCTAAAGAGTGGGGGGGGGGTTCCCATTGGGTCCCAAACAAAGGAGCATTCAAAAATAATGAAGCAAAGAAAGCCTAAAAATAAAATGTACCATCGCAGGTGAAGCTCAAATCCTTTTGATGGGGCTGCTGTTTGGCCCATGGTACGTAGCATTCATTGATGTTTGTCGATTCGCGATATGGTGGAGGCTCATCGGCTGTGAAAGTGGAAGAGGTGGACAGTGTTGTCATTTTGGAAAAATGTTTTTGAGAGCACTGGAAAATGTGACTGTTGCGGTTGGAAGCAAAAAGTAGAAATGAAATAGTAAAAGAATAAGCCACTGAAAGGTGAAGGAAGTGTAAAGTAAGAAAATGAAAAACTACAGTTGTGTTGTATTTTGATATGGTCCCGGGCTGATGAGTTAAGGCAGGATTGGGATTCCAGGGTTGGTCGTTAATGTATGTATTTCCTGCACCCACACTTACCCAATTAACTTAATCAATCGTACTTAAACCCAACAATAATAACCTTACCAATCAAGGAAGAGGTGCTTCCTTAATTGTCTCCCAAATTTAATGATAACAAGAAAGGAGATCCCTTTCTTCAATTTTACTTACACAATGAAAAAGAACACTTACTTACAAACGTGACGGGCGAGAAAAGAAAACAATTTCACTCCCACACACTGGAGAGAAAAACTAATATAGATGTGCATGCAGGGGAGGCAGCGAGTACGAAAAAATGACCAATGAGCCCCTTATAAAAACACGAAGAATAATGCACAATGAGAGAGCCAGCGCACACGTACCCACATGCGCTTCAGTAAGACGACTGTTGATAATCCGTGTTGCTCACTCTACTTGGTATCTGCTGGCCTCATGCGTGGTTTGACAAAATGACAAAAATCGGCAGAAACACACTACAGTAATTTGAGTTGCGGACACCCTAAAGTCGGCTATGGGGGTCGGTTCAGATGGCACCTGTGCAACAGCTGGTGGCAGCAATTTTGCTATATTGAGGTCCAAGATTGGCGTTTCAAGAAGTTCCTCGTTGGATGGCTCTGGGGCCTGCGAACAACATGGGGTGCTCGAGTAACTTTTCAGGGGTTAGCGTATGCACTGAGGCCAAGGTTGGCAACTGGTATACATATATGGATGCAGGAAAAGAATATCGATTCTGGAAATAGATAACATTAAGCAACAGAGAGTAGAAATGGAACTGGCTATGGGGATTTGCCTGAAAGATGATTTATGTTTGGTGGGGTGAGCTGGTGGTGAAGATGGAGGGAGAGTACCAGATCCGACCACTCTTGGGTTCGGGGGTCAGCAAGTAGGGATGAGGAAATGGAGATAATGAAAAACAAACTATTATAAAGAATAATTGATGATGAACAATAAGTGACAGAAGATGAAGACCACCCGGAATGCCTGGTGTGGCCGATGACAACGAGTTCTTCTAACACTAAACAACAATGACAAAACTGAATACCAATCACCTTTACGGCTGAAATAACAAATTTATGCAAAAATATTTATACAAGTTTTCATATGCATGATATTATATTTAGGAATGTGTATTTATTCATTGATTGTTTACTGTAATCACCAAATGAAAAATAAGTGGTAATATCCGTTTAGCTCAGTGTGGTATACTACACACCGTGTAGTCGGATTCGTCAATGTCAGCTTCTTGGATGGGGGTATCCATGTGAAAATCCTTGTCAAAGATGATTGAACATAAGGCGAAACAATTTCAAACGTACATATCAGGGTCATGGTCAAAAGTGGGCTATCGCTCAGGGATGCAATTCATCCAATCAGTGAGGGGGGATTGAAGGTTTCCATACCACATGAACTCGTAGAAAGCGGCTGGGTTAAGTGTGCCATGCCAGCATGTCGTTGATGTAGGCATACTCCACAGCAGAGCATGGCGATACTAAAACCACTGCTAACGGCATACATGTTTTGAGGCGCTGGAACCATTCACCATCTACCTGTAAAAGACTAATGATGGTGTTAGGCAGGTGACTGTAATGGGTACCATGGTAAGTTCTGTCGCTAAGAGGTTGGTCCATGGTGACGTGCTCGATCCAAACATGGTCTACTTCATGGGGAATCAGCAGATCATTTTCAAACTGGATGGGGTCACAAATAGCCAATTTGTAAATGGGCGAAATGGGAAAGCTGAGTAGTTCAATGAGCCAATGTGTGAGGCCGCTCTTCATGGCTGAGGTGAAGGCTTCTTGAAGATGTGTAGGGTCATAGTGAAGCGATTTTGGCTGAAGCAAAGGATCTTCATCATCAGATACCTCTGACAATTTATTCCATTCATCCTTTTGTTTCTTTTTCTTCTTTTTCAGTACCTTGGGGGTGGTAAGAACTTTCAGATGTGTAGTATGCGTCAATGTTTTGATGTCACCAAGACCGTTGGGTTGGGTACCTAAACAAAAAGACTGACTGTGGTCAGATGATGTGCAATCTTACATGAAAAATTGATAAGCTGATAGAACCTCATCCCCCATGATTGCTGGCAACGTGACTTGCGAGATCATTGGCTGGGAGATTGCAATGTTGTGGCGGGGAGAATGCGATGTTGCAGATAAAGCCGTACACATCAACATGAATGACTTTAATGATGGCATCTCTATTCTTTTTTTTGGGGGGAGGGTACACCTACCTATTTTTCCTATAGCTGGAAAAACAGGCTTTACAGGGCTATACGGTCATACAAGTGCCCACCTTGTATGAGAGGCGCTCTTCGGGTGCTTTTTACCACCTAGTGGAGGCCACATTCCACAGGCTGGCATCTGCCTGACGAGCAGGACTTGATCGGCTACCTACCTCATAATGGAACAGGCCCACCTCCTCATTCGCCGCACTATCGCCAACATGCTAACTGGGCTGAGTGGACCCCCACAAGCAGCGTCCCAAGCTCGCCTACACTATTTATCTACCCCGAGAGGATGAAAGGCTGTGTCTGCCTGGGCCAGCTACCAGAAATTCAATTTCGGGTTACACCCAGAATCGAACCTGGTTCTTGAGACTAGCAGTCAGAGGCGATAACTGCTAGACCAAGACGGCCCCCCTTTATTCTTTTTCTGGTGATTGGTGCAGAACTGTGTACCAAGGAGGTCGTAGATTCCTGCCCAGTCATCAGGTCCATCAAAAGAAATTACGATGGCCTGTTTGCCGTCAATGAGGGAGAATATCGCAGTCCAGTCTTCCAAGGCCACAGTGAACGTTTGGAAAACAAACATAGTGTTGTTCGGAAATGCCAGTTGAACATAGGGAGGGTAACTAGATGCGGTGGAATCAGCTGACATGGGAATAGTGAATTTGAAATGTTTCATATTGGCGGCCATGATGGATTCCCTGTCCAAACCAACCAAAGTATAGCTGTGGAAGTTTGGTGTGGGCTGGGTGGCAATTGTGGCCCCCAAACAATGGGGAGTGAGGAATGTCAGTGGTGAGAGCACAATGGGCAGACGGGCGTGCAAAGAGACGAACCAGCAATCGACATTGGCCGCACAGACCAGACATTTAACGTTGTTTTCTAAACAAAACCTGGCATGATATTTGGCATAAAACATGGTATACAATATGGCAGGGTAAGGAATTGTCTGTGCAGAAGGTTGACTTTAGAATTGAACCAAGAAGAGTGTGGTTTTTGAGTCAAAATGAAATGGTGCATTTCCCCGGGCATATGCCACTTGGGTGGTGATGTCACTCAGAAGGACACATCTTGCCAACTTGATCCAGCTAGGATGACAGGATGACAAAAGTTGGCCTATGTGGCGGCCAGCTGTGGTGTAGTGATTCACCGCAGTTTGACAATGACTGGATCGCTGTGGCTGACCATGGGTTTTAGGGCAAGGCGGAATAGATCTTCTTCTACTACACACTAAGACCTGCCCTTTTTGTAACTAGTTATTAACAATCTGCACTGTGGCTTGTTTTCTCATTACAATTTTCCATTTTTTTGTCTTATTCCAAATTATTACAGTAGCACGTCATAAGAGTTTTACCCTCATTAGATGTAAGTCTATAGAACTGAAGCAACTCTTTTTACAATTAGCTTTATCTATATATCTATCTATCTATCTATTTATCTATCTATCTATCTATCTATCTATCTATCTATCTATCTATCTATCTATCTATCTATCTATCTATCTATCTATCTATCTATCTATCTATCTATCTATCTATCTATCTATCTATCTATCTATCTATCTATCTATCTATCTATCTATCTATCTATCTATCTATCTATCTATCTATCTATCTATCTATCTATCTATCTATCTATCTATCTATCTATCTATCTATCTATCTATCTATCTATCTATCTATCTATCTATCTATCTATCTATCTATCTATCTATCTATCTATCTATCTATCTATCTATCTATCTATCTATCTATCTATCTATCTATCTATCTATCTATCTATCTATCTATCTATCTATCTATCTATCTATCTATCTATCTATCTATCTATCTATCTATCTATCTATCTATCTATCTATCTATCTATCTATCTATCTATCTATCTATCTATCTAT
The DNA here is from genome assembly GCA_963922205.1 of Romanomermis culicivorax. Classification (NCBI taxonomy): domain Eukaryota; kingdom Metazoa; phylum Nematoda; class Enoplea; order Mermithida; family Mermithidae; genus Romanomermis; species Romanomermis culicivorax. Next base: position 475,358 of record CAWUHX010000256.1, on the reverse strand, counting down.
CTATCTATCTATCTATCTATCTATCTATCTATCTATCTATCTATCTATCTATCTATCTATCTATCTATCTATCTATCTATCTATCTATCTATCTATCTATCTATCTATCTATCTATCTATCTATCTATCTATCTATCTATCTATCTATCTATCTATCTATCTATCTATCTATCTATCTATCTATCTATCTATCTATCTATCTATCTATACATATATCCACAGTATACCTTTATTACATGTTTATATGAACATATCATAGCATAAGTATAATAACATCAAAAACTTACTAGAAACATGGTAATGCTAGGGCTACATGTTGGCACATTTTTTGTCAGCATCCATATTTTGGGTCCTGGCACCTGGTGAGGGATATTTCACAAGTGCGAGGCTAATTGCTTATCATGCAGCATGGATTTTTCGAACATCCAGCAAAGTAGCTTCATGAAACCCTAAAGGGTTTCATCCTAGCCAGATGCAGCTGGCTGTGCTTGCTTTTCCATAATGACTCCAACTCAACTGGCACCCTCTCCCAAAATGTTGATGCTGGCACATCGACGTTGGTTGTCTACAAAAACGGCACTAAAATCAATAATATTTCCTTTTTGTTCAAATTATAACTGTATCAATCTAAATTTGAAATTTTGTTGTAATATATTAACCTACCATACACCTTGTAAGCAGCCCTGAAGGCGCTGATGGAAGTTATAAAAATGAATTCCATTCTTAGTGGGCATCAAAAACAACAAGAACCACCAGACGAATTCAGAAAATGATTTTTCTTCTATTTTTTCCTATTTACATCCCTTTTTCCTCATTAAAGCTTTCCCAGTTTTTCCTTATTTTTTGGTTGATGCTTTTCAGTTTTTCTCCTTTTTTCCTTTGAAGCTTCTAGAATATCCTAAATTTCTATCAAAAATAATCATCACCTTAATTGTTTTGGTAAAGCATCTTTTGCCTCCAGCTCTTTTATATAGAACCTCTGACCTTTTCAAGCAGTTAAAACTGATTTAATAAGATAAATGGGCTTCAGCAGTCTAACCTCTTTATGTTCGTTTTGGAAAACACCCAGTATACAAAATCAGACATTTACCTGTTTAAATCAGTATATATTATAATATGTATCAGTTTCTATACACAGAGACGTATCCTGTATGTCTAGTGTGAATGTTTCTAGTTGACTTTTAACCTCTGGTATAGTTTTTTTCTTTTACTGTTTATGCATACTGTGTTCTCTTTCCTTCATCTATTTTTCTACAGGATCAATTATGGTTTCTACATGGTAGACAATTCCATTTTGACCTCTACAAGATCTACAATTTCTCTGCACGTTTTTCTATACCAGGCTTGTTCTGGTCATTTTTCTATAACAGACCTGTTTTAGTTTTTTTTTCTATGAGCAATCCACTTTATAGGTATAAACCCATAGAAATGATGTTTCATCATATATAGACCTTTCAAAGATTTTACTTATAGAACTGACCCTTACTGACATATTACTGTTCCAATGTGGATGATCATTCAGAAATGTGGGGCTTCTGATTAGCTTTCCTTTAAAAATGCAGATGGCGCAATCCTCGTTTTTAACTCGAGGGCAAAAAAGTCACTCCAAGATTGTGCCCCGGGCTAAAAAGGAAGTTGTTTTCCATACTAGTCTCCTTTCTGTTTTGTTTTTTGTATATCTGTTTTTCACATCAATTTCCATTCTCCATTTTCTGTTCCACATTAGTTTTCCTTTTTTAATTTTTTGTTCCACATCAATTTTTGTTTTCCATCTACAATAACACAATTATTACAGTATTTCAAATATTACCATGATCCAAATATTACCCTAATTCTACTATTAGGTTAACTGTGGAACCTGTATGCCTAACCTTAGGGCCTATAAATTGCCAAAAGTCGAGCATATATGTTTACCATATGCTCTATAAATCGATGAAGAATGACAAATTATAGGGTGCACAAAAAAGATAGGATATGCTTAACCATACGCTTTATAAGGGCTGGTGTTACTACTTATATTTGTTGTGAAAATTGCTTATCCAACAGAAAGACCAAGAGTGTATGTTTGAATGCTTCACAAAGGCATATGAAAACAATATCAGCGCATGTTTTGAATGTTTAAATTCTTGATACAAGTTACATGTAATTGCCACAACATAAGTCACTATTGTACAAAATCAGGACCAAAAGTGGTCATTAATTTGTTATATACTTTATGCCAAGCACCAAAAAGTCCAAATTTCTAATTTTCATGTATATTTTAGGAGCTAGGCATTAATTATATGCACAACTGAAATGGCTAACCAAAAGTAGATTTGTTGAAAGATTTAGTTTTGCTTGTGTGTATGAAATCCTACCCTATCACCAAAAGAGTTTTAGCCAAATTCCCACAGCAACACTTAAACATACTGTTACAATATAACCACTGAATCTCGGAGCATCATAACCCATTCAAAATATAAAGCTAACAAATTGGTTACTAAAAACCTTTATCAAAACATTAGTCGATTCATCATCTTTTAAGCAAGGTAGTAGGATCTGAAAGACTTGGAGGACTTGAATTTTCTATTTTATGAAATAGTTGATCTTTGACTGGCCAATACTTGATTTTGTTTCTCAATTTGTAATAAATATCAGAGTACAATTCGATCACAATAATCCCAGAATGATCTCATCAATAATCCCACCCTACAGGATCCTAGAAAAAAAGCACGGTAATTAAATTTGCATATCTATTTCAAAGATGAATAAAACTCAAGTAAAGTTATATTTTCTGTCACTCAGCCCCTACTACTGTCCCCCTGGCCTTCTTCCAGCATAACTATAGAATCAGGGAGCCCTACTTTCTACAGCAATGGTTAAGCAGATATGCGACTAGTAGAGGGGGCGTGGTTAAATATCGGCCAGGCTGGTTCTATTTTTAGTACACTCTGTTCTTTGCTTGCACTTCTTGCCCACTCTATCAATTGTGGACTTTATTATGAAGGACTATGAAAGTGTTCAGAAAAGTGGGTAAATGAAGACGGGAAGAAGGAAAATATAGAAAAGGAAGAAAAAAGAAACCAAGATATAAGAGAAGGAAAAACCAAGGGGAAGATAGTATTTCACAACCCGTATGCCAAAATCAAATTTTAATCCACAAAATTTAAATCAATACGGTTGTTTTTCGTTTATTTTCTTTCAGCAAAGTCTCATAAGCCAAGTCTAAAGTAGGACTGAACTGTTCCCTCCACATGAATTGGTTCAGATAACTTTCGACAAAGCCATTTTTTGTTCCATTTATCACCCATAGCCGAAAATGTTTGTTGATATTACCTAATTGATGTGGCTGTTCGCCTGGCAGTAAGGTGCTGGCTTTCCCACTACTTGACTTAACCCAGTGAGTACTGTCTATAGAAGAAACTATGAGCACTTTCATGCTGTTTGGGGTTACTACTGTTGGGTGAGGACAACACCACCAGGTTAGGGGTGAACAATTTTAGTTCAGACAGTGTGCACAATGGACAGGGCCATCCGTGAGATGACCTGAGTAATATGATCCTGATTGTTAACCAAAGCAGCCCTTTTGGCTGGACCTCAGGGAGGGTGTGCTGTTGGCAACTAGGGGAAAAGCTAGAGAGGAGAGCCTGCTCAGGAGGGAATGCCCTCAAATACCCCTAACACTAATATAGCTGGAAACTTACCTCATTCAGAAGGGGAAACAGTTACAGTAATGATCCAGTAGACAATAGGTTGCAGAGGACTGCTGTGCTGGATTGGAAATCAGCTAACTCGGACTGAAATTGACTACTGAGCTTCTAAACCAACATCCAATGAGTGACTTTGTTCATGTGACAATCAAAGGAGGGATTGGCTAACAATATTGCGGGCCAGAGCACAGATGATGGGTACCAATAATATGCAAATGAAGATGCAATGGCATACACTGTGAATGACAATGACTTCAATGTATCAAACTCCACATGGTTGAAAAAAGAATGGTCATGGCTTCAATGTGCAAAATTTCACCCCCCCCCCACTCCGATCTGCATATTCCATTCCATCCATCAATTTGTTCCAGAAACTATATTTTCTTGGTAAGTTTGCTTACCATCATGCAGCAGGGCTATTCTGTGGCGTAAATTTTCACCAAAAAGTGCAATGATTTGACCAACCTCACCTTACACTATACAGCAACAGGCTATTCTCTGTCTAGCCTGCCATTTAGCCCTGGTTTGTTGGGCAGTTTAGCCCTAGATTTAGCCTGCCATTCAGCCCCAATTCTGGCCTGCAATTTTACCCTGACTAGCCCATCATTTGGCCTAAAATTTCCCTAGATTTAGCACATATTCTGTCCCAAATATAGCCCAAACAAATCCCAAGATTTATCCCACACTTTAGCCCACGATTTGTCCTGTAGTTTTTTTACACACTTTAGCCTCTCATTTTCACTTGGGCTTCCTTTCCTCATTCAAAGATGAGTTCATGTAAATTAGAAAACATGGAACCTGTGAATGGTATCTTTGACAACATTTCTCTATGGATTTAGCAAAACATGCAAATCAGAGTACCACACAAGAAATCTGATCAATGGCGTTTTGACCAAATTGAACATTGTGTCCCTTGAGCTTTTGACCAATGTACAGGTCGAAATGGATCCATACTTATCCATAGTAGCAGTCACCTCACTCGAACAGAATATTTGTACGATTTATTGAATCATTTGAAGAATAGATGACGAAACGCAAAGTCAAGTTTATGGCTGTGCATGGTCCTCAAATCCAAGAGGTGCACCTTATATGAGAACAAAACAAAACATAGATATCTTGCATAACCTTGAGGATTGTTTAAGCAGTTTTAGACATAAACAGTCATGTCAATCTTTGTACTACAGTCAAGCAAGCTGTACACTTTTCTATACTAAAATGTTAACTTTGTGTAGATAAGTTGAAACATAAATCAAGTTCAACATGCAAGGCTCACATGGCATGCAAAAATTGACAATTTCAGAATGCAGACTCACAAGGAATCGTTGTGTGTGAGTTTGGAAAGAGAAAGATCCAAAAATTGAACCTATAGTCATCACAGTGAAATCTAAATTCTAAGCACTCTCTCTGACATTTTAAACCCCCTCTTGATACATTAAACTACACTGATAATCTACTTCCAGAAACACTTAAGTTTTGCGAACTCTATGGTTCATAGAAGAAGTAATTTCGATGACCTATTATCAAAAAAATTAATAGTAGTGTAAAGCAGCTGCAAAACATCTTTTATCTATTATGCATCAAATATTGTAAGATTAGTGCAGGCTATCACATGCTCAAGAAATTTCAATTGAGTTAGGTGTAGTATACATGCCCAAATAGGGCTTTGGTTAGTTATAGAATGTGAGTACCTAAGCATTACTCCACTGCTTAACCTATACAGGACTAGTTGTGTGATAGATATAAGGCACAACAGTCAATTGTATCTCAATCTCAACTTTAGATTACCTGATTCAGTTCATTTGAACTGCAAATAATCTCAACACTCCATGAGCTCGAAGACTCCTAATACTGAGGAATCAGGAAGAGAATTGAGTAGTTAGTGTAGACTTGCATGCAGGGATGGTACTCAAGAAATCCAGGTTCTAACCTGGATTCCTTTACTGCATAATACTTGCGATTGTTAAAAAAGGCCAGTAATATAGTGTTTTGGAGTGATAAATACAAAAAATATAAATAGCAACATAATAAATTATTGGCTGGTCTGCCCACTTCGGCAATTACCACACTACAAATGATTCGAATGCAGAATAAACTGATATGTTTGTATGTGCACATTATACTGATGCAGATTGATGTAGTTCATGAGCATGTCATTTTGCCCACATATTTTTCTGTATTATTTTTTGTCCACTGAGGACAAATGAAAACCCTTGGCAAGAAAGTAATGTCGAAAAATTAACTACATTTTAAAAGTTTTATTACATTTGCATGAAGCATGATTAATCATCAAAATATGCCTCATTACTATCGATCACATGCCATTTCGCTTGTAGTTTTGCAATGCCTGCATAATAAAAGTATTGGGGCATTGAATCAAAGAAGTTCTATATGAATGTTTTGACCTAGTCATTGTTTTTGAATTCCCTATCAACAAGGCCATTCTGCAATGACCAGAATGAATAACAATCTGATGATGCAATGTCTTGTGAATATGATGGATGGGGTAAAAACTCCCAATTTAATTCCTGGATTTTTGTTTAAATGACAGCAGCAGTGTGTAGACAGGCATTGTCATGGAGCAGAAGTTCTCCTTTGCAGTGTACCACTGCACGCTGCTTTTGAATTAACGCATTTTAAATTAACAATCAAGCTGGTCTTCATAAACTTTAGCAGTGATAGTCAAACCAGGTAAAAGGGACTAAACGTGGATGATTCCTTGTATTGGCCATGATACATAAAACATAACCTTGTGTGGGTGTAGATGAGGCCTTGGCATTTGTGCTCCTTTAGGGCCTTTCCTGCCCCATTGTTGCCTGCTGATCATGTTAACATACACAACTGACGTTTCATCTCAAGTGATGATGCAATCAAAGAGAGGCTCGATTTTGCACCATGAAAGTAATGACATGGATATGATAACACACTGCTGCATAGTGTGATCACTCAGCTTGTAAAGCACCCATGTTTGGAGCTTGCAAATTTTGTCCATATGCTCCATTCAATGTTCAATAGTAGTGTGGGTAATACCAAGGATTTCTGCTATTCCCCTAGTGGTTGCTCTTGGATTGACGTCTAGATGCTCTTGAATGTCTGCATCTGATACTTTATCTGGTCATCCAATATGAGGTTCAACTTTGATACTGCACGTGCCAGTCCTGAACTTTGCAAACTACTGTTCGACTGCATGTTTGGACACAGCAGGTTCACCATATGGTTGCCATATATTTTTTGTTGCCTCAGCTGCAGTTATGCCCAAATCATACTCATGCAAAACGCAATGATGTATATGGTTGAGGCGGTAACACTTTGTTTTAGATATCAAAAAATGAACAGAATGAGCTAACCGATAACTAACTCCATTCTTCAAAGCAACAATGTTTGCCCTTCCAAACAAACAACCAACAACCCAATTTATCTGGTTGCATTTTAAGACAAAAGTTGATTGATAGCACATAATCAAAAATCAACATTACTTTCTTGCCAACCCAATAGATTTATATGCCCATCGTATTTCGTATATAAATAGTTGGGCCTTTGGCCAAATATTCATTGGCCCTTAATTCATCCCATTCCACCTTCTTTTCATCCTTGTTTACCATCTTATGTGCAAATTAACCAATGTAACACACATCTCACCTACATTGTATGTGTGATCCGTCAGTACAAGATAAACCTGCAGATGCACACAACACATCAGCTAATTTACGCTCATCTTGTGTACAAAATGGGCAAGGTTTCTCTTTGTGCCAACTTTCAGGCTAATCCGCACAACCCCTGAGATAGAACATTGGATTGGTCAAAGAATTATTAATTTGTGGAATGTTCTGAAGAAAGCTGTGCTAATAAACATTACCAAAACTTCAAAGCTGCAAAGTTGTTTAAAAATCCCAAAAGTTTTTTAAACATTTGTCAAAAGTTGACTGAAAAATTGGCCCTTCCTAAATCATTTTTGGAATCATTTTTTGATGCACATTCTGAAGCACTGGCCATTGCCAGCCACCAGGAATTGTTTGCACATCATATGATCCTTCAACAATTTAGGATGTCAAAAAGTTGACACATAAAATTTTTAGATGATCAATTAGTGCACTCATTGCAAAGTAGTAATGTGACTAACACTGGTCAACTTGACCAAAATTATTGTAGTCTACTGTGGTATAATACTAGTGGGTCTGGTAACCCTTTGTATAAAGAAGTTTGCCAATCACGTTTAGTGGGCATATGCCCTCTCTCACATTATAACATAGGTATTTGAAGAACCTAGATTAGTACTTACATCTGCATATCATTTCTATTCAGGAACGTTCAATATGGATAATGGTTATGGTGAGGTTGCTCACATAGTTGAACATGAAATTGTTGGTCAACGTTCAATGAAGGTAACACAAATCATAAGACGTATTTTCATGCTATTCACAACAAGAACTGCACTTTCCCAAGCGAAATAAATTTGATACAATCCTTACATAGGTGGTCCAGGATTTTCCATGACACACAGTTTTCCCTTATACACATTGTTGTAAAATCAGCCTCTGAAATTCCATTTTTAGTAAAAATATGCTCTATATAATGTTTTGTAGTGAACTGGATTTTCAACATTGGTTTTTCTCTTTTTAAAATAGATGATCAGCCTTCAATAACAATAAACATGATTAGCTTATCACATTTTTCCCCCAAATATCTACAAAAGGTTATTGTAGTTTTGTAATTGATTAGCAACTGTTGATTTAATTTGTTGCTTGAATACAGTCAATAACAAAATGAATCGAGTGATAATTTTCTGAAGACAATAGAAAATACATGTACAACATTTGGGTTACATCATTAATTGCAGAATTAAATTCTCTACCAAACAACCTGAAGGATATTATTCTAGGTTGAATCAATGGTGATTTAAACTCTAATGCAAGATCAGTGACACACTCTAATTGATTCTTCTATTACAGTTTAATGGATCACTCCTCTCATTTGTTCTGATGTCTGGTGGAAACTTGGATGCAGAAACTCATCTTGAGTATACACGTTATGAGTTTACAGTTGAAACAAACATTGTTAGACCTACTTTTGATAGGTAGGTGATTTTTTGAATGATGTGATGAGATAATAAATTATCGGGTCTTGCTTATAGACTCACTCAAAACTTATTTGGCGAGGAAATCAAGGAAGATGCAGTGAAGTATCACTTTAAAATGATTGCTGATGAATATGTACATACTAAACGAGGTTTGGAATTGGATGATATGTGGCTATATGATGGTGTGAATTTCTTATACCAACCACTTTATCGACAACTTCCATTTAAGCGGGGCATCAAGATGGAAGAGTAAGTTGCTGAAAAATGGCAGAATGGTCATTGGTTCTTTAGTACAAGCCTTATTTATCACATGAACGAACTTCTGAAATGAGTTTTCTGTACCCTACAAATCAAGAACGTGATTCAGCAAGATGGTATTTGGAGTAGTTATTAGTTAAGCTGATAAACTCAATCAAGAATGGTGGTATGGCTGTGTTTTCCCTTCATCATAAGCTGCAAAATTTCAGTTCAAGCAAGTGTGCTGGATACTTCTCAAATATACTTCGGATGTGTAGTAAATTCCTATGGGGTGCTTTGGGGCCATGCCTTGGATAGACTATTGTAGTTCTTTCATGCAATTTTCTGTATATAAACACTTTTATTATTCAATTTTTTAGCTTGATAATGCATGTCAGGAGTGCCCACAAAGAATATTTGAGGGCCAAGTCAATTTGCCTTATTGTTAGAGGGAAAAATGCAACTTCAGCAGAAAATGTTGCTTACTTCCTAGGAAAAGTCGGAGGAATGGAAAGCAAAGCTAATAATGCATCGAAACAGAATGTGCGAGCTGATATGTCCATAGAAATGCCACATGTCTTCATACGAGTCATTTCGAACCACACTCAAAAAATTACTATTTCTATCAATTTCCCATATGATAAGCAATATGTTGAATACAAGTTTGCAGAATGGCTCAGCTATGCATTGCGCCACAGTGGATTTGAGAAAGATGTCCAGGAAATGGGTCTAATGGCAGGAAGAGCACAACTGTTTTTTCAGATTATGACGAGTCCTATGTTCGTATTCAAAGCAAAAACACATTTTCCACTTCTTATCCAATTTAAATTGACAAAAAATGGTGTTTTTCAACACAAAAGAGTCTTGCAACATTTGGCTGACCATTTGATGAGGATCCATAACTATTCAGAATCAGATTGGGTGGAAGTTCGATCAAAGTACACTACACTGGTAAGTTTTTAAAGCCATTTGTAACCTGCATGCCTGGAGTTGGAATCGTCCAAAAAATTTTCATACATCCAAAGTAAAGGTTCTAAACCATGCCATAGATTAATAATTGTGTAGGTCTTCTTTAAATTTTTGATACACTTTCTTTTGTTTCCTGCTTATTCACAAACCAAACTGTTCATTTGACCCTTAAAATAAGGTGGTTTTTATTTTGATATTATTACACATATGAAAAGATCTAGCCTGTGAAACTTTTCAATTAGTGAATCTAAATTTCCCTAACAATTCCTAGGGTCAAAGGAAGTTCAGTCGTGATTTAGCAGAACGTGTTCGCAATTATGATCTTGAGAACAGTATTGTCAAAGCCATCAAGCCCCAGTTTAATTTAGACTTCCAGAGGTCAGGAATCGAATTCTTGATTCAGAATAACTATTCTTACATTCTCAGAGGACCTATTCCAAGAGGTGAGCAAACAAACATGAACGCAACATAAGTCAAAACCCATTTCTTTTTCGTAAATTGTTTTTTCCAGATGCCAACATTTCGTCCTTCACTATACTGCCAATCATATCGTACAAAATCGAACCGAGTTTCTGGCCCACAATGGAATCTGTACAATTATCAATCAAATATGTGAATCAGAATCTGAATGACACCAAGCCTGAGAGTATGTAAAATCTTGAAGGCACTTAAGATTGGAACTATAATGGCTAACAAGTGTGCAAGGTTCATTTATCTACTGAGTTGTCTGTTTGAGGGTATCGATCAAAAGCTATGTGGATTGCTTCATTAGGCCTCGAAACATGGGATGCTCTGCGTACTGTTGATTGACAGAATTTAGTACTGTTTGAAAAATTTCGTTTTTCATTATGTTATGAAATTTCTGCAACTAAGCTTTCAACTTTTCCGTAGAATTTTAAGATTTTTAATATTTTGGAAAGATTCATTTGGACCACTTTTTATAGTTTTTTACTGGCCATATTTTTGAGTTTTTTCATGATTTAATATTTTTGGCACTTTGCTCTTTGCGATTATTAAGTAATTCCTTAATTAACTAATTCCAAAACAGTAGTGTAGTGAAAACATTGAAATAAATCAAAAGCAATTTTAAACTGAAGTTCTGTGCAACAAAACTTTATGAAATATGTCGTGTCAATACACATTTTTCCCTGACGTGGTTAACATTCTAAAGAATTGTGTTTCAATCTCCTTGGGCTTCAGAAGTTGTTTGACCCCCCTACCAGAGGTTTGGATACTCTTACGAAGGCTTTTTAAAGTCATTTTAGCGGCATCGGCTCCTACATTTTGGCTCCTAAAAGTTGAACTTATTTATCTGTATTCTAGAGAATTACACTTATTTCGATTCAATTTTAGATATAAAGCAACTGTTTTACAGGCTCTAAAATCAAAAAATACGAAAATTTTCTAGCTCTTGGTACTAAATTTCAATATATAATTTTTTGGATTGATCTATTCACTGTCTTTCTTTAAGTGAAGCTTCTTGAGTGAACAAATTTTTGAAACGCTGGTCGAAATCTCAATTTTTCCAACTTTTTTGTAAATATTATTTTAAATTTCAAGCCTAGTTTGAATCCATAATCATCATTGAGATGATTTTCAAGAATTTCATCTTCAATCTGAATTGTTTTAAACTCATGAAAATATGAACATATTTTTTTAATTTGAAGTATTCATCTTTTCGAACCTCACATTTATTGCATAAGTTAAACCTAAATTTATTTTCCAATATTTTAGAGTGTTGGAATGCAAAAAAAATTTGTTACGTTAGGAAACAACAAACAATAAGAAGAGAAGCTGCATTTTCAAATCCCCGTGTTATATCTTGTTTTAATCGGGGCGGAGATGATGCGGCGTGAGCAGGATTGGGATTCCGAGGTTGCGTCCTTAATGTACGTGCGTCCCACGCCCACGTTTACCCGATTACTTAATTACTAGTACTTAAACCCCGACAATAATTATCCCAACAATTAAAGAAAACCTAGTTTCTTTAATTGTCTCCCTTCTTTCTCACTAACTAAAAATAAAGGGACTCTCCTACCTGTTTATTGTTATACAATAACGTACGAAAACTTACGTGACCAAAACGCTACGGGCGAGACGAAAAATAAAATGACAATAATAAATCTACTCCCACGCACGGGCGAGCAAAGACGAGAAAGGCGTGGTGGGAGGCGGCTAATACGTACTAGTGGTGGCCGGCGGGGCACACAACTAGTAAAGAAAATAAAAACACACGTAAAGTATACGTAACGAATAATGTGTAGAGAGAGACCAGCGCACGCGTACCGACGTGCGCTACAGTAAGATGGCCACTGGTGGTCCGCGTTGCTCTCTCCACTTGCCACCTGCGGGCCTATGACGTAATTTGACAAACAATGAAAAATCGGCGGAAGACACACTACAACACCCGTACTTTTGTGTCAGAAGGAAATGAACGTTTTATCTTGGGAGAATGTTTGTGCAAGAATGAACGAAATATAATTTTTTTCAGAAAGATTATTGGGGTGATCTTTGTACCCATAACCAATAAACACTGGTAAATTTTGAACAGTCATTTTTTGGACACGTATCAATCGATTCAATATCTAAGTAATTCAATTGTATACTCTCCACAGTATATTACAAGCGAATTTTTTTGATATTCTTCAATATTAAAAAATTTCAGCTCCCAAAATTCCAAATTGTCCTCCGAAAATTTAGCCGAATTCACCCAAGGCCAATTTTCCAAGGATATCTAGGTTCAATATAGCAGGTTAAATGATTGAGAATTCTGTAAGGTAGTTGCTTTCATTCATTTTATTGTTATTGTGTATCCAACTGTTCGTCTCGTACTCCGATATGCACATGCTACTAGCGCTTCAATCACAATTCTGGAACCATCTACATGGCTTGATTAGTTGATTTGATAGCCTCTCTGACTTGTATGCAAAATTTTGGTGGTACAGGCCCTTACAAAACCCCGTTTTTCCAACATTGGGAACTGTGGAATTTCTAATATTTCCACAGTACGGCCTGATAGAATCTCCATGAAGTCTTTGTTGATTTATCAAGAGCTCAAATACTATTGCATGATACTTTTCTTAGTTATTATCTTTATTCTTATTATTATTAATCTTATTCATAAATGTGTTCTTTCAGTAATTGATAAACGAAGGAAAAGAAGTTCAACATTTAAACGTGCTTCTCCGTTGGAAAAAACGCCGAGGAGACATGAAAAACCAGGACTCCGTTTTCATGATATAATACTGAGAGTCTGGCAAAAGGACGTAGCAAGGGCAAATGCTAGAGTGCACCTTAATTTGGAGACAAGTGGCACGAATTTCTCAACCATGGAAAACTGTGTACTGCGTGATATTTATTTGCACTTTATTCAAGATTCTTCCAGTGAGTCCTCGAAGTTACTGGGAAAAATCATACAACATTAGAAAACATTTTTATTGAGGAAAAATTGAAAAAACAACCAACGGATTCATGGTGGAACAACAAAGATTAAAACCGTTCCGCTTCCAATTCCAAAGCCTTTTGAATAGATTGATCATCATTGATGAGATCAATGACCATGATGTCAAAGTTGCTTGTAACAGACTTATGGCCATACCTAGTACAAATTCCGCAGATTTGAGAAATAAACTACCAGAGCTGGTCTGCCATCAAAAAACACACGCACTTGGTGAAGAAGACAGGTGGAAGTGTGAAAGTGAAGCATATTAGCCTTATGTATTCAACATACATACAATTAGATTTTGTTTAATTCAAGATATTGGCATAAGGAATCTAACCCAGTTTCTTCAACAGTTTTATTCACAACTACATGCTGATATATACGTCATTAACGACATGAAAAATCCTGTAAGATGATTCTCATTATATTTTGATGCAAACTTGTTACTACACAAATATAGCCTGATTCAGATGAATGTGCTGCATTTTTCGGAAGAATTCCATAAGGCTATTGTCAAACGTTTCGATTCCAAACCAATCACTAGACTAGACCCAAATCAGGATGTTATCAATGGTATGTAAAGAGTCACAAATGTTGCGACCAAGCATATTTAATTATGTTTGAATTCACAGAATCAAAAACGACGTTTATTAATGTAACAGCACCAGGAGAAATTCAAAATATGGCCGAAATTAACTTCTTCATACCAAGAACAGATAAGCTAGCTGTGGTTGCATTGGGTATACTGTATAGAATTCAAAGAGATTTGGTTTTGCACAAATTGAGGATAGTAGACGGATTAGGTAAGTTTATGGGGCCATGCAGGAGTGACCTTGCGATGGATCGTCTCAGGTAAAGCTGTTACCTATTGCTCATGCTGCCATACACAAACTTTGTTGTAGATACTGACTTTGATGAAAAGCCGATTTCTGTGACTTTTGACTCTGCCATTATTCTATTATTTTCTGGAGGTCTTATTAAGGTTAACTTCCACTGAGTATAGTATTTTCACTATAGGAACGACGTAATTCCTATTTTTTATTCAAGACTCCTTGATGTAGTTTGTTGTACATATCATAAGAGGCAAATACATGATTTGAGCCAAAGTTGTGTGAATTCTTTTGTGCGTTTTCTGATGCCAGATTTTTGGTTTTTGTGCACTTCTTATATTATGTTTGTTCAGTGCTAAATTTCTTTCATATTTTCAGTGTGGCACCAGCTGAAAAATGGTGAGGGAGGCAAATTATAGTCATAATCTCGACCTTGAGCTCGTTATAGTCCTGATTACATTCACATTATAGCGAACTTGAGATCAAACCGAGTCGCCTTTTTGTTTGAGAATATCATGAGTCCGAGCTCAGATCCCTTTCGTGCGAATGAGCCTTGGTTACTTATGGAGTGAATTCTAGACTATATGTTATATAAAATGAGTGCATGAAACATATCTCACGCAATCGATTTTGTTCTAAGAAGACTTTGTGATGTAGGCTTTTGTGAAAAAACTGAGTGGGATTTCATGTGTCTTTTCCCAGAGTTGATTCCAGTTTTATTGACACTAAATTTAGGAAAAAGGTCAATGCAGTTAGAAGCACACATGCATGAGGGTGTACATGGGGGTACAAGCTACCCCAAGGGTTTTGAAACTGGAAAGTTTGTTATGAAAAAAAATTTTAGGTCAATTTTTTTTGAATTTTGTTTTAAAAAAACGCCAAAAAAAACCAAAGTCCACCCCTGTACCCTCCTTAAAATTTCGGCGATGCATGTTCGTTTGGAAAGTGTGTTGATGCACTCAGCTTCAGAATATACTTTTTCACAGACATGGAAAAAATTTTTTTGAGAAAGAATGAAAATCCAATATAACGAAAGTGAATTTTTTCCAACTTTAATCCAATCTCTCAAAAATCTAGTCCACTTCTTTTTTCGGCTTGGCAAGTATCTAAGCAGGTATATTCTCTTTTTCTGCCCCATCGGGGCATTTTATAATAAACTAGTTTGATTTTAGTTGAACTGGGCTTTTGATATCTTCTTACAGTAATTGTTGGCCCCTCTGAAGATTTTCGAAAAATTTATTATGGAAGTGTCTTCTATCCAAATTACTTGAGGTCTCATGGGTGTGATGTAGAAAACATTATTAAGGCATCAATACTGGAGGCTTCAACCTTAGTATAGAAAAGTGTACTTTCCTGACATTTAATTAGCATTTACAAATGGTACATTGTTAATTTCCAATATTATTTTGATAGGACTCAGAACAGACCATGTGACATGGAATATTCATAGTATTTATAGACCACACAAGCTTATTAAAAACCTACTGTATCGCAAAAAATTTGACACACACACACAGAAAACTAATCACAACCCATATGCTTGTAAATTGCACCATCAATCCACATATTTTCATAATCCTGAAGCACCTATGATTACTGTCATTTGTTCTTTTATGGTGGTAAACACAAAATCAGTGAGCCTAATCCAGAAGCAAAATTGTAATTTCTGCATTAAATGGTGATTTTGCATAGTGTGCATATAACGGCAGCAGCTCATTTGATGCTCTGCGCAATTAGGCAAGGTGCACATTAGAAACCACACAAAAAATGGAGCATATGATACTAGAAAATAAATTATTTTCAAATCTTGATGTGATATCAAATTTTATTTACAGGCTACGACCCAACAGTGAATTACATTCAAAAACATGAAGGAATTATCCAAAGATTTTGGGTTTGGGGAATTGCTCATTCACCATTGCAGATGGAAAGAAAAATTGACGAGCTGATTCATTCATTCAAAGTAAAATGCTCAACAATCAGGTTGTGGAAACTACATCAATTATTTTTAATTCTGATTTATGCAGTACCTGATTGAAGAATTACCACAACATATTTTCGAAGCAGGGAAGAAGTTTAAAAATTTGTTCATATACTCAAGAGAAAATACCAATTGGTATCATATTACGAAGCATGATGATTCATTTGATGAAGGTCAGTGATAAGTTCAGAATGTCTGTTGAGGTGTACTTCAATATACTCAAACTATATATCAATTTTATATGGTTGAATTTGTTCATAGGTGAAGATGTTCAACAACTGAGTGATGCGCTCACCAGACAAAATATATGGACTTCTTTACAAGTAAGTCAATTGTCCTATCTTTTTGAAAATGAAAAAGCATTCTTTATTCAGAAATACTTTGATCCAAGATCTGTACACATGAAGAGAACTATCATCCATGTTCATGCGGAATACCAGCATGTTGATAGAGAAATGCTGAGACAATTGGTTGAACAATGATTGTCAATTATATACTTGATGTTTTGGTAGTTATATGGTATTATTCAACGAATGTGGAAAAATGCTCACATTATGCATATGCTGATAGAGCAGTATATGATGTGCTAGGGGATACAGGGTTCATATGGCTGGGGCTTTTGTACATGAAATTTATGTGAAAAATTCTAGAATTTCAAGGTTTTCGATTATATAATTTTATATGTTCACCAGATATCTGCTTTTAAAAAACTTCAGTAATAAGTTTCTCAACTTTGTTGACACTGGATTAATTTTCTGCAGCAGATTAGAATCTCATCATGTTCCACTCCAACCTAAACCTTGCCTCTCTGTATCAGTCCACAAAACAGCTTCCATGATGGCATTATATGTATGATGTGAGTATCTTATCTACATCCCTTGAAGAATGTGATTCCATTAGTTATTTTGTCTTTAAAATTTTGTTGCTGAATTGAATTCCTTTGTTCAGAAACATTAGTAGTCTTAGATAGATGGTTCATGGTTTAGTTTTAGAAGGGACGAATTTGTGTTTGCAAATAATAAATGTAAAACCTGGTCTTATAGATCTGACATTACTCTGAGGTTTGTTTTGTCCTTGAAGACTATATCCCAACAGAAAGTTTCAAAAAAGCAATTTGCATTCTTTTAAACTGAGGAAACTAAATAATGTTCGTGTCTCAGAATAAATCTTTTTTGGATGAAGGAAATTTCTGAAAACACCTATTCGAGTGTTTTGACAAATTTTCTTCATGCGGTGCACAAAAGATTTCCCTGAACAAACCGTATACATTGGGAACCGACTTGAAAACTTTAGCTGCGTTGCGAAACTGGGATAAATCCTCTGAAGTTCAATCAGCAATTTGAAACAGCCTAATAATGAAATAAAAGATTTTCCCCTAACATACTTGAGAAAAATCAACAAGATGGCAAAAAGAAGCCGAGTAAAACTATGATGAAAACATTGTCCTATCTTGTTGTAAGTGAGAAAAGATTCTTTATTCAGAAATACTTTGGTCCAAATTCTGTACACATGAAGAGAACTATCATCCATGTTCAGTTGGAATACCAGCATGTTGACAGAGAAATGCTGAGACAATTGGTTGAGCAATGATTGTCAATTATAAACTTGGTATATATTAGTAGTTATAGTGTCCTATTCACGCGAGGTGAAAAAACTGCTCACTTTATGCATACAATGCTAATAAAGACGCATTTTTCATTATACTATTTTGTAAATTTCCAACTGTCTTAAGATACCGCCACTGCCTTATTTTTGCGGCAAAATACCTTCTCTCTGTTTATCAGTCGGCACAAAATGAGCTTCCATGATGGCATTATGTGTATAATGTGAGAACATTATCTACATGCCTTGAACAACGTTCCTCAATTGGTTATTATGTCTTCAAAATTTTGTTGCTGCTGAGTTGAACTCGTTTACGAAAATTATTCATCTTAGATGAATGGTTTATGATTTAGAATAGAATAAACTTTAAGACGAAGAGAATTTTCATTTGAAAATAATATTTCTCAAACCATGTCTTTTGAATTTGATACTGCTCTGAGGTTGGTTCTTTTGTCTTTGATAAACACAATATACAAAGAGAAATGTTTGAAGAAGCAATTGGCATCCTTCTGTATAGAGAAAACTAAATAATGATTATTTCCCAGAAAAGAGTCTTTTTCCAATGAAAAAAATTCGTCGAAGCACTAGTAGTCTTTATTAAGTAGTCTGACACATCCTTCTATTTTTCCTGCTTCCATAACTAACAATTAGTAAAGTCCCAGGCTGAAGGTGCAGATAGTCTATTCATAAGGAACTAGGAAGGCAATTTAATACACAAGGATCAGTTGTATATATTCATTAGCATAAATGCACATAGGCATTAGAAGGTAAGTGCTCCTACCTGAGACCGAGAACATCCCCTGTTGGCCTGAAAAAATGTCAAACCCTCCAGATGAATTTTTTTCAATTTTTGATGACTTTTTGCACATATTTTGTATGATGAAAAAAACATGCTTGTGGAGCTTTTTTCAGCTCCCCCCCACACTGCTGCCAATGAAAAGTCTGAGGACACTTGTTACTGGAAATTCTTGCTGTGCATGTCTGCGCATTAGTCTTGGAACACTATATGAGTTTCTCATCTGACACCAATGATTGGGTAAGTTAAAAATTATTTTCTGAATGTTATGTTATTGTTGAGGTGGCTCCAGGTGCACGTGTTCAGCTTCCGGCGTCCGTGCGCAGGCAGTTGGTCACGGCGAAAAGTGGCGAAAAAAGAAAGATAATTTGCATAGATTTATGCTGCCACTGTTTTGCGATGTTTATGTCTTTTTATCATTGTTAAAAAGATTCAGTTTATGGAGCGACGCCACCATCGCCCTTCTTATAATTATTTGTTTATTATTATTTTTTGTTGGCGTCGCCAGTCGTCACCCAATACACGTTAACTGGTAAGTGTATTGTTCTGTGAGCGTAGGGGTTGGAGTTTATAAGGTCAGGATTGGAGACTTGGGTAGGATCTCCTGAGGTACGTGCCAAGGTGTTCTGCCTGAGGTTTGGTGAAAGTTCTGGCGAGTATCTGGTGAAACGTCTGGGAGAGTTTTGTGTTTGTTGTTGTTGTTAGCCTGTGGTCAGAACTGTTGCATCGTATTGACCCCACAGCAGCCTAACATTATATTGAAAAATTGAGACATTGATTCAATTAGTAATCCACCAATTATAAATTGATTTTAGACCATGTGTGAGAAGCAGGTTTTGATTCAAAGAGGTTCGAGCCTTAATACACAGAAATTTACTTAGTGTTGAGTTAGTAAAAGTCAGAAGTCAAAATCAGTCCAGGTAGAAGGTGTCGAAAATGAATGAAAAATTCTGAAGAAAATCGAATCGTGTATGTCAAAAATCATGAAAATGGTAATCCAGATTGCTGAAGTCAAGATCTCTCAAGCTAATTTATACAAAGCAATAAGAATTGGCAAAGGCTAACATGTGGAGTGGTGAAGAAATATCAATACTGTGTTTGAAGTATCAAACAGTGACACAGTTGCCCACTAGGGCAAAGTTGCACAAAGACACAGCACAAAACAAACGTAACAATAATTTCAGTTCAGAGGATACACTGAGGCATATAACCAAGAGTAAATGTTGTGGTTACTGTGGGTGCAGATGTTCAACTCCTGGTGTTGTCGTGCAGGCTGTGGACACCGCGAAGAGTGGCAAGGAAGAAAAGACAAATTAGCATAGATTTGTGATGCTACTGTTTCGCGTGTTTTTTGGTTATTTATTATTATTGGTTTTTGGTTTTTTTTGTTTTTTTATTATTCCACAACTTGGCCTTGTTCTTCAAATACAATGTTGAGACAGTAACTTGCTTAGTTTTGTGAGTGTAGTGGAAAGTATTTTTAAGAGTAGGATTGGACACTTGGCTAGAAGTTCCTAAGGTATGTGTCAAGGTGTTCTGCCTGAGGTTTGGTGGTATCTGGTAATCTGTGTGAGAGAGAGTTCTGGTGTTGGTGTAGTTGGGTTATTGTTGGCTTGTGGTCAGAACTGTTGCAACTTCCTTTGTATAAACCCAAAGGTCAGATACATCATCGTCTACCCACAGCAGCCTAACATAAAATGCAAAAAGTTTTAAAGAATGCTACAACATTAATGCATTAAGGTGCCATAGATAAGAACTGATATGCTTAAACCGAAATTTGTTAGTGAATAGAATAATAATAAAATTAACATGATTTCCATTAAATTATGGTTCCAGTATGTTAGAAAAATGAATCATGGGGATGAAAACATAGGATTCACTTGTATTTAGATGTCAAGAAATCCATAATAAACATTTCAGATCCACTGTGGATGATAGAGAAGAGACAATTAGTTTAGCCTGTAGTTCAAGTTTATGAATTAATCCGATGCAACCACTGTTGTATAGGTCATTGCTTAGGGTTTAAAGAAAGATAGGTTTGGTCAAACTAGTTAGAACTTCTCCATGGCTAGGCCTTGGATATAGAGCAACAGTTCACGCCCAGACCTGGCAACAACAACTAATACTTACCTCTAAATGGGCCCTCACAATGGCTTCTCATAGACTCCCAGGAGAAAAGTAATTCGTCTGGAAGGAATGACAAATAAAGTTTCCCTAGAATAGTGAATAGTCTTCCTTCTAACTGACATCTGCAATAGACCTACGCCTGGGCCTAGAGCCCTCTGTAACTTACTGTACACTGAGTCTAATGTAAAGCACTAAATAAATAAACAAATAGTGTTAAAGAAGGCAGATGTACCTTTAAGGAATTATGGAAATTTAAGACGTGTTTGCTGAATGAAGGTTTATTAATGAACACAGGCATAAAAACCAAAATAATCTTATGAAAAATGATGAATGATTTCATCATCACTTTTTCTTCTTTCTGTGGTGCTCCATTGCTATGGGAATAGTCTGTGCCGCCAGTCCTCCATTGTCAATCTGCATGTCGACTTACTGGTCGCGACTTTGACATCAACAGGGTGCCCAAACACCATAAGATTTGTTGATGTGATTTTGTTTGAGAATATTATTTAAGAGGTTGTCACATGCAGCTAACCACGTGATTCTACAGTACATTGGTTTCTATACAGTATGCTCGTTTTTATTTACAGTACACTTGTATTTATCTGTACCTGCCCCCAAGGCATTTAGTATCTATTTTTGTCTCTTTTATTGACTCTAACAAACAGAGTCGGCTTTCTATATGTGGCCCCTTTTCCCTGTACTCCTACACAGGAATGCACAAGCACTGGCCTCCACTCAACTGGAATGACCATCGCAAACTATTTTCAGCCTCCAACTCGATTGGTGTCTCTCCCTTCAAGGACCATTGACAATTACTGTAGCTGCCTCCCTTACCATACTCTAGAGTGGCCAACACATCCAGTCTCACTTGTATAAATATTGAGTCTGCTCTTACACACTTGTATTATAATACTTCATAGTTCGGAATGCCCTATTGCCATTTCATTACATTTTCGTTGTATTAAAAGATCAATTTAAGCCCATTGCCCTAGTAAGTAAACAATCTTATAATCGGGCTGGCAGAGGGGGTAGAGGTCTTCCCCTCCTGTGTCGCCATACCCCTTTTGTGCTGCATTGGGTCTCCCCCTCTCAGTATCCTCAGGCAAAACTAAGGTTCTAGCACTTATAGCATTCCACACCAGAACCAGAGATACTGACGTATCTTCTTGAACTCTCAGAATTCATGGACAATCACTCCACGTGCTAGGCTCCATGACGTCCAAAGCAGGGTGCCAATAATAGCATCTCTGCACCTACAGTGCCCCTCTGCCTACGATTCTCATAGAAACTCTGCAGCCCTCATCATCTCTTCATCGGAAGATAGTTGCACAAGGCACCTTCAACCCCGAAATGTCACTTACTTCCTACACCCTCTGTGCTGCCCCACACGTTAAGTGGCAGCCCTTGAAGACTACACTCAGAGCGTGCCTATGTTTCCTGTGTACCCGGTACTGGCCTATATAACTACTTTTATGCCAATTATGGGACAGTAGTTCATTATTTAAAGTGCTGGGACAAGTCTTCCAGATTTTTTGAAGGTCAAAATCTCATGCAAACCTACTTTGCTGATTCCTGATTGTTATTTCGTTTCGAATGTTTAAATTTCCCCAAAAAGTTAAACAAGAAATGATTTGAGATGAAAATTTTTAAAACTATATCACATCTTCTAAAAACAAAATCGATTGTTTAAAAAGATGGCCTTGACTCTGATGAATTGGTTAACATTGGGCTTCTTGAAAAGTTGGAAAATATAATGACAGGAAAAATTTCAATTCCAAAATTTAAAAAATGACACATTGCACATAATAATTCAAAATATAATAATATCAATTAAATTAGTGAAATTTACAGCAAAAAACCTGCCTTAAAATCGGTTGGAAATTGGGAAGTGTATACAGTAAATGGAAGCAGAATTAATTATCTCCATCATTCAAGGAGTGGTTGAGCAATTTCACTTGCACTTCAGCTCTCCACCTTACTAACCCTCTTGCCTAACTGTACGAATGCAAAAATTTGTATCAGTGCAATGTAATAGTGCATAAAAAGTTTGCGCATAATACAATGTGCTTAACTGTCACATAGCTGCGAGTAAAAATAGTGTAGTAGGGCGCTGTCTGTCAATGGTGCAAACTGTTCAGTTTTACAAAGAGATTTGCAAGAAAGGATGGTTTGGAGTTTAAAGCTGGTAGAAGGTTCACACTGTCGACTATCACACTGACAGAAAAAGTAGTGATCAATTCATTCTGTTCCTTTACATTTGTCTAGAGTGGCCATATCTATTTTCTTGTCTTGCGTGCATCATATTGAACATCATCAAAGAGTATGTCACATTAAACTAAATTGGAGCCATGTCACATTAAGTGATAACTTGATCTGTCACATTGATGGAAAAATCCATGCCATATCGATAGAAAAATGCCACCACGTCACTGTGAGTGACATGCTGTGACCCCGTTGGGTGGCTCCCATTATTTCATTTTCTCGAACCTGACCAGTCTAGTACTGGCTATAAGAAGGCCTGTAGGGTACTATGGTGCTGTCCTGGGGTTCTGCTGTAGAGTATTTGACAATTCTGCCAGGTCAGGGGTGGCAACGCCTGGTCCCATTCAATATGAAAGATGGACAAGGCCACTCGAGGAATGACCTGATATAGTGGACCTGATTGTAAATCTGAATCCCCTTTTTAGCCCTAACTCAAGGGGAACAAGGGCCCTACTAACTGAGGGGGGACTCAAGGGAAAACGGACTTAGGGAAGGGTTCCCAAAATACACCCTCAGCAATAATAATCCCCTGCGAAGATTTACCTAGTCATGCTTCTCAACTATGATTTGACAAAAAAGGGCCACAGGTCCCTGGTTGCTTCGGATAGCGATCAGCAAATGGGGAAAGGGTCCACTCAGTTCGGTGATGGGTTAGCTCGGGAGGTCAGGTGATGCTCTAGTATTTGATGGATGGGTGACTAGGTGACCAGGTACTACATGGGCGATTGGTGTTCTCTATATGGGCCAGGGCAGTGGATGCAGTGAGTAGGAAGAGTATGCCAATCCCCCGATGGACACAGGAGGAATGCAAATATTTAAATTTATTATAAAAAATAAGAAGGCAACAAACGCGGGCAAAAATACAAAGTCGGACGTGAGCAAGAACCCAGAGAATGAGCACAAAACTGACAAAACAAGCCCTTTTAAGGACCTTGTAGGCCTACAATATGGCCTGGGCAAAGCTTACGACGCCAAGCTAACTTCTGCGTGGAAATGGGTGCAGAAGATGCCTCTGGTCACATATACATTTTCCAGCTCAAATACGTTTAGGATTGGGGACGAGTTTCATTCCTATGCTAAACATATGAACTTCTTTCGATGAGAACTTCCAAACTAGTCGTTTTCGGTTGCAAAGGGTCACCAGTTATTACTGATAAGTGGTGCACATAATGCTACAATTATGAGCATGTGCTTGAAGAGCCTATCTGGCAGAAATTCTGTTTGAAGGGTCACACTGTAGCCTACCTGCAGAATGGAAAACAACAAAAATGAAACAAAAATGAGACACAGGATGCATGTGAAACATAATGAACGAGATGAAATAAAAGTAAGTAACTGTCAAATAAAAAGTGGTGAAAAACATAAAATATCAACATGATGGAAATCACATGTTTGTGAAAATTGGTCAGCATGTGACAGGGTGGTCCTTCAAAAAAATGTGTCCTCGTCCTTGTTGTGGTAGAGGTTTATGGGGCATATACATGGTGGTTTATCGTCCAAGGGGTGCAAAGGCTGGTGGTCAAGGGTCCATTGGATTCTCTACGTACTCTGGCTCATTGGGCTATATGGTGACTGGAAGTCAGTAATGCATGGAGTTGCTGTTGTCAATTGATCTACAATGTCAGTGAAGATCAATTGGTTCCCCTTGGAATTAGCTACAGGGTGGGATGGAGTAGACCTAGCAGAGCTTAACCAAGGCATGTTTTCCAGTTGTCCCATGGTACGGGATGAACCTGTACTGTGAGTACATGGTCCGATTGCTCTCCTGGGCTCATCGCAAGGCCTATTGCGCCTGAAGTTTGACTAGTCTTGGATGTACTATCTTGAGTTGCAGTTGCCACTGAAGATGTAGCCAATGACAGTGTTCCAGTTGAAGTAGAAGTAATTTGAGAAGTGGGGGTAGTAGTGGAGGTAATCATAGAAGTTGAGGTAGATATGACGGAGGAAGGCGCCCTCTTACTGTCTTCCTCTTTCGCTTCTGCTTTTGCTCCCTTAATACCCTTCTTCCTCCTTTCCTTCTCCTTCACTCTCATTTTCTTCTTCCTTTCAGCCATAAATAATATTTTCTCGTCGTTCCAGCCTTTTTCTCTCATACTCTGAACGACTTTGGCTGAATACAATCCTGGAACACCCCCATCAGCTGAGAACGCTATTACCTCCTTGCTCTCCGTCATCTCCGAGTCGGGCGTTTCCGCTTTCGTTTCGTCAATAACGAGCTTATCGGAGGCCATATCGTCGTCTACCTTCATCGGCGATGGTGGCTCTAATACGACTACTTTTGCTTCCACTTCGGGCGCTGCGGTATCGTCCTTTTGGAGTCCAAATTGAATTGACATTTGACGAAGTTTTTCGTTGTAAATCGCCGCATTGTTCGCCAATTCTTCCTCCATTAATTCACGTTGGAGTCGAATTCTTTCCTTCGCCTCCTCTTCCATCTTTAGAATAACTTCTAATCAATGCTGGTTGTCGAGTTCGGACTGCGTCTGAGCAGTTTGAGCTTGCATCAGTTCCGTTGCAGGAACGGATTGCTCTTGCTGCTGCTCTTCTTCCAACAGCTCAGTCACGTCCTAATCCTCAAGTCCTTGGTCTGGCGATTCATCTTCAGCCGGCAGTCCCACTGCATCGCTGAAGATTTCGCTTTCGGACGTTTGGACTTCCTGACCTGAAAATATCGGAAATTTAACAACACCTACATCAGCCTGCTGTTTGTCCTCGCCTTTCAGACTATCAGTCTTGGTGGGACTAATCTTGCCAGCTAATTTGGTGACAGTACCTTCACCCGTTTTATAACTATATGTGTGCTGAATTCCCAGTAAATCCGATGCCAGAGGTCTATAGTCAAAGATCTTTTTAGGGAAGGCTATAGTATACTCCCTATTTTCCGCCAATGACCCATAGACGTCTCGGACCTTGTCGATTTTGGTTTGCCAGGTTACCCCATATCTTAATGAAGGCGTTCTTTGTGCTAGCTTGATATGGTAGAACCTAACATAATAATACGGATTTGAGCTATAGCTCTTACTGTCCGTAGTTATTGTGTCAGGGCTGCCAGGGATCGGCGCGCACACATCTGCATTCTTCCATAATCTTAATCGAATCGGCATAAATCCGAATCAATTCATCCAAACATATATTCCAGCACCTTTTTGGGGTACCTCATACTCTATGTTTGGAAGAGTTTTCCCCAACAAAAGATATTGAGATAACCTTTCGTCTGACCACCAAGCCATTTCCTTTATCTTGCCCTGTAGCTCTGGGCTGAACGATGTAATGAACCTGTAACTAAACATTTCGGCCATTACAAAGTCCAGTTCCTTTCTGCTATGGGGCCAGATCACGTGAAAGGCCAGTGGGACTAAGGCACAAGCGGCTTGCAGTTCCGAGAACTGCTTTTCCTCAAATGTCTTAGCGTACTCCGCCAGCTGAGGCTCCCAGTGATCTTTGTCAAAATAACCCACCCCAGGATCAATATCAATAGGCACATGAACCAGATGATTTTTTAGGGCATCTATTAGTGCTTGCTTTTGACGATCTTGGGGTAGTTTGACAACTTTCCTTGCTGTGTCAATGAACCAAACTAAGGACGCTGGCTGTGTGAGCTCATGATACTGCTTCCCTTGCGCCATTTCCTCTACTAACTGTAGGCGCAACCTATCCTTGGCCGACAAGCGCTGTTCAGGCCTAATCATTTCGTCGTCGTGGGGATCACTTGCCTCATCATAGGAATTGGGCTTTAATTTTTTACCCTGACGATAAGCACCTGGATAGATGCCTCGCCATGGCAAATTTTCTTTCCCTTTCCTAGGATTGCAGATGTCCCGATGGCAACGAAAATTAGGCCCTATTTCTTGCACTTGTGTGACCCATCTTGCATACATTTCTTGGCGCATCATGTGGTAGGTGGCCTCAGGCTGCCTAACCACAATATCAGGTGTACCCACAAAGTTTCCTAGTTTATAGTCCGTAACTATATATGAGTAAAACTGATAAAATTTATATGAAAGAATTTCAATCTGGGACGGATCGACTATATCGTGAGGAAAGTTGGCAACTCCCCCACATAGCTCAATCACATACCCATAGTGAAATGCCCCCATAAAAATTGCCAATGAAAAGTACGCATCCATACCAGCGTACTGCAGTATCTCTTCGGGGACTCTTTCTTTGGCCACACTTTGCCTATTACGTAAAAGACTGAAATCAGTCTGGTGAGGACCGATGTCAGCCAAATACATTTCAGCAAAGAGGCCTTTCAATTTCAATGTCTCAGGGCAGATTCCTGCTTTCCTGGATTTGGTAATCTTGCTTCCCATGATCTGCTATGCCGTGACGCTTAGATCATAGTATCTTCCAAGATTTCCATCTTTGATACTACATCTAATCGCATCAGACAAGTCGCGACCATCGGTGCTTTTTCCGCATCCACAGACATTGATAATTGAAACTATGTCCTCCAAAACGGCGTAACCGACTAACAACATCGCTGAGCGTAAAAAGTGTAACAAGATGTTCCACTCTTGCTCTTGCAGCAACGTTAAATCGATTACGAATGTTTTGCCATTTAGGTGGGCGAATGAAACTAATCTGGCAAACTGGTTGCCTTTTTCGTTTTCGAACCCCCACCTAAATAGCTTTCTAGCGTCCTCGCTGTTCACCTTCTCTTCATCGAAGCCGACAATGGTCATGCCTCGGAAAGTGCTGCTTTCTTGGTGTTTTACCACCCTTTCCACACTTCCCATGGGAACAATTATCGGCTCGATAGGGTTGGTCGGCCAGAACTCAAAAGTGGCAAAAAACCACCTTTTTAACTCTGCTATCCACATTGCCCGATGGATGTTGTGGTCTAAAAATCCAGGAGATTTAAATTTTTACACAGACATACTCTACTAACTCTTTATGTGCATTTTCGTGACCCTTTTTGAACTCTTTGGGTAATTTTACCCACTACTACTCCTTTAACCTTTGGGGAAAACTCTATCACTTTGGTGCAGAACACCATTTTAACTTTTGAATTTTTGAAATTTTTGGAGCGGGAACTTGATTTTTAGCCTTTCTGGCTGTTGGGTGTCCCTTTATAGAAACCAAAATTGATAGGCAAAAATATGTGAAATTAGGTGTTTTTTCACTCTAACCCAACACACTCTTGCTACTCGATCAGTGCTTAATCGATCACAACCCTGATCTCCATGACTAGTTTCTGTTAATCCCCTTCTTCGCCGCTTTGCGGAAACCAGAGGGAGCGGGAATGACAAAAACCTCCCCTAATGGGATCACCTAATTCGACCGAAGTCTTTTTTGGATCACCAATCAGTGCCTTTGCAGTAGTCGAACACACAGTTACTTTGATGTGAAATGGCTGTGTTCTAGGGTATCTTGCTAACATATCCAGTTCCTCTGCAGTTGCCTTTCTACCATACTCAGCACTGCATTCCATTTCTGGCACATTCTCCTCTTTCTCCATTGCACAATTAGGCAAACCACACAACTTCATCTCCATTATTCTTTCTTGCTGTACACTATTGACACCATTAGTTGGCAGTTGGTCTGTCTGCCCGGAGGCTTGCGATGGACTAACTACCTTTTGTGGAACCAACAAGGTATTTGAACTCTGATTTGCGATTACTGGTTGTTGGTCCATTAGATTTGGTCCTGGAAACATCAGCTGGGTGGTAGCCTGTAACAAGCCTGTAACAATCTCATCTGCTCCCTGAGCTTCTTCAACTTTACGTATTCCTGAAACTCGGCATACTCTTGCAAATTTTTCGCCTCGTCATCAGGAAACAAAACTTGATAAGCTCCCCTTTCGCCTTTGTTACCAAAACCTCCTCTACTTCCTCCCTAATTTCCTCTGAAATTACCTCTGAAATTTCCTCTACCTCGGAAATTTCCAAAACTTCCTCTAGGACTTCCTCTTCCAAAGACTCTTCCACTATTTCCACCCCTTCCACGATTTTGTAGACCTTTATAAAAATTCAAGGTTCTACAGTCAATCGTGTTGTGAGTGTTATTTTTGTGGTAAGTACACCATTTTCCTGCTGAACCTCTTGTTGACTTTTTGCTTTCGCTTTATCAACTTTCTGAGTTAAAGCAGTTATGGCTTCCTCTTGAGCTTTGGTCGAGTTCCTAATTTCTTCATAACATTGTGCCATTTTGATAAACTCCTTAGATAAAGCCACCATGAGTGAGTCCTTTTTTTGGCTCCTCAACAGGCTGTTGCCGAGGCATTATGGCCTGTTGAGGAGGTACTTCAAGTACTTCATCATCTGCTATATCTATCAATTGATTTTGCAAAGATTGCATTGGAGTTTGCCTTTCTGTGTTTGGTCTTCTAAGGTCCCTATTGCGCTTTTGGGCGCTTTCCTAAGGCCTTTGGATTACATTCACATCGGCTTGCTGCTCCTCAGCAATTTCTGCTTGTGCCGTATTCATCATCATGGGCTGCTCTCTTGGCCCAAATGTTCTAATCGCATTCCGGTACTTTAACTCTATCTCATAGACTGCCTGCGAAAGATCATACCAATTTTTGAATTTTGCTATGTCTTTCTGCAGTTCTAATTGATAAGTTAAAGAACTTCTATAGAAAAAGGTTTCAATGATTACTTTATTTTTAAACTCCTTTGTTTCACTCTGATAAACGAGATTCACATGTGCTCGAACCCTTTTTAGAAATTTGGTTGCTGCTTCATCGGGTTCCTGTTTAATATCCAATAAATCCCGTTTGAGCATGTCCAGGTTGCAATCTGGAGCACAATAATTCAAAATCTTGTCTCCGGCCTCCCTATATGTCATTGACTCTTCAGCCAATTGTTTCGGCAAGTCCCTTGACAAGCGGGTTAATGCTTCTAGTTTCACCTCATTGGGAGTATTCTTTCGAAACTCGCCTTCTAGCTCCACTAGAAAAGCAAGAACCTGTTTACTTGGCATATCAGATTGCAGTAATTTCCGTTTGATCGCCCTTTCAATGTCATAGACAGTTGGGCCTACTTGAGCCGGATTGACCCATAAAGCTGGATCAATCAGAATCATTGTAGGCATAACCTGCTGCCTGACACTTGGGGTCTCTCCCCTAATACAACTGCTCTGTTGTGAGATAGTTGGATTTATCAGACTTGGGTTTTTTACGCCCTCGTCTAAACCACAAGTACTCACTCTCTGCTCCACTTTTGAGGTAGTGGGCAAATGAGCCATATACTGCTCTTTAGGACCGAGACTTGACTTTTGGTCTTTCCGTCAACAGTCTTGCTGAAGAGTGATACCATCACTTTGCCACACTAACTCTTCCTGGCCCTGCTCAAACTTCAAAGCACCACCTTGTTCCAAACAGCCAGCATTGCTTTGCCTCGGTTCATTTGCCTTACCGGCTTTCTGTGAACCTGTATTAGCAATGTTGGCGAATATGCTATCATAAACATCTAACCTGTTCATGATCTGGTCCAGTTTATCCTCCAATGAGCTCTTTCGAGGATTTTCGCGGTGTTCTTCCCGCTCATTGTTCCAATATAATCAATGGTACGTATCGAATAATTGGGCAGGTTTATTTGTCGGCCGGCGCTGCTGTTGATCCAAAACCGGAATGTTCATCTTCGGTAATGGACACGCCTGTCCCGTAATAGGCGGTTGTAAGTATTCGCCTCTCTTCGGGAGGTTCATCGACGACAGAATTTTAAAAGTTTGATCTTCATTGGCCGATAATATCACGTCGTCATCCTCCCTCTCGACAGCTGTCGAGGTCGTAGGTCGGTTGCCTTCATTTTCCACCGATAAAGGATTCATAATATTAGAGGTATGGACATATATACATTACGGTAGATAATCATTACGGTAGATAATCATTATGGTAGATAATCACTGAAATGCTAGTATTCCGTAGCGCTCAGTAAATGAAAAAAACGCTCAATTATAATGCATTAAATAGTCGGCACTCAGTTGTCGGCACTCAAATGTCTGGCGCTCAGTTGTCACGGCGCTCAATTGTCACGGCGCTCAGTTGTCTGGTGCTCAGTTGTCGGTGCTCAATTGTCGGCGCTCAATTGTCTGGCCCTCAGTTGTCGGCGCTCAGTTGTCAGCACTCAGTTTTCGGTGCTCAGTTGTCACGGCGCTCAATTGTCCAGCGCTCAGTTGTCGAGGCTCAATTGTCGGCCCTCAATGGTCCGGCCCTCAATTGTCGGTGTACCAATATTTTCTATCGACTTTTATCACATAGTCGGGCTTCAGGGCCCATTGTGCCCCTTAATTTACGCAGTTTTTTCAACATGATACTCGTACGCATTTTATGAGCACACTGTGTACAAGTTCCTATGTAGTATGATTTCATGTTCTTTTGGGGGTTTGCATAACAAAAGCTTTTCCATTGCTGGAATGACCATGACCGATGAAGAAAATTTGATGATCAGTTATCAATCGAATGAATGATTTTGTGCACATGTACAGACTATAATATAAAGAGTATTATACGAAAAACTGAAACATATGAGGAGAAAAGATGATGTCAAAATAATTTATCATTCATTTTCATATCAGTTATGAAAAAATACTTGTAAATGCACTTGGTTGAATTTATGTTAATTTTAGAGTCGGAATTATTAATTCTTGCGTGACTTTTCAAATTTTTCTTATTAGTCCTTGTTGAACAATTCATTTCGCCATCATAATTATTTATGTCACTTCTCTTCTGATTGAAAGATCTTTATTTGTTAAGGAAACGTTCTAAACATTTCAGTATAACTGCACACAAAATAAAGAATTAATATCAATGTAAAAGGGCTTTTATACTTTATGTTCGTTTTTCTTGGAAAATTTTTTCTGTTTCAAATTAGAAAAGCTAATTAGGGTTATCAGGTTTACAATTATTGATTTGTTTATGCACTGCACTTTCCTCTCATTCTTTCTCTCCCAAATATAATATCTTGTTTTCTTTTTTTGCGACTAATCTCTTCATGATTATGTATAAATATCCTGCAGGGAAAAACATATCGACTTCAGGCAAGGCAAACATCATTTCTATATTAGCCAATCATTCTTGTCCATAAAGGCGTGGTCAAGAAATCATCCAAAAATTTCTGTTAGGCTATGCCTACATCGAAAAGAGATTTTTTAACGTTTAGGTCAATATGAAAAATTTTTGAACTAGTAATTTATTCTCAACTTCTCATGAACCTGGCCGAAAAATATGAGTAAGAAGGGTGGAAATCTCCGAAAAACACGTCCATGAAGCTTTTGGATTCGTTTTACGTTGAAAAAAGATACAATTGCTTCAAAAGAGATTAAGGTATTGATCTCTCTCAAAAAATGTGTGAAGGAAAAAATGCAAAGCTCGATTAAATATCGGGATAAAACATTGAGGATTACCGATTAAAACATGAGATAGTACGTTTAAGATGATGTTAGCTATTAAAGATTAAATGATTTATCTGAAAATGCCAGGAAATGGCAAAAAGGAGGATATGTTTTTCCTTTTTGCTTGTTTCACTGGCTTAAAAGTTCGATATTAGAGGCCTCCCAACATTTCATTTCAGCAAAATTCTAACTGAAAAAAAACTTTCCATTTCCTGAGAAACATAAACGCGCCCTATTTTTCAGTCATTTCTGAAAATGCCTCTGCGCAAAAATGGACAAATCTTTGAAAAATTTCAGTATCAGTTATTAAAGTTGATTTTCACAGAAGAAAAAATTTTGGTTCAATGAAAACCCCGAAATCTTTGTAATTACTTATTTGCCATTCTTTGTTAGAATTTTTCATGACTGCATACAATGCAGTGGCCTATACCTTGTTTCCGAAATGCAGGTGGTAAACCAGAGCGCCCCATGGGGAGGGTATGAGGGGGTATTACCTTTACCAACCTACCAGTTAGAAGCATCACATGTGTTCTATCATGAAAACGAAGTATGTATTGTAC
Organism: Romanomermis culicivorax; assembly: GCA_963922205.1. NCBI lineage: Eukaryota > Metazoa > Nematoda > Enoplea > Mermithida > Mermithidae > Romanomermis > Romanomermis culicivorax. Next base: position 442,453 of record CAWUHX010000256.1, on the reverse strand, counting down.
ATACAGTAATCATGTAGATTGTAAAAATTGCTACAAGACAAGTGAATTTCATGTGCAGAGGCTTAAAAACGTTTTGTTTTTAAAAAAAACGGGCGCGTATATGTTTCTCAGGAAATGGAAAGTTGTTTTCAGTTAGAATTTTGCTGAAATGAAATGATGGGGAGGCCTTTAATATCGAATTTTTAAGCCAGTGAAACAAGCAAAAAGGAAAAACATATTCTCCTTTTTGCCATTTCCTGGCATTTTCAGATAAATATCGCACTTTCAAGCTCCTGCAAGGAAGGTGTAAAAAATTTTTACTGAAAAAGTGTATTTTCGAAGTATAGTACGAACGCCACTAAAATGTGGCAAATTTTACATTTTTTTGGCATATATCATTTATGCAAATTTTTAGCGTAGGTTGAGATATTTCGAAGAACAAAAATATGCATCAGGGACAACAAAATACGCTCTTTGCAACGGCGCTACTTAAAATCGATGAATCGAAAAAATTTTTTTTGTAAACAACATTTATGCAAATTTCTAACAGATATCAAAACTGGGGGCGGGGGTAGAAAAACAAGCTCGTTTCAATGGTGCAACAAAATATCTGAAAATCTCAAAAAAATTTTAAATGGACATTTTCGCTTTGTTCAAACTTTCTTTACACTACACATACTAGATGTTAAGGTGGTTTACTCTGCGCATTTTACTCAGCTATCGAAAAAAAAATTAGCTATCTACGACTTATACAACTCGAGATATTTGTGCGGTCATCTACCTCAACTCGGCCAAATTTGCATATTTTCTATAATAATTAAGTTTACCCTGCAAATTTTCAAACCGCCAGTCAGTATCTTGTACAACTCGAGGAGCTGCATCCAACGGAACAAGAATCGTCTAGAAAGACTGAATATTCGTAAAGTTTTTACCGGTCCGAGTTTTGAGATTTTTCTTTACACTGAAAAAAGGTCGCATTTGCATATTTCGAAAATATTTCGTGGTGGGCCCGAGATATGACCCTACTGACGATATTAATACCACGATCGAGCTAATCGGTTAGAATAATCGTTAGTTATGAAAAGGTGGCAAGACAGTACTTTAGTTTGTCTCATAACTTTAGCTACAGTATTTCTACAGTATTCTAAGCGGTACCATATTGCAGCCTGCATCGAGTTCTATATTGTTGCCATATTTCAGCTTTGGATGTCTTATAGTTTTTTAGAAATCTTGTCTTAAACGGGAAAATCGGCGTGCCCAAAATGAAACATATTATAGTCTAGCACTAACGTGCTAGCTATGATAAGTGAAGATAGACATGTTAGAAACCCGTCATAAGCTAGAATATGAATAACGATTGTCACATTTTACGGCATGTCACCTGTATGACATGTTGGACTTGGGAGAGCTGTGGAGGTTTGGGTATCTCATCAGGTAATACCGTGTTTTAGACGTCACATTGATGGTGAATCATATCAGATTGATCCTACTACAGTGAGTAGTAGGCTGTGACTCCGGATGGATACTGGCATTTTCCCCAGGCTTCCCAAGTTGCCGTTGGGGCCTAACCTGGCAAATGGTGGCTATAGAGAGGTCTATAGTTGGTTCTCTTGTGTTGTCCTTGGGGTCTTGCTGTAGAGTAATGGACAACGCTGCCAGGCTAGGTGCGACAATCCCCGAGTCCTACTCAGTGAGAGTGGGGTCAGGGTCACCCGTAAAATGACCTAACTTGTGGGACCCGATTATGAACCAGACAGCCCCTTTTTAGCCCGAACTTGAGAGGTGGAGGCCCTACTTATCTGTGGACTTGGGAAACCGACTTAGGAAGGATTTCCCAACAAATACCCCACAAATAACAATAATCCCCTGAGAAGACTCACCTAGTCCTGTTTCTCAAGCGATTCGACGAGTCGGGTGGCAAGTCCCTGGATACTTTCGGTCTTCTGGCACTGGAGCGGGGGGTGCGATCCAGAAACGTCCTAGCAGCGAGCGGCGGCGAGCGGGAGGCGATTCTCCAACGTTTTCTTCACGAACCGGGGGCGGTCAGACACCTGGCACTGATGGGCAGCGGGTACTGTAGGTGGTAAGCGGCGGACACGGTGAACAAGGGTAAATTTATGCAAATTTATTGGTAATAAGGCGGCAGACGCACAGGTGTATAATAAATTATGCAAATTTATAACGAAGGCGGCGGACGCGGAGTTACAACCGGACGGAAGCTTGGTGAACCCAAGAATGAGCGAAAAACTAAAGAAACATGTCCTTTTAAGGACATGTTTGGCTACAGCTGCAGCTTGGGCGGAGTTTCTCGGCGCTCAAGCTAACTTCTGCAGCTAGACGCGATGCAGAAGATGCCTATGAGCACATAGACATTTTTCGTTCACATGCGTTTAGCACTGAGGCCGACTGCAGTGCCTATGCTAAGCATATGAACGTCTTTAGCTAAACTTCTTAGCTAGTCGTTTTTGCCTAACAGAAACGACGTTAATTTTTGATGATAAGAGATGCATGAATGCACCAAAAATAGCCATGTGCTCGTGGAGCACGACTGGCGGAAGTTTTTAGCTAAAGGGCCTACTGTAGCCCACGTTTGTAAAGAAATAAAAATACAACAAAATGAAACATAGAAATGCATAAAAATATAAAAACGAACACAAAATGCATGTGTAAAAATGAAATAAACAAAAGCATGATCGAGTAATAAACGAAACATGAAAAATAACAAAATGTCGGCATGATCGGAATCACGTGACGTTGGAGAATTGAGCGGCACGTGACACGGCGGTCCTTCGAAAAAGGGCGTCCTCGTCCTTGCAGTGGTTAGTAGTGAGGTTTGTGCGGCGTGTCCGTGGTCATAGGTCGTTCCAAGGTGCGACGGCGAGTGGTCGAATAGGTCCGTTGGGTTGTTGGCGGATGGAACCTTCTTTGGTCGTAATTCGTTCGGCGGTATGGTAACCGGAGGTTGTTGATGCGTGAAGTTGCAGACATTGAATATCCTGTGCAAAAGTCTAGAACACAGAAAAGAAAAATTTTCAGGGCAGGATGTAGGCTATCGCAGAGGATGCGCCCAGTGAGGTACAGATTATCGGGTTATGGCAGAGGATGCACCCAGTGAGGTACAGATTGTCGGGTTATCGCAGAGGATGCACCCAGTGAGGTACAGATTGTCGGGTTATCGCAGAGGATGCACCCAGTGAAATGTAGGCTATCGCATGAGGATGCACCTAAGGCGTGACGCTTCAGTTGCTGAACATTCTCTTCTATCCACTAAGATCCAGTATGGACAAGAGTGGATACCTCGTGAGGGGCACGGCGGTCCTTCGAAAAAGGACGTCCTCGTCCGTAAGCGGGGACAATGAAGAGAATGCACCTTGAATTAAGGGTCGGGGACCTCTGCATCAAGATGTGGGTCAATCAAATTCGGCGTGAAGTCCCGGCTTATTGAAGGATAGAACAAGGGGTCCGAATCTGTTGCCTGTGAAGTGGGAGGTGTATCCTCTGCTTCACTCGGTGGTTCAGGGGACACGTAAAGTCGAAGCTGGTTGACATGTACAGTGTCTTCCTGATCCGTCTCGAGACAAAGTGTGACATTGGGATATGCCACACTTGTTACAAGGTAGGGCCCATCATAGGTGGGTAGCAATTTAGGAGTGAGTCCACGTTTGCTGGAGGTGTGCAGTTTGAGCACCTGATCCCCTACTTTGTACGAGACATCATGTGCCTTCCGGTCGTAAGACCATGCATAGGCCTCCTGTGCTTTCTCAATCGGACTCTGGATTAAGGTTAACGCATTCGTGAAATGACGTTTGACCTCCATATCATATGAGGAAACATTAATGATATGGGCCGGAGGGTTGAATGAGAGCCCGGCATCAACAGGGAGCATGGGTGTGAGACCGTACATGAGTTCAAAGGGGGAGTACCCTGTTGACTCATTCATGCTTATATTGACGGCAAACACAGCGTATGGTAGGTGTTCATCCCAATCAGTATGTCCTTGATGAACATACATACGTAGCCGTGTGGCTAGCGTCTGATTAGCTCTTTCCACCTCGCCGTTGGTCATCGGATGATAGGCGGTAGAGTGGATCTTCTTCGTTGCGCAGATCGCAGTGATCTCAGTCATCAGTTTTGATGTGAAATCAGTGCCACGATCTGACTGAAGAATCTGCGGTGCCCCGTGCTGGCAGACAATTTGCGTTACAAACAGCCGGGCTATGGTGTGCGCAGTGATGTCCGGAGTAGCAAAAGCCTCAACCCATTTCGTAAAGTAGTCGATGAAGACTACGATGAAATGGTTGCCAGCTTCGCTAGTGGTCATCGGTCCCATACAGTCGACACCTACCCGATGAAACGGTCCCATGATGGTGATAGGTTTCAGGGTCGCAGTGGTTTTCTGTCGAGCGGGCTTATTCCGTTGGCAAAGATCACACCGCTGACAGAAGGACTTGACATCCCGACTGAGGGAAGCCCAGTGGTATCTGCGAGCAATGAGCCGCGCAGTACGTTTAGCACCAAAGTGTCCAGCTAAGATGTCATCATGATGAGCCCGGATAATGGTAGTAACCATGGATCTGGGTATGACCATCTTATTGGACTCGCCTGTCCATTTCTGAAGAATATTATCCAACAGATGGTAGCCCCGTACATCATTCTGGTCGCCCAGAGGCTTGAGAGAGCGAATGATGTCAGCTAACTCCGGATCCTCCAGCTGAGCAGCGAAAAGGTCGGGGTGCTGAGCACCAACGGATATCTCGGCATAAGACTCTCATTTTACCGGGCGCTCCGCGCCAACAGTGATCGGTGCTGAATTACTTGAATGCGCCAGGTGCTGCACACCATCGGTCAAGGTTCTTGATCTTGCCAGGTGCTGCGCACCATCGGTGATCATCATAACATGCCCCTCAGGTCTGTAGAGGGGAGTATCATCAATACTCTGACCATGAGGGAGTTAGGATCCGGCAGGCGTGATAATGCATCAGCATTACCATTAGACTGACCTTTTCGTGGCTGAATTGTCAGTTTGAATTCGGCGAGCGCGAGTCCCCACCGAGTGATCCGAGCAGAGGGGTTAGGCTTCTCCAACACTGCTTTGACCGCGGTATGGTCAGTCTGAACGACCACCTCGTGCTGGAAGAGGTATGGTCGAAAGTGCTTGACGAAATGGACAACAGGGAGAGTTTCCAGTTCTGTAATGGAATAGTTTTTCTCGGCCGCTGTTAACCCTCGGCTGGCGTACGCGACAGGATGGTCGTATCCATGTTCGTCTAACTGGCTGAGAACCGCTCCTATCCCCGAAATACTCGCATCAGTTTGAAGGATAAAGGATTTCAAAAAGTCCGGATGGCGCAGGATAGGAGGGTTGGTCAGCAGGCGGCGGAGTTCATCGAACGCCTCCTGCTGAGGTTTTGACCACTGGAAAGTAGTTTCCTTCCGTAAGAGCTTGGTGAGTGGCTTGCTGAGCCGGGCACAACCAGGGATGAAACGCCTGTAATAAGACACGAGGCCTAGGAAGGACTTGATGTCTTTGGCGTTTTGTGGAATGGGTAGGTTTTGGATGGCGGCCAGCTTGGCTTGGTCAGGTTCTAGGCCGCTCTGTGAGATGCGATAGCCTAGGTACTCTACCTCTGAGTGCGAGAATTTGCACTTGCTCAGTCTGAGCTTCATTCCACCCCGGTGAAGACGGGAGAACACATCTGCCAGGCGCTCAAGCATTTGGGTGTGAGAGTTCCCGAACACCAAAATGTGGTCGAGATAGGTCAGAACCGTGCGCCGTTGGATTCCAGTAAGGAGGAGGTCCATAAGGCGTTGAAATGTCCCTGGTGCGTTGCATAAACTGAAAGGCAGATAATTGAATTCGTAAAGTCCAATAGGCGTATTAAATGCCGTCTTTTCTTTATCCGCCTCGGCAATCGGGATTGACCAATAAGCGTTAGCCTGATCAAGGGTAGTGAAGTACTTCATACCCTTGAGTGTGTCAAGGATGTCATCTATCCGTGGGAGTGGGTAGACATCCTTTTTCGTGACCTCGTTAAGACCACGAAAGTCAACACACATACGGTGAGAACCGTTTTTCTTGCGCACCAGGACAGTATTAGTAGCCCACGGCGACCTGCTCGGCCGAATAATACCTTTCTCCTGGAGCGCCTTGACCTCCTGCATGATGAGATCCTTTTCCTTAGGTGAGGACCGGTAAGGGAAACGGCGGACTGGGCGGGCATCGCCCGTGCTGATTTCGTGCTGGACGAGATCAGTGGAACCTGTGTCCTTTTCATCAAGAGCATAAAGGTCGGTGTATGCAACCAGCAGATCGAGTAAGGCTGCCCGGTCCCGAGGGGAGATGTCCGGTGAGATTACAGCATTGGCCTCGACCCAATGACGATCGAGGACAGTGTCTGAGTCGACCAGTGATTCCCGTGAGGGCTCACTATGCATTTGCACATGACTGATGGTCATGTGTGGGTAGAGAACCACGGAATGAGTATTCGGGTTAACTACTTGAAGTGGTATGTGACCGTTGGTCACGCTACTCACGCTTCCAGCAAAATATACGTGTCTTTGAGATCCGGTGAGGTGCTTCGGAAAGAAGGCCACCTCAGGTACGTTCGTATAGATTGGCGGAACAGGTACAGTGAATCATGTCAGGGAGCGAGGCTCCAGAATTACCAAGTCCTTCAGGGGCAAGGCGCCGCGGGCAGAAGGTGGGCTGTGGATGAGACCGTCACAGGGGATTCTACTTTCTTTGAACTGGAGGAAGGATTTCTCCCAGTTCAAGCTGACACAATTGAACCGGCCGAGGAAGTTTGTTCCAAGGACCAGTTCAGCTGAACAGTTCTCCTGTATTTGGACCTGAATCCGTTCAGAGACATCAGCCACTGTAACCGTGATGTAGGCTGCTCCTAGCTGTGGGATCGGGGACCCATTGGCTGCGATAGGACGAGCCCTGGTTGGTGAAAGTGTCAAGTTGGGCAGCTGGGCCGCTAACTTGTGGTCCAGGAGTGAGAAAACAGCTCCTGTGTCGACCAGTGCCTTTGCTTCTACCCAGTTGTTGAGGAGAACTTTGATATGGGGTGTCCGAATATCATTTGGGTAAAAAGCAGAGACCACATGACCGGAATCAGGTGTGGTGGCACCACTAGTGTGTTTGGTCTTACCGGACCCTTTGGAATCGGCAGTCCCGTACGACGTAGTAGACCTACTAGAGCGTATCCGACGGAGGGTTCCGGGTCATTCAGAAGGGTGGACTCATCCTGTACCGTGAGTACGTGGTCTGAGTGGTCCCTTGGGCTCTGAGTAGCTCCTAGTGATTCAATCTCAGTGTCCGATAGCAGTGGCGCGTTTGGCACAGGTGATGCCGGAGCATCTGAATCACTTGGCTCACGGTATCGGCCTTTCTCTAGCGTGACTGGAGAGTTTCCAGGCGGAGGTCGAGGGCAACCTGACCCGTGCAAGGTCAACAAATGATGACTTGCTTGTCTAGAAGAGGCCCGGGATCCCCTGGTTGACCCACGTGATGAGGCAACTGAGGAGGCCCGTGAGTGTGGCCGAGAGATGGAGGAAGCCCTGGACCGCGATCGTGATCCCGACCTGTGTGAGTTTTGCGAGAGAGCACGGGTGTTCTCCCACCAGGTGTCGATCTGGTCAATCTCCGGCGTGGTCAGCAGGAGGGGTAATTCTACGGCCTCCAGCCGACAAACATTACGTTGGTAGTCAAACATAATGTTCTTGAACTGTTCTAAGAAGTCCAGTCCGAGTATGAGGTCAACAGGTGCCCAGAAGGGAGACGTAGTCTTGCACACATGGAGATGTATATCGATCCATGTGTTCCGCTGGCGGTTTCCGGGCAACATGATTTCATATGGTCCCAAAAGGATGGTATGAACGGCTTTACCATTGATGCTCATCAATGGGTTAAAGTCGTGATGTTGCTGGAACGCCATGACCGCCTTCGGACTTTCTTTAGCCAAGGCCTTATGAAGACGTTGGCTAATGATAGTGCATGGGCAGCCCGTGTCAAGGAAAGCAGGAGTTTCCTTGGTATCCAGCAGCACGATGAAACACGGTGTGATTCGGTCAAGCTGGGAGGGCACATCGTTTTGCATGTAGTGAAAACCGATCCAGCGTTGGACTTTGCGGTAAAGACCCAATGGGGAGAAACGGCTAACAAACCTGACCTGTTTGCTCCGCAGGCGGTAGCTGAGATAATAAGATACACCAAGATAGGCAAGGTATCCGACACCGATCAGCACCGTCAGGGTAATTAGGATGTTAAAGATCAACTGGACCGGCCCGCTCAGGACAGCATGCAAGCCCTGGGCGAGGGTGTGTTGTTGACCCGTAAAAACATGGTTTGCTGCCAAACGGACACCTTCCAGAGAGGCCTTGATGTCGGTTCCTACCCCTGCAAAGGCCTGGTAAATGGCGTCTGGTTGCAGGGATAGACCAGCGGTAAAGTTTACCAGCCGGTTGAGTACCGCTTCAATTTGCTCAGTCTTGTAAATGTACTGTTTAAAGAAGGCAAAGTTTGAAGGGGTCATCGCCAACTGGTCATGGAAGAGCGCCGGTGCCTCAAAGTGAGTGATGTTGAAACGCTGTTTCCAGAAGAGTTCCAGTGGGATGTGGCTCACATGGACCGCGCCAGACTCAGTAAACCAGCCCGAGCGATTTCGGAAAATCCCTGTAAAGTGGTGATGACACGGCACAATTGGGCTGGATTTAATGAGATCTGGACCACCGGGGGTGGCGAAGTAGATGGTGCCGCCGACCTGTACAGGTAAGTACTTGTAGCAAACGTTTCCCACCCGGTACGAGTGGTAAACGTAGGTGGCGTTGACCTTCTGACACGGCCATATTGTCAGTGCATCGCCTGTGAATTCCGCTGTCAGGTCATTCCTCTGGAGGAATGCCAGGGCACCCAAGGTAGGGTCGAAGCGAAGCAACTGCCAAGTCAGATCAAGATAGCGTTGAGCGTGAGAGCAGAGCTCAAGCCACGTGAACCGGAAACCGTTAATTTCCGACTCCTTGATCTGCTGAGCCAGGTTGTTCAATTTGGCATTGACAGGATCCGGACGTGTGTGTCCTTTGCCAATTTGAACAAGTTTTGGGTCAAATTGTATCTCCCATGGATGCGAAGGAGAAGACCCTGATCCGTCCGGACTGTGGTGGAACATAGTTCTGGGCACAGTTGGAAGACACGGGAGTTTCCCGGGATCTTGAGGGCAACCTGTAGATCATCGATGATGACGTGGTTCCCTGACATGGATGCAGTGTAATTTCCCTTGGGGTGATAATGACACCGCGCCGTGAAGTTTTGTGCAGGCCAGACAATGACCCCGTCTAGAGTAGTGCACTGGCCTGCAGTGGGACTGCATCCACCTACATCGCCTAAGGTGCTTAGGGCCGTAGTGCCTTCCCACGAAGCGACTTGTCCCTCCTCGATGAAGAGGTTAGTCACTGTCTTGCAGATGTCGCTGCAGCACCATTCGTACATCACTTCCAATGTTTGGTTTGTGCTATAAAAGCCAGGGCGAATGGCGACAAGTTTTTGTGAACCAAACATCTTAGTGCGATGTGCTAGCGTGCAGGCCGCAGGCGCTAAGTGCTGAGTGGTAATGACGTCTGCAGTGATGCCCCTAGAGCCGAAGAAACCAGTGTTGGTGCAGACTTTGCGGGAGCGCAATGTGCATTTCCACGCTGTGGTAGTAATCGGGTCTGAACTAGGGACATACACCGTAACATTCATGGGCCGCGGGCTCCATGAAGATTGCGGTGGTTTACACTCTACACGCTGGGGTAACTCAAGTGGATGTCCGCTTCTTGAGAGACCGCAAAATTGATACTCAGCCGCCGGTGCTGACAAACTCACCCCTAGAAACAGTGATGTTACCAATGTCAATTTTATTATCAAAAACAACTGTACAAACGTGATTTGTAAGTGTTCACTCATTTTCACAAATCTGGCCTGAGGGGCAGTGTCAGATTTCTTCTTCGTCGCTGTCAGACGAGATGGGTTCCTGGCCGGGGAAATCAAGGACCAATCCACCACATGGGTGGATTTCCCGGAGGATACTGACTTTTGGCGACCGTGGGGCGACTGCCGTTGGGAACGGAGATTCCTCAACGATGCTGACATCTTCGTTAACCGGAGGTAAGGTCTCGTCGACGGCCATGTGTTCGACGACGGGCAACTTGGTCGCAGCGGTCGGAGATGTCTCTTGGGCTGGCGCCGGCGATTTGGCTTGGGCTGTTGCCGACGATGTGTTTTGGGCTGTTGCTGGCGGTGTAGGATCATTTGCGGGTTCCTTGGCCGGTGGCGAGGAAGCAGTAATGTCCATTTTTGTTGGCGATGTCGCGGCAATGGGTGGCGCTGCTGTCGGTGATGTAGCGGCGACAGCAGGCAGGAGGATCAGACTGGCCTGTTCGACTGCTCGGCGGACGGCATCGACCGAAGGCGAGGATGGCTCCCCATCCAATAAGAACTTCTCGACGGGCGAGATTGTGATAGTTCCATTGGCAATGAACTCGAGTGCCCGTCGGGCGACGTCGGGTCGTAAGAGTCGCATTGAAACAGGTGCCGCAAGCACCACGTCGGCAGCCGTGAGCGCTTCGACATGCGATGGCTCGTTGAGCAGAGTCCACTTCAAATGCGGGTATTTCTTGGCCAGGTCAACTGACCAGATGGCCAACATCGCATCTTGGATGGGCGATGGCGCTGTGAACAAGAAATCGATAGAGTCGTGGACTGAGATAGATTTCTGGTTCCTACTCTAGGATCACCTGAAGAAGAAGGTAGTATACCTGACAAATTCATGGGCTCGACCTGGTCGAGGACTTCCGTAGCCGAATCCGCGGGGATCGAAGGCGGTGGTCCTGGAAGGACGATGCGGGCCGGTGGCGCTGAAGACGTCGTGTTTGCGGCTGGAGCTGGCTCGGCAGTCTTAATCTTGGGGATGCGATACGATGCGAGGATGTTAGCGTGGCCAACAAACTGCGGTGTTGTCGAGGGGTCCAGAGTGACCGGCATCGCATACCTTGGTGGTGGTGGTGGCAGCGGTATGTCTGATACATTTATCGGTACGGGTACCTGGGCTGCTTGGACCACTGAAAATCCAATACTGATTACGCAGACAGGATAACACTGTTGTGAAGAATCTGTCAGGTGTTCAGTAAGTGCCTCATCATCCTGGTCAAGAGGATCTGGATGAGGAGGGCCATCGGTAGCCCCAACGGCGTTGTTGCAGCGTATGGGCTGCCGATATTGGTTTCCCATCCCAATAGGAGGGTGATAACCATTTCTCTGATGATACACGTTTGTCCCCTGGGAAGAATAACCAGTATTTTGGTAGTCATTCTCACCCGTGTTTGCCGGATTGCGCTGCGGACAGGCAGTTGATCGGTGCACTCGCACTTGACGACAATGAGGGCACGGCCTGTCACATCGGTCCGTGGGGTGGGCACGTGTACGGCAAAAATAACAGCAACCTCCGTTAGCGGTGTTGTTACTGGGAGCGGCACCAGTGGGACGCTGGGCCCGGCAGTCAGCGTCGCTATGTGTACACAGTCCGTGGAAGGAGCAAGTTTGAAGGTGTGCTCCCGATGAGCGTCGCCCAGCGGACTGATTTGTTGTCGACGGCTGTGGAGGCGGCGTCTGTTGGATTGGCGCTGGTGCACGTTGCTGGGCCGTGAGCTTCGCTACGTGGGCCGTGAGCCTGGCCATTTCCTGTTTCAAGCGGGGAACCTCATCGGCGGAGGATGACGACGTTGGAGCGTTGCTCTGACGACCGTTTGCGCTTCTGTTAGGCATATCGGGATTATATCCGGCGTGTTTAGGTTCTGAAGAGAAAACGGCGTTAGATGGAGCAGTGTACCGGATCTCGTCCCGAAAGATTTGGGATTCTGCGTAACAGGCTGCCTTGAGTGTCTCTTCAAGAGTCGTAAACTCCCTAAACTTGATACTATCTCGGAGGACCGGCTTCAATCCTCGCAGAAAGATAGGTTTGATGATAGAATCTCGGACATCTGCCGCAAGATCTGGATACGCTACCCTGGATAGTCTCTTGAGGTGCTCAAGGTAGACTATCACGGACTCTGTCGGCTTCTGCAGTCGATCTTGGATCAGCTGCTGATGCAGATCAGAGTCGCGCCCTACCGGAAAATCTCTCCGTAGAAAAGCCGTAAACTCTTCGTAGCGGGTAGGTATTGGAGTGCTGCTGCTAAAGTCCCGGTAGGAGGCAAGAGCAGGACCCGTGAGGCATGACTCCAGAAAAGCGATTTTATACGCATGATCCGTTTCGCTTACACCCTGGAGTGTAGAGAAACGAGTAAGATGCGACATAAAATCAGTGATAGACTCACCAAAAGCACCGGAGAAGGTGGGAGGGGCCATAAAGCTGGACACGGGAGGGTGCCTCCGACTATTCATGGCCTCTAACTTTTGGTTGAGGGGTCCAAGAGCATTCTCAAATGCTGCCTGGACCTTGTTCTCGATCTGTGAAGGGAGATCAGCTTCCGACTTCATGTCCGAGGGTTCGTTTTCCCGTAAGGTGGTTAGAACAGACGTCTTTGCCCGTGAAGCAATTAAGTCAAATTGAATAGAGAGCGGCTCACTGGTCTGTACAGGCTGGGTACTGAGACGGCAGGAACGACGGGGTGTCTCTATTGTGTAAAATGAAAGTGAGTACTACTTTTGAATTCGCGGCGAAAGAGCGCGTGAATTTGGAAAACGCGTGCGCGACGGCGTTTGTGACGTAAACTTGATTTAGCTTAAGACTAGCGACCACGAAAAGGGAGCTAGAATGGAATAGGATTATAAGATGCAAGATCAGAGTACATCAGGGTGACGCAGAAGGGAGTTTATCTGGTCGCCCGTGATGGACAGAGGCATGGCCTGAGATATGGGGGAATCGATCCCGACCAAAAATGTAGAGTTGGGGCCTGGACCCGGCAATTAGAATAGCCGAAGAGGACAGAAGATCAGATATAAAAGGAGAGAAAAGGCGGTTTTTCCTGCCGAGAAATAAGATGACAGATGAACCCGCTCAGGAGGGATTTTTCCTGGAGGTTCGACCGTTGTACTAGTTTACAAACCTTGGGGTGAGGCGGACTCGTAGCCGGCAAGATCCTACTCACCAGGAGTAGCGCATAAAGTGGCATAAAGTGAAAAGGACGGGGACAACTGAAAGCGAACTTAAGAGGGAGCAATAAATAGGGACAAAACTAATTTACAAACCCAGTTACACAAAGGGGTCGCGCAGTTACGCAACGGGCCTCACTCGCCAGGAGTGATTGCGATCTCTGCACAGTGTGATGGACTATACAGAGGTTCCGTGTTGGACGACATTCGCAAGTAACTTACAGCCGTGTCCGAAACGGGAGCCCGCATTCCCAACAGAACGGACACTCTCCAGGAGTATTATATACAGCTGATGGCCGGGTTGCCGATCACTGAGATGAAATGAGGCTCGCAGGTCACACAGTGGAAGAGAGAAAGAGCACGGGTACCAAGGGTGCTATTCTGACACACTCAGTCAGCTAAAATGAATTACTCTGGATGTTTTGAGGGCGCACCCGAAAACATCTAAGGGATCACGGGTACAAGGTGTCCCTGGGTGAATATGAGTGTAAAATAACTGAGGCGGACGCAGTTATGTATCGAGGCGTACTCAATACCTTCACTGAGGCGGACTCAACGGTGCCTATTACTTTACATGACTAACAGGGGTGGACCGCGGAGGCAGACTCTGGGTCAGTGGCGACTCTAGCGCGGGCATCATTAAACCAGTTAACGAAGGCGTTCAAGTGAATAAAATATGACAGGGGGTCCTATACACTCTAGGCCCAACCGGAGGCTGTGCCGCGGTCCCTCGGGAACCACTACGGCGGGGACACTAAAGAAGCTCGATGAGATGAAAGAAGATGAGTGAATTTAGATAAGAAATTTACAAGAAGATTGCTGAACCCTTGCAGACGTCAGACACAGGCAGTACCGACTGCAAATGCCCACCGTCTACACGAGTCAAACAACCAACCCAGCTGAGGCCGAGTGTAACTCGTTCAAACCTGCAGTTAAAGCTTGAAAGCAGTCACGTGCTGATCAACAGTGCCGCTACCCGGGCGGACAACCTGATCCGTACGCAGACTAGAGAGCATCTCAGGTGGTGTATGTATGTGGACTGATGTTTCCCAGGCATCAGTCCCAGACACACACGAACCCTTTGACAAGAGAGGTAGGTGATAGGACCATGCGCCAGCGACCACCTACAACTCAAGTTGAATACTCATAGGACCGACAGTAACCTGGTGCTGACGTCAAAAGGTAGGGGTATGAACCAACACATGACCTTGGTGCTGACTGCAGGTGCCTGGGATAAGAGTATTCAAGTATCATGTCGCAGTTGCAGACGCCAGGGGTGAGTGCCTAAGGCCAGCAAAACCTCTGCAGTAGCACGTAATGTTACCGTTGCAGACGTCAGAAATAGGATCATGTAACCTCAATTCCTGCTGCGAGAACATGATACATTGTCATTGCTGACGTCAGCAATAGAACCCCCTGAAGCCAACTATCGGTAACAGCAACAGGTGATGGTGCCGTTGCTGACGTCAAAAGGTGGAACCGAGGGTCTGATACCTTAAGTCAATGACATGAGATGCAGTTGTTGCAGACGTCAGATGTGGCACCCGTAAGACCTGCACATCTTCGAATAGTGACACGGTGCCTCACCATTGCTGAGGTCACAGATGGGGTGCAGCGAACCAGCCGAACCTGTTGCAACAACGTTACCTTCGGCTGTTGCAGACGTCAGAAGTCATTACTGCAGGAGTATTAACTTAAACAACAACATGTAATGTCTGTTGCTGACGTCAGGAGTAGAACCCGGAGGGCTACCCACCCCTTAAAGCAACAGCAAGTGAAGCGGCTGTTGCAGACGTCTCTGGTTGCATCCGTGGGGCTGAACCACACAACAACAACAACCCGTAACGTTGTCGTTGCTGACGTCAAAGAGCATGACCCGTAAAGTCTATGGTCTAGCTGCAACAACCGGAAAGTAGAAGAAACAGACCTTACAGTAAGTAGAGATGAAGAAGAGAGAGACTTACATAAGGGTGTCATACTGTAGCGGTGGCATCAGAAAACAGAAAATTTTTTTTTTTTTTTTTTTTTGACATCGCTCAGATGACCGAGAAAAGAAAAGGGAGAGGAATAACCAAAGGCGGGGAATACGAGATTTGGACATACGCGTGTTAAATGTGTAAACAGTAAATGGAAAATTTTGGGGCCGGAAAAGTGAGCAATTCCGACAGTTTCCGCCGACATACAAAAATACTGTACACAGTTAACAGATCGCAACCACGTATGACGTCCAGAATCATGCGTGGAGGGTGTACGGTATCATGAGGTCATGGACCACCGACAGTCAGGAGAGGCCGTCAACCCCTACAGCCGTGATACCAGTACCCGCATATGGGTATACTGTAGTTACAGTACTGGAATGAGCACAGGCGTACTGTAATGGCACCCACCCGGAGGGCTACAGTATACCACCCAGGATTAGAGAAGGGGGGGGATAAGGGAAAAGAGACAGATAAGGTAGTTTACAACACAGATTAAGTATGCAGAATGTACAGAATTAATCAGAGGAGAAATACAAAATACTCGATATATAACTCAACTCTGGGACAAATAACTCGACTCTGAGGATAAATAACTCGACTCAGGGGGAATTTATTACTCATAGGGGGTTGTACACACGCATGAGATAATTATATACACATGTAGATCACATTTAGATCACTCGTAAGGGCAAATCCCGTATTACAGTAATTAAACTTGATGTCAAGGGATAAATTCCCGACCTACAGTAATAACTCTCGGTGGCACGGGAAAAAATTTCCGACTTACAGTAATAACACGCGACTTGAGGGGAGGTTGCCGACCTACAGTAGCGGTAACCCGAAATAAGGGACATTCCCGACTTATTAGGCAGTAAACCCGAATTTGGGGGGGTCTCCGACTTATTGGATGGCTAGTACCCGATTTTAAGGGGGCTTGTCCGACTTAAAATGGGAATTGACCCGACCTGGGGGTAGTTCCAACCCAAGGGTGAAGTTTTTGCACTTAAGGGCAAGTGCCAGACTTAAGGTCGATTTTCCAGCCTCGCCATGTCACATTTTACGGCATGTCACCTGTATGACATGTTGGACTTGGGAGAGCTGGGGAGGTTTGGGTATCTCATCAGGTAATACCGTGTTTTAGACGTCACATTGATGGTGAACCATATCAGATTGATCCTACTACAGTGAGTAGTAGGCTGTGACTCCGGATGGATACTGGCATTTTCCCCAGGCTTCCCAAGTTGTCGTTGGGGCCTAACCTGGCAAATGGTGGCTATAGAGAGGTCTATAGTTGGTTCTCTTGTGTTGTCCTTGGGGTCTTGCTGTAGAGTAATGGACAACACTGCCAGGCTAGGTGCGACAATCCCCGAGTCCTACTCAGTGAGAGTGGGGACAGGGTCACCCGTAAAATGACCTAACTTGTGGGACCTGATTATGAACCAGACAGGCCCTTTTTAGCCCGAACCTGAGAAATGGAGGCCCTACTTATCTGTGGACTTGGGAAACCGACTTAGGAAGGATTTCCCAACAAATACCCCACAAATAACAATAATCCCCTGAGAAGACTCACCTAGTCCTGTTTCTCAAGCGATTCGACGAGTCGGGCGGCAAGTCCCTGGATACTGTCGGTCTTCTGGCACTGGAGCGGGGGGGGGTGGTGCGATCCAGAAACGTCCTAGCGGCGAGCGGCGGCGAGCGGGAGGCGATTCTCCAACGTTTTCTTCACGAACCAGGGGCGGTCGGACACCTGGCACTGATGGGCAGCTGGTACCGTAGGTGGTAAGCGGCGGACGCGGTGAACAAGGGTAAATTTATGCAAATTTATTGGTAATAAGGCGGCGGACGCACAGGTGTATAATAAATTATGCAAATTTATAACGAAGGCGGCGGACGCGGCGTTACAACCGGACGGAAGCTTGGTGAACCCAAGAATGAGCGAAAAACTAAAGAAACATGTCCTTTTAAGGACATGTTTGGCTACAGCTGCAGCTTGGGCGGAGTTTCTCGGCGCTCAAGCTAACTTCTGCAGCTAGACGCGATGCAGAAGATGCCTATGAGCACATAAACATTTTTCGTTCACATGCATTTAGCACTGAGGCCGACTGCAGTGCCTATGCTAAGCATATGAACGTCTTTAGCTAAACTTCTTAGCTAGTCGTTTTTGCGTAACAAAAACGACACTAATTTTTGATGATAAGAGGTGCATGAATGCACCAAAAATAGCCATGTGCTCGTGGAGCACGACTGGCGGAAGTTTTTAGCTAAAGGGCCTACTGTAGCCCGCGTTTGTAAAGAAATAAAAATACAACAAAACGAAACATAGAAATGCATAAAAATATAAAAACGAACACAAAATGCATGTGTAAAAATGAAATAAACAAAAGCATGATCGAGTAATAAATGAAACATGAAAAATAACAAAATGTCGGCATGATCGGAATCACGTGACGTTGGAGAATTGAGCGGCACGTGACACGATTATTAAAGTTAGATTATGACCTTCTCAAATGCACCGAAATGCTTCTGTATCTGATGTCTTCAAACACATGACTCAAAAAATTCTGCACCAGTGTAGACATCCCCCGAAAAATTCTGCACTGTGCAGAAAAAAAATTGAGTAAAAGTTGATTAGGCAATGTATCCACTAGAAATTCTAACGCCACTCTTAGAATCCAAGTGTCAGTCATTTTTGTTTGGGACACAATTTTTACATATTTAGGATACTGATCCCATGAGCGTTATTTTTAACATGATTTTCAATGCCTTTTATAGAAAAATTTGTCACAAATGACTGAAAATCATATCTCAAAGCAGTGAAAAACATGTCCCGAAAACAACCCTTAAGCATGTAGAATCATCAAAAAATGTGTCCCTAATATGAAAAAACTGTGTCCTGAACAAATTTTTTTATAAAATAATGAGTGAAACCATCAGTGTGTTATGAGCCTCTGATGTTTTTAAAATTTCCTAATTTTCTAAATTTTCTACATTTTTCTAAGAATGTTGGACAAAGCAAACATCTAACAGACTATAATCAACAGCTGATGCACCAGACAATATCGAAATTTTCAAAAAACTATATATTTTCCAGTAAATTTCTATGGTTAACTTGTTGTTGTGCTGATTCCAATATAAACTTTAATGGTGTAATATCTCTCCATAAATTCAATTAAATCTTCTATAAACTCTCCTATGATCTAATGATCTAGTGGATTTACCCATTTTTTAGCGAAAAAATCTGTTCGGGACACATGTTATACATATTCAGGACACATTTTCCAATGATTCCCTATGCTTTAGCTTTGTTTTTTATAACACGTTTCTCATAGTTCGGGGCACGATTAACGCTTATGGGGAGCACATTTTTTTAAAACGCAGCCCCTGCATCACTCCATATGTTGTGTGAATTCCAATCATTAGCTACACTGAGGGGAATTTTTGATCATTGAAGCTTTGGCCGTACTTTCTTCTGTATGCCTTTGCACATTCAAGGTACTATACTTTGATGTCAATGTTTTCTACATAGGTATTTTTTGTGTACCCACTGTATGGGCCTGTTCCACTACTCTTCATCCTCGTGTAGTCGTTGGAGGCCTGGGATATTATTTTTATAACAGCAAATTCTTTCATCCCTAAATTTAAAGACTAATACTACTCGAAGCCATCCAGCTTCAAAAAGCGAAAACAAGCTAGAAAAATTTTTCCAACCTTCACATTTTCCAAAAACACTATTTACATTAGATGGAGATTAAACGATTTACCATTAAATTATTGTTTGTTTTACATTTTGATTGAACACCTTTTTCATATAGAATGCGCATCTCTCCATTAAATTGCAATGTGAATTATTTTTCAAAAAAAATTTCTCCAGGATGGTTGTCCACAAACTCTCAATTTTATTATCGATAACATTGTGTAGTGCATTAGATTTGCCAGAGAGGTACGCCAAAGATGAAAGCGCGGTGTCGGCTATCAACCAGTACGTCCAAAGCTTGCATTCCATTGTTGGGTACAACACAAGTTTGGGAGTCACGATGAAAAATGGCGCCAAAGTATTATTCTTCGATGATGTGAATCATAACCGAGACAAAACAACCGTTGTTGTGAATGTTGGAGTTGGTGAGCTTTTCCTTTTGGTGGAACTTTTGTCAATTTCAGTACTGCTCTCGATTTATATTGTACAGCAAATTTATTATAACACTAATAACCCAGCATTTGTTTGGCAAATTGGTGTTGGATAAGACTGACCTTTGGTTCAATATAAAAGATGTTCCAACAGTTCAATCACACCCTAATAACCAAAAGAAACTTAAAATTCTATCCAGAGTCTCAGGTACCTGACCTGATCCCTGTACCTACTGATGTTACCCCGATTAGCTATGAGCATCTGATCAATTGGATATAACTGGAAGTGTGAGGATAATACAGGTAGAAATTGCTCAAAGCACAAACTAGTCCAATAATGAGATGGGAAAACACCATCTTACTGAAGTAATCTAGGTCGAATATTAAACAATAAACAAATGCAATTTATTGAAAAAGTATTCTCTGGGGATCAACTTCCCAAGTCGGGCGAAAAACATAAAAAAACCGAAAATAACTTTTGCACTAATATTTAGGTCCTGTAGCTGAACTGTGCATCTAGTCATCAATGACGTTAGTTCATGTGTCAAATTGGTACATGTGTTTTCCTTATAAATTCTGTTGAGAGGCATTACCTGTTTCATGATGCCCGCTTTTGGCACCACACCTCAATGCTGTAGTAATCAGTAAACTCATTTTTTGATCCACAAAAAGTCAATCAGAGCAGTTAACGAAATAAAACACAAACGACGCTGGTAAAACATTAAAGTAAAACTGATCTTTTCACATAACCAGATCGTCGTTGTCCTCCTGACACTGTATCTGACCCAAGTAAAATCTTTCGTGAAATCAAGTCACGCTAAAAACTATGCCCAGAAACTGCTCTGCATCGAATTTCATCAAAAACAAAAATTAATCTGCTAGATTTCAGACATTCTCGATCAACTTGATCTGATCTAGATCAAAATTTTGCAGACATCAAATCACACTGAAAACAATGCCCAACAACTGTTGTGCATTCAATTTCTCCAAAAACAACTGTTAATCTGCTAATTCTTCACTTCCGGATCCACTTGATCTGATCCAGCAAAAAAATTTTCCGACATCAGATTACACTGGAAAAAATATCCTGCAACTGCTCTGCATCGAATTTCATCTAAAACAACTATTGATCTGCTATTTTTCATACTTCCTGATCATTTTGATCTAATCTGGATCAAAATATTGTAGTCATTAGATCACATGATTCCAAGCTACTTATGCTCTTTATGATCTATTGAATCTTTTTTAATTTTCTATCACCTAGAATATAAACCTCAGCCTAAGCCTAGTGTGTGTAGACTACAAAACGTATGAATGAATTGACCTTGGAAAAATTCAGTAGGCCATTAAGTGTATAGGTGCAGAATCCTGTAAACAAGGTCTCTTCATGGGATCATAAGTTCTAAGAGTGTGTTAAGACATTATGTCCACTAGTAAGTACATGAGAACATCGTAAGAATGTAAGGTTTGAAGATTGAGGAGTACTGTAGATTATAATACAAAATGCATGTCTGAGACTATGATATAGTGCTTCTCGATCATATAAGTTTATTAGCAGGACATGTGAACTGAGGATATTAAGCAGATCATAATGATTATAGCTATAGAATTATAGCTATTTTCTCCAGTTTTATCTAACACAAAAACACACTTACACATACAAACGTGAGTAGACAGGGAATAATATAAAACTCCCACATGCCAGGGGAAATACACAATAGTCTTTTCAAATGGGGAGGCGGGTCAATATGAAATATTAAAACTAATAACATGAGAGAGAGAGAACTAAATGCATGCGTATCGATTTGCGCTACAGTAGGACGTCTCTTCATGATTTGCATTTCTTGCTCCACGGTGTACCTGTGGACTATTCGAGAAAATGACAAAATTGGTGATACTCCTACAAATCCGCGGAAATACACTACAACACCCCCCCTTGCAGTAGATCACCTTAGGAGATCGTCAAGAGACAATCAGAAAAGGCAAAGGGAAAGGACTCTGCCACTACAGGCCATTGCCAGGGTGGCTGAAGGGATCTTCGGTGGCACACAGCAGGGCCGACAGACTCGTTGCAGTGTTTAGAGCCGATTTGGGTGGTGTCTAGGGTGAGACCTCCCAATGCGCTCCTCAATTAGCAAGACTGAAAGGACAGCAATGCCAGGGCCCGTGTCATCACTCCATTCGCACTGATGTACTGGAGGGCACCAGCATACGAGTCCATGCAGATGGGAGGGTGAGGTCGGCCACTAGGGTGATAGTGGAAACAAAGTGTGACAAGGCGACGGTGGCTGGAAAAAGACAAACAACAATAGTGGGGGGTGTAGCGGTAGGACATGTCAAGGCCTCTTACTGTGTGAACTTGGTATCAGCTACGCAGGATTCAGGAAAACTAGTACAAAATAAAGTGAGAAAAAACGAGATTATTTGAAAACCACCAGGAAAAAACAAAATGAAGGGAAAAACATACAAAAAATGGTGAAATTTGTTACTGTACAAAACGGTGAAATCAATGGCGGTGTTGGTTGGGAGTGTCCCAGCCCGAATGAGCATAGTTGTTGAGTCAATCCCTATGGGAACCGTGGTATTGATTGTGTATCCATGTGGATCTCGTGGATCCTCGTGATTGTCAAAGCAGACAGATCTCGTTTGACGGGAAAAGTGGCCATAGTCAGTGGTGTTCCAGCAGTGAGACGATGAAGTGTAGGTCTGGGTGCGGAGTGGCGATAATGGATTAGTAAGGGGTGGCAGTATCTGTGGAGGAACCAGGGACGGGTGGTTAGAGGGCAACCCTGTTGGCGGCAGTGGCCGTGGCAAAAGAAGATTCCACCACATGGAGAAGTCCTGCTGGTGCAAGAGGGAAACCAGTCAGTCAGTTTCACTATGGTATTTCAAATAAATTCTTTGGATAATGTTGATCTCTGGCGGTTGCAGAAATGGTGAGTATTGTGGGTACCCCATCCAGCTATTGATCAAACTGAGGGCAGTGTTGTAAGCTTGGATAAGACAGGATGGATTATTGAGCCCACAATCTTCATAGAAAAATAGGGCAAACTGGGTGGTTTGCAGGGCGTCGATGATGCTGAGTTCCTCAGCCCAAAGGCACGTGACCCATCTTAATCAGAGGGCGGCTATGTTGGCCGAGACAGGAGGTTGCAGCTCGCAGTAAGTCGTGGGAAAATGGTGACAAAAATATTGGTAAAGCATGAGTGATGCGTTAGTGGCATGAATGTGGACGACCATTGTGATGGGGATGCTGATGGGACCAAAGAAATTGAACAGCACTATATCATGCAATGTGGGCCCTGAAAATGAGTCAACCGAGAGATCCAATCAGGGCAGATAATATGGCGTGGCCAGTGTTATAGAGTGTGACGGATCTGTGGTTTGGAAGCAAATGTAATTCCCCAGCCTTAACCAACTGAGGTTGAGCAGTCGCCCTAGACGTGGAAACAGACCTTACACTACTGATGGTTGTGGATTACACCAAGGTTGAGGCCGTGGATGGCAAGGAAGCAGTGGTGATGGCAGTGGTTGACAGGGCGGACTTCAAGACCATGGGGGGGGATGACACGGTTGTCTGGGGAAGCAACGGGGAAGTTGAGGCGGCTTGTTCCTCGTTCATCAGGGGTGCCGGAGGTAAAGGGGCCTTGAATTCCCATTTTGGAAGATTCTTCAAAGCATCAAGGCCCTTCTGAATTTCGATGTCGCATTGTAATGGGCTGATATAGTTGGTGAATTCGGGAGGTGAAGGACCGAAACTGCAGAGGTTTTCCTTTTCGTTAAAGCCAGTGGAATGCACCTGTCACATTTGTTCGCTTTGGGTGCCGTGCATAGGGGCTTTGTTGCAGCAATCGTGTTGACAACTATTGGGAGTGGTGGTTCCCCTGCACGGGGAATGTCTGGTTTCTTTGCAGTGACAGTCATCACAATAGTGTGACTCGTGGCAAGAGCGGTGGCTATCTGAACAGCAGGCAGGTGGCATTTGTTGGGCCAGTGCTGCACTCTTTGTTGTCCTAACTTTCAGCTGCACAGTCACTCCATAATGAGAATTGGTTTGACCGGCAATTTCTCGCACTTCTTTGTCGGATGTGTTGCTCGCGGCCACGAGTTGTACACTTGCTCGGTGTCTTGTCACGCTCAGTACAAGAGGTACTGGGCCATGGTGTTCATTGGGTGTGCGGTTCATCTGTCCTTCATGTTTTGTGAGCTTTATGGTATTCCCCCTCTTCCTGTTGATGAGTGTTCATACTGACTGGGTTTTGGGATAGGCAGGCCATGGTGATCGAGAGTTGGCACAGAAGTAGTGGGAACCTGTGGAGGTTGAACATCCATTGGAATGGTTGGCGGCAATCGAGCAACCAGCAGTGGGAGGGCCCTTTGAGTGACAACTGGAGCCATTTGAGCAATTTGAGCTGGCTGGGGGCAAATGGCGTGAGAATTGGCGGCAGGAGCATGATGTGCTGTATCTGATCCTGCAGCGCATCTGGGTAGTCTATCCAATGATGTTCCAGGAACAACATTCTGGGCAGCGGTGGCGGAAAATGATATGCAACAAGAGCAGCGGTGAGAGCCGTGTTCAGCGCTTGCTATTGCTGATCTGAAATTATATGTTGTGAAAAATATACAGGTGCACTATACCTAGCAGTGGCAACAGCGGCAATAATCGGAGGTCTGGGCAGCATTGCTGGAGTGGCCAGAAATGTGGGGGGGGGGGAGTCTACAGCGGGCGTCATCGGAGGTAACACTGTTGCGGGTTCTGCAGGGGCGACGTCCATTGACGTGGACTGGTCAACGGTGCTTTCTTCAGGTATATCTGTTAGCGTTTGATCCATGGTGGTGTTCGTTTCGGCATCCATCGTGGTGGGTTGGATCGCAGTGGATTCGTCCATCCGCACCGAGGTGAGGGTTGAAACTTTGTCAAGTGTCAGTTTCAAGAAGTTGGTTATTTGCGTGGCCGTTGCCGTAAGATCAGATGTCGCAGCAGGTGTAGGAAGGACTGACACTTCAGTTGACCGCGGCAGCTTCACTATATTCTGATCGAAAATCAGCGTATCCAAAAGCTCTTCGTTGGTAGGTTCCACATCGACACCCAGAGTTGGGTGGTCGAGTAGTTCCTTGGTGGTGAGCGTGTGCACCAAGGCCCTAGTCGGCAAGGGGTACACATACACCCGCGTGGGGAATGAAAAACGATTTTGAAAGTCGATGATGTTGAGGAAGGTTGAGTAGAAATGGAAGCAGCTATGGGGATTAGCCATGTAATCCGATTCGTCAATATTGATCTGTTCAACGGATGTTTCCATGTGGAATTCCTCGTTGAAGATGATCGGGTGTGGAGCAAATTGGTTGCAGATGTATGTTCCGGGGTCGCTTGCGAAAGACTGCTCTCACTCCAGTATGCGGTTCATCCATTCGGTGAGGCGCATTCAGGGGTTGCTGTCAGCCTTGTACCACATACAGTTGTAGAAAGCAGTATGTGTTGCGGGAACGAAATTTTGAGCATGGTGAAGCAACAAATCGTTAACATAGGCCTATTCGGCGGCAGAACAAGGCGAAGCCAAAAGCGCGGCCAATGGCATGAAAGTTGTTGGCGTCGAAACAAGTCGCCATCCACCTGTAAAAAACTAAAAATGGTGGAGGCGTGATAACAGTAATGGGCACCCTGGTAGGTTGGATTGGTCGGCGGGGACCCGTTTGATCCACATGTCTTCAACTTCATGCCGAATTGGTGGCAGCGCATGGTCCGTTTTGTATTGAAGGGGATCACGGATAGCGAATTTTTACATGGGCGAAACTGGAAAGTTGAGTAATTCGATGAGCTGGTCCATGAGGTTACTCTTCATGACGGAAGTGACAGCTGCTTGAAGGCCTTTTGGATCATCGAACATCGATGGAGGTGGGAGGGTCGGGTTTTGTCATCGGAGATGTCCAGTGATTTGTTCCACTTGTCTTTCTGCTTCTTCTTCTTCTTCTTCTTCTTCTTGGGAATCGGTGCAGTGAGAAGCTTTGGGTGCGTTTTACGCATAGGCTGCGAAAACCATTGGGCACCATTCCTAAACAAAAAGACCGACTGTGGTCGGACGATGTGCAATTGAACATAAAAAATTTATAAGCAGAAAGAACCTCGTCTCGCATAATCAGAGGGAGGGCGATTTGCAAGATAGTTGGATAAGTTCTATTGGCCGAGTTGGCGGGTAGAACATCCAACAACGTGATGTTGTGAAAAGGGGCAATGATTGTCTCGGTGAGGTGGTCGATTTTGGCGGTGTCCAAAGAGTCGTGGGGAAACAGCGCGGGAGCATTGTATACCTCGGGGATGGAGCTGTAATGGCCAAAAACCAGGAACAATAAACGCGGATAGTAGGCGTCGAGGGCTGCATATGCGAGAACGTCCGATTGTAGGAATGATGTCGCTGGGTTGTTGAAGAATCGCAAAGTGGCGGGGAATCTTAGTGCGAGTTTCGAAATGTCCAGCGCCCACATGGTGGAAATGGTAGCTTTCAGAGTGAGCTTTTCAGGGAAAAAACCTATTCTCAGAGTCAGCTCCAACAGCGGCGGGGAGATGTCAATGTTGCAGGACGGGGTCCTTATTCTTCTGTTGGGAATTGGTCCTGAACTGAGTACCTAACAGGGCATATATTCCCCCCCCCCCAGTGGTTGGCTCCATCGAAGGAAACAATGATGGTGTGTTGGCCGTCGACTAGGGAGAATAGTGCGGTCCAGTCTTCCAGGGTAGCGGTGAAAGTTTCGAAAACGAACATCGTGCTGTTGGGGAACACGAGCTGAACATATGGCGGGTAGCTGGAGGCCGTGGAATCGGCTGGCATAGGCACGGTAAACTGGAAATTCTTCATGTCGGCCGCCATGATTGATTCAGTGTTGAAGCTGACCAGGGTGTAGCCACGGAAGTTTGGTGTGGGTTGGGCAGCCAAGGCCTGCCCCAAACTTCTGGGTGAGAGAAAGGTCAGCGGCAGCAGCACATTAGGAGGTCTGGCGTACATGGAGATATACCACAATTCCAAGTCAGCAGCGTGGATCAATCGTTTGATGTCATTTTCTGAAACAAGAGTGAGCGTGATATTGGGCATATGACACAGTAGGGGTCAGATTGAGGAAATGAAATTGGATCAAAAAGGTTGACTTTAGAATAGAACCAAGAAGGTATCGCATTGTTTGCTGTAGGAAGAAGGAGACACACCCCAGAGAGACAGCGGCTTGGGCCACAATGTCACTTTGACGGGCGCATGTTGCCAACTGGATCAGGCTGCGATAGCGAGATGACAAGAGTTGTTGAATGCGGAGGTCAAAGCAGCAGCCGGTTGTGGTGTAGTAGGTGCCAGAACTTGACAATGACAGGATCGCCGGGGCTGACCATGGGCTCTGGCACAGGGCTAAAGAGTGGGGGGGGGTTCCCATTGGGTCCCAAGCAAAGGAGCATTCAAAAATAATGAAGCAAAGAAAGCGTAAAAATAAAATGTACCATCGCAGGTGAAGCTCGAATCGTTTTGATGGGGCTGCTGTTTGGCCCATCGTACGTAGCATTCATTGATGTTTGTCGATTCGCGATATGGTGGATGCTCATCGGCTGTGAAAGTGGAAGAGGTCGACAGTGTTGTCATTTTGGAAAAATGTTTTTGAGAGCACTGGAAAATGCGACTATTGCAGTTGGAAGCGAAAAGTAGAAATGAAATAGTAAAAGAATAAGCCGCTGAAAGGTGAAGGAAGTGTAAAGTAAGAAAATGCAAAACTACAGTTGTGTTGTATTTTGATATGGTCCCGGGCTGATGAGTTAAGGCAGGATTGGGATTCCAGGGTTGGTCGTTAATGTATGTATTTCCTGCACCCACACTTACCTGATTAACTTAATTAATCGTACTTAAACCCAACAATAATAACCTTACCAATCAAGGAAGAGGTGCTTCCTTAATTGTCTCCCAAATTTAATGATAACAAGAAAGGAGATCCCTTTCTTCAATTTTACTTACACAATGAAAAGGAACACTTACTTACAAACGTGATGGGCGAGAAAAGAAAACAATTTCACTCCCACACACTGGAGAGAAAAACTAATATAGATGTGCATGCAGGGGAGGCAGCGAGTACGAAAAAATGACCAATGAGCCCGTTATAAAAACACGAAGAATAATGCACAATGAGAGAGGCAGCGCACACGTACCCATTTGCGCTTCAGTAAGACGACTGTTGATAATCCATGTTGCTCACTCCACTTGGTATCTGCGGGCCTCATGCGTGGTTTGACAAAATGACAAAAATCGGCAGAAACACACTACAGTAATTTGAGTTGCGGACACCCTAAAGTCGGCTATGGGGGTCGGTTCAGATGGCACCTGTGCAACAGCTGGTGGCAGCAATTTTGCTATATTGAGGTCCAAGATTGGCGTTTCAAGAAGTTCCTCGTTGGATGGCTCTGGGGCCTGCGACAACATGGGGTGCTTGAGTAACTTTTCAGGGGTTAGCGTATGCACTGAGGCCATAGTTGGCAACCGGTATACATATATGGGTGCAGGAAAAGAATATCGATTCTGGAAATAGATAACATTAAGCAACAGAGAGTAGAAATGGAACCGGCTATGGGGATTCGCCTGAAAGATGATTTATGTTTGGTGGGGTGAGTTGGTGGTGAAGATGGAGGGGGAGTACCAGATCCGACCACTCTTGGGTTCCGGGGTCAGCAAGTAGGGACGAGGAAATGGAGATAATGAAAAACAAACTATAATAAAGAATAATTGATGATGAACAATAAGTGACAGAAGATGACGACCACCCGGAATGCCTGGTGTGGCCAATGACAATGAGTTCTTCTAACACTAAACAACAATGACAAAACTGAATACGAATCGCCTTTATGGCTGAAATAACAAATTTATGCAAAAATATTTATACAAGTTTTCATATACATGATATTATATTTAGGAATGTGTATTTATTCATTGATTGTTTACTGTAATTACAAAATGAAAAATTAGTGGTAATATCGGTTTAGCTCAGTGTGGTATACTACATACCGTGTAGTCGGATTCGTCAATATCAGTTTCTTGGATGGGGGTATCCATGCGAAAATCCTTGTCAAAGATGATTGAACATAAGGCGAAACAATTTCAAAAATTATGGTCATGGTCAAAAGTGGGCTATCACTCAGGGATGCAATTCATCCAATCAGTGAGGGGGGATCGAAGGTTTCCATACCACATGAACTCGTAGAAAGCGGCTGGGTTAAGTGTGCCATGCCAGCATGTCGTTGATGTAGGCATACTCCACAGCAGAGCATGGCGATACTAAAACCACTGCTAACGGCATACATGTTGTGAGGCGCTGGAACCATTCACCATCTACCTGTAAAAGACTAATGATGGTGTTAGGCAGGTGACTGTAATGGGTACCATGGTAAGTTCTGTCGCTAAGAGGTTGATCCATGGTGACATCCTCGATCCAAACATCATCTACTTCATGGGGAATCGGCAGATCATTTTCAAACTGGATGGGGTCACAAATAGCCAATTTGTAAATGGGCGAAATGGGAAAGCCGAGTAGTTCAATGAGCCAATGTGTGAGGCCGCTCTTCATGGCCGAGGTGAAGGCTTCTTGAAGATGTGTAGGGTCATAGTGAAGCGATTTTGGCTGAAGCAAAGGATCTTCATCATCAGATACCTCTGACAATTTATTCCATTCATCCTTTTGTTTCTTTTTCTTCTTTTTCAGTACCTTGGGGGTGGTAAGAACTTTCAGATGTGTAGTACGCGTCAATGTTTTGATGTCACCAAGACCGTTGGGTTGGGTACCTAAACAAAAAGACTGACTGTGGTCAGATGATGTGCAATCTTACATGAAAAATTGATAAGCTGATAGAACCTCATCCCCCATGATTGCTGGCAACGTGACTTGCAAAATCATTGGCTGGGAGATTGCGATGTTGTGGCGGGGAGATTGCCATGTTGCAGATAAAGCTGTACACATCAACATGAATGACTTTAATGATGGCATCTCTATTCTTTTTTTGGGGGGGAGGGTACACCTACCCATTTTTCCTATAGCTGGAAAAACAGGCTTTACAGGGCTATACGGTCATACAAGTGCCCACCTTGTATGAGAGGCGCACTTCGGGTGCTTTTTACCACCTAGTGGAGGCCACATTCCACAGGCTGGCGTCTGCCTGACAAGCAGGACTTGATCGGCTACCTACCTCATAATGGAACAGGCCCACCTCCTCATTTGCCGCACTATCGCCAACATGCTAACTGGGCTGAGTGGACCCCCGCAAGCAGCGTCCCAAGCTCGCCTACACAATTTATCTACCCCGAGAGGATGAAAGGCTGTGTCTGCCTGGGCCAGCTACCAGAAATTCAATTTCGGGTTACACCCAGAATCGAACCTGGTTCTTGAGACTAGCAGTCAGAGGCGATAACCGCTAGACCAAGACGGCCCCCTTTATTCTTTTTCTGGTGATTGGTGCAGAACTGTGTACCAAGGAGGTCGTACATTCCTGCCCAGTCATCAGGTCCATCAAAAGAAATTACGATGGCCTGTTTGCCGTCAATGAGGGAGAATATCGCAGTCCAGTCTTCCAAGGCCACAGTGAACGTTTGGAAAACAAACATAGTGTTGTTCGGAAATGCCAGTTGAACGTAGGGAGGGTAACTAGACTCGGTGGAATCAGCTGACATGGGAATAGTGAATTTGAAATGTTTCATATTGGCGGCCATGACGGATTCCCTGTCGAAACCAACCAAAGTATAGCTGTGGAAGTTTGGTGTGGGCTGGGTGGCAATTGTGGCCCCCAAACAATGGGGAGTGAGGAATATCAGTGGTGAGAGCACAGTGGGCAGACGGGGGTGTAAAGAGGGACTTGATCCAGCTAGGAGGACAGGATGACAAAAGTTGGCCTATGTGGCGGTCAAAGCAGCATTCACCACAGCTTGACAATGACTGGATTGTCGTGGCTGACCATGGGTTCTAGGGCAAGGTGGAATATATCTTCTTCTACTACACACTAAGACCTGCCCTTTTTGTAACTAGTTATTAACAATATGCACTGTGGCTTGTTTTCTCATTACAATTTACCATTTTCTTGTCTTACTCCAAAATATTACAGTAGTACGTCATAAGAGTTTTACCCTCATTAGATGTAAGTCTATAGAACTGAAGCAACTCTTTTTACAATTAGCTTTATCTATCTATCTATGTATCTATCCATATATCCACAGTATACCTTTATTACATGTCTATATGAACATATCATAGCATAAGTATAATAACATCAAAAACTTACTAGAAACATGGTAATGCTAGGGCTACATGTTGGCACATTTTTTGTCAGAATCCATATTTTGGGTCCTGGCACCTGGTGAGGGATATTTCACAGGTGCGAGGCTAATTGCTTATCATGCAGCATGGATTTTTCGAACATACAGCATAGTAGCTTCATGAAACCCTAAAGGGTTTCATCCTAGCCAGATGCAGCTGGCTGTGCTGGCTTTTCCATAATGACTCGAACTCAACTGGCACCCTCTCCCAAAATGTTGATGCTGGCACATCGACGTTGGTTGTCTACAAAAACGGCACTAAAATCAATAATATTTCCTTTTTGTTCAAATTATAACTATATCAATCTAAATTTGAAATTTTGTTGTAATATATTAACCTACCATGCACCTTGTAAGCAGCCCTGAAGGCGCTGATGGAAGTTATAAAAATGAATTCCATTCTTAGTGGGCATCAAAAACAACAAGAACCACCAGACGAATTCAGAAAATGATTTTTCTTCTATTTTTTCCTATTTACACCCCTTTCTCCTCATTAAAGTTTTCCCAGTTTTTCCTTATTTTTTGGTTGATGCTTTTCAGTTTTTCTCCTTTTTTCCTTTGAAGCTTCTAGAATATCCTAAATTTCTATCAAAAATAATCACCACCTTAATTGTTTTGGTAAAGCATCTTTTGCCTCCAGCTCTTTTATATAGAACCTCTGACCTTTTCAAGCAGTTAAAACTGATTTAATAAGATAAATGGGCTTCAGCAGTCTAACCTCTTTATGTTCGTTTTGGAAAACACCCAGTATACAAAATCAGACATTTACCTGTTTCAATCAGTATATATTATAATATGTATCAGTTTCTATACACAGAGACGTATCCTGTATGTCTAGTGTGAATGTTTCTAGTTGACCTTTAACCTCTGGTATAGTTTTTTCTTTTACTGTTTATGCATACTGTGTTCTCTTTCCTTCATCTATTTTTCTACAGGATCAATTATGGTTTCTACATGGTAGACAATTTCATTTTGACCTCTACAAGATCTACAATTTCTCTGCACGTTCTTCTATACCAGGCTTGTTCTGGTCATTTTTCTATAACAGACCTGTTTTAGTTTTTTTTTCTATGAGCAATCCACTTTATAGGTATAAACCCATAGGAATGATGTTTCATCACATATAGACTTTTCAAAGATTTTACTTATAGAACTGACCCTTACTGACATATGACTGTTCCAATGTGGATGATCATTCAGAAATGTGGGGCTTCTGATTAGCTTTTCTATAAAAATGCAGATGGCACAATCCTCATTTTTAACTCGAGGGCAAAAAAGTCACTCCAAGATTGTGCCCCGGGCTAAAAAGGAAGTTGTTTTCCATACTAGTCTTCTTTTCTGTTTTGTTTTTTGTATATCTATTTTTCACATCAATTTCCATTCTCCATTTTCTGTTCCACATTAGTTTTCCTTTTTTAATTTTTTGTTCCACATCAATTTTTGTTTTCCATCTACAATAACACAATTATTACAGTATTTCAAATATTACCATGATCCAAATATTACCCTAATTCTACTATTAGGGTAACTCTGGAACCTGTATGCCTAACCTTAGGGCCTATAAACTGCCAAAAGTCGAGCGTATATGTTTATCATATGCTCTATAAATCGATGAAGAATGACAAATTATAGGGTGCACAAAAAAGATAGGGTATGCTTAACCATACGCTTTATAAGGGCTGGTGTTACTACTTATATTTGTTGTGAAAATTGCTTATCCAACAGAAAGACCAAGAGTGTATGTTTGAATGCTTCAGAAAGGCATATGAAAACAATATCAGTGCATGTTTTGAATGTTTAAATTCTTGATACAAGTTACATGTAATTGCCACAACATAAGTCACTATTGTACAAAATCAGGACCAAAAGTGGTCATTAATTTGTTATATACTTTATGCCAAGCACCAAAAAGTCCAAATTTCTAATTTTCATGTATATTTTAGGAGCTAGGCATTAATTATATGCACAACTGAAATGACTAACCACAAGTAGATTTGTTGAAAGATTAATTTTTGCTTGTGTGTATGAAATCCTACCCTATCACCAAAAGAGTTTTGGCCAAATTCCCACAGCAACACTTAAACATGCTTAAACATTAGTTACAATATAACCACTAAATCTCTGAGCATCATAATCCATTCAAAATATAAAGCTGACAAATTGGTTACTAAAAACCTTTGTCAAAACATTAGTCGATTCATCATCTTTTAAGCAAAGTAGTACGATCTGAAAGACTTGGACGACTTGAATTTTCTATTTTATGAAATAGTTGATCTTTGACTGGCCAATACTTGATTTTGTTTCTCAATTTGTAATAAATATCAGAGTACAATTCGATCACAATAATCCCAGAATGATCTCATCAATAATCCCACCCTACAGGATCCTAGAAAAAAAGCACGGTAATTAAATTTGCATATCTATTTCAAGGACAAATAAAACTCAAGTAAAGTTATATTTTCTATCACTCAGCCCCTACTACTGTTCCCCCCATCCCCAGCCTTCTTCCAGCATAACTATAGAATCAGGGAGCCCTACTTTCTACAGCAATGGTTAAGCAGATATGCGACTAGTAGAGGGGGGCGTGGTTAAATATCGGCCAGGCTGGTTCTATTTTTAGTACACTCTGTTCTTTGCTTGCACTTCTTGCCCACTCTTTATCAATTGTGGACTTTATTATGAAGGACTATGAAAGTGTTCAGAAAAGTGGGTAAATGAGGACGGGAAGAAGGAAAATATAGAAAAGAAAGAAAAAAGAAACCAAGATATAAGAGAAGGAAAAACCAAGGCGAAGATAGTATTTCACAACCCGTATGCCAAAATCAAACTTTTAATCCACAAAATTTAAATCAATACGGTTGTTTTTTGTTTATTTTCTTTCAGCAAAGTATCATACGCCAAGTCTAAAGTAGGACTGAACTGTTCCCTCCACATGAATTGGTCCAGATAACTTTCAACAAAGCCATTTTTTGTTCCATTTATCACCCATAGCTGAAAATGTTTGTTGATATTACCTAATTGATGTGGCTGTGGGCCTGGCAGTAAGGTGCTGGCTTTCCCGCTACTTGACTTAACCCAGTGAGTACTGTCTATAGAAGAAACTATGAGCACTGTCATGCTGCTCTGGGGTTACTACTGTTGGGTGAGTAAAACAGGACCAGGTTGGGGGTGAACAATTTTAGTTCAGTCAGTGTGCACGATGGACAGGGCCACCTGTGGATGACCTGAGTAATATGATCCTGATTGTTAACCAAAGCAGCCCTTTTGGCTGGACCTCAGGGAGGGTGGGCTGTTGGCAACTAGGGGAAAAGCTAGAGAGGAGAGCCTGCTCAGGAGGGAATGCCCTTAACTACCCCTAAAACTAATATAGCTGGAAACTTACCTCGTCTGGAAGGAGAAACAGCTACAGTAATGATCCAGTAGACAATGGGTTGCAGGGGACGGCTGTGCTGGATTGGAAATCAGCTAACTCGGACTGGAATCGACTACTGAGCTTCTAAACCAACATCCAATGAGTGACTTTGTTCATGTGACAATCAAAGGAGGGATTGGATAACAATATTGCGAGCCAGAGCAGAGATGATGGGTACCCCATATGCAAATGAAGATGCAATGGCATACACTGTGAGGAACAATAACTTCAATGTATCAAACTTCACATGGTTGCAAAAAAATGGTCATGGCTTCAATGTGCAAAATTTCAAACCCCCCCCCCCCCCACTCCGATCTGCATATTCCATTCCATCCATCAATTTGTTCCAGAAACTATATTTTCTTGGTAAGTTTGCTTACCACCATGCAGCAGGGCTATTCTGTGGGGTAAATTTTCCCCAAAAAGTGCAATGATTTGATCAACCTCACCTTACACTATACAGCAACAGGCTATTTTCTGTCTAGCCTGCCATTTATCCCTGGTTTGTTGGGCAGTTTAGCCCTAGATTTTGCCTGCCATTCAGCCCCAATTCTGGCCTGCAATTTTACTCTGACTGGCCCATTATTTGGCCTAAAATTTCCCTAGATTTAGCACATATTCTGTCCCAAATATAGCCCAAACAAATCCCAAGATTTATCCCACACTATAGCCCACGATTTTTCCTGTAGTTTTTTACACACTTTAGCCTCTCATTTTCACTTGGGCTTTCTTTTCTCATTCAAAGATGAGTTTATGTAAATTAGAAAACATTGAACCTGTGAATGGTATCTTTGACAACATTTCTCTACGGATTTAGCAAAACATGCAAATCATGGTACCACACATGAAATCTGATCAATGGTGTTTTGACCAAATTGAACATTGTGTCCCTTGAGCTTTTGACCAATGTACAGGTCGGAATGGATCCATACTTATCCATAGTAGCAGTCACCTCACTCGAACGAATATTTGTACGATTTATTGAATAATTTGAAGAATAGATGACGAAACGCAAAGTCAAGTTTATGGCTGTGCATGGTCCTCAAATCCAAGAGGTGCACCTTATATGAGAACAAAACAAAACATAGATATCTTGCATAACCTTGAGGATTGTTTAAGCAGTTTTGGACATTAACAGTCATGTCAATCTTTGTACTACAGTCAAGCAAGCTGTACACTTTTCTATACTAAAATGTTAACTTTGTGTAGATAAATTGAAACATAAATCAAGTCCAACATGCAAGGCTCACATGGCACGCGAAAATTGACAATTTCAGAATGCAGACTCACAAAGAATCGTTGTGTGTGAGTTTGGAAATAGGAAGATCCAAAAATTGAACCTATAGTCATCACAGTGAAATTTAAATTCTAAGCACTCTCTCTGACATTTTAAACCTCCTCTTGGTACATTAAACTACACTGATAATCTACTTCCAGAAACACTTAAGTTTTGCGAACTCTATGGTTCATAGAAGAAGTAATTTCGATAACCTATTATCAAAAAAATTAATAGTAGTGTAAAGCAGCTGCAAAACATCTTTTATCTAATATGCATCAAATATTGTAAGATTAGTGCAGGCTATCACATGCTCAAGAAATTTCAATTGAGTTAGGTGTAGTATACATGCCCAAATAGGGCTTTGGTTAGTTATAGAATGTGAGTACCTAAGCATTACTCCACTGCTTAACCTATACAGGACTAGTTGTGTGACAGATATAAGGCACAACAGTCAATTGTATCTCAATCTCAACTTTAGATTACCTGATTCAGTTCATTTGAACTGCAAATAATCTCAACACTCCATGAGCTCGAAGACTTCTAATACAGAGGAATCAGGAAGAGAATTGAGTAGTTAGTGTAGACTTGCATGCAGGGATGGTACTCAAGAAATCCAGGTTCTAACCTGGATTCCTTTACTGCATAATACTTGCGATTGTCCAAACAGGCCAGTAATATTGTGTTTTGGAGTGATAAATACAAAAAATATAAATAGCAACATAATAAATTATTGGCTGGTCTGTCCACTTCCGCAATCACCAAACTACAAATGACTCAAATGCAGAATAAACTGATATGTTTGTATGTGCAAATTATACCGGTGCAGGTTGATGTAGTTCATGAGCATGTCATTTTGCCCACATATTTTTCTGTATTATTTTTTGTTTACTGAGGACAAATGAAAACACTTGACAAGAAAGTAATGTCGAAAAATTAACTACATTTTAAAAGTTTTATTACATTTGCATGAAGTATGATTAATCATCAAAATATGCCTCATTACTATCGATCACACTGCCATTTCGCTTGTAGTTTTGCAATGCCTGCATAATAAAAGTATTGAGGCATTGAATCAAAGAAGTTCTATATGAATGTTTTGACCTAGTCATTGTTTTCGAATTCCATATCAACAAGGCTATTCTGCAATGACCAGAATGAATAATAATCTGAGGATACTGTCTTGGGAATATGGGGATGTGGTAAAAACTCCCAATTTAATTCCTAGATTTTTGCTTGAATGACAGCAGGAGTACGTGGACAGGCATTGTCATGAAGCAGAAGTACTCCTTTGCAGTTTACCACTGCAGGCTGCTTTTGAATTGAGGCATTTTGAATTGACGATCAAGCTGATCTTCATAAACTTTAGCAGTGATAGTCAAACCAGATAACCAGGTAAAAGCAACTAAAAGTGGACGATTCTCTGGGTTGACCATGATACACAAAACCTAACCTGGTGTGGGTGTAGATGGAGCCTTGGCATTTATGCTTCTTTGGAGCTTTTGCTGGCTCATTGTCGCCTCTAGATGATGTTAACATACACAATGCACTTTTCATCTCCAGTGATGATTCAATAAAGGAAAAGCTCGATTTGCACCGTGAAAGTAACAACATGGAAATGATAACACACTGCTGCACAGCATGATCACTCAACTTGTAAGGCACCCATGTTTGGAGCTTGCAAATTTTGTCCATATGCTCCATTCAATGTTCAATAGTAGTGTGGGTAATACCAAGGACTTCTGCTATTTCCCTAGTGGTTGCTCTTGGATTGACGTCTAGATGCTCTTGAATGTCTGCATTTGATACTTCACCTGGTCATCTACTATGGAGTTCATCTTTGATACTGCAGGTGCCAGTCCTGAACATCATTGCAAACTACTGTTCAACTGCATGTTTGCAAACAGCAGGTTCACCATATGCTTGCCATGTATTTTTTGTTGCCTCAGCTGCAGTTCTGCCCAAATCAAACTCATGCACAATGCAATGGGGTATATGGTTGAGGATATGACAGTTTGTTTTAGATATCAATAAAATGGACAGTATGAGCTAACTGGAAACTGACCCCTTTCTTCAAAACAATAATGTTTGTTCTTCCAAACAAACAACTATTAGCCCAATTTATTCGGCCGGATTTTGAGACAAAACTTGATTGATAACACAAAATTAAAAATCAAAATTTCTGTCTGCCCAACCCAATAAATTTATATGCCGATCGTATTTTCCGTATAAATTGTTGGGTCTTGGCCAACTTTATTCATCCCTCCACCTTCTTCTCATCCTTGTTTACTATCTTATGTTTTACAAATAAATTATGCAAATCAGTCAATGTAAGGCACATCTCACCTACATTGTATGTGTGATCCAACAGCCCAGGATGAACTTGCTGACCAACACAACACAACCAGCTAATTTATGCTCATCTTACATACAAATTTGGCAAAGTCTCTTTTAGGCCCATCTGCACAACGCCTGTAACAGAACATTGAATTGGTCAAAGAATTATTAATTGGTTGAATGTTCTGAAAATAGCTGTGCTAATAAACATTACCAAAACTTCAAAACTGCAAAGTTGTTTAATAAAGCCAAAAGTTTTTCAAACATTTGTCAAAAAATTCTAGAAAAGTTGACACTTTCTACATCATTTTTGGAATCCTTTTTTGAAGCACATTCTGAAGCACTAGTCTTCACCAGCGACCACAAATTGTTTGCGCATCTTATGATACTTCAACAAGTTAAAAGGACAAAAGGTTGATACATGAAATTTCTACAAGATCAATTTGTTCACTCATTGAGAAGTAGTAATGTGATTTACATTGGTCAACTTAGCCAATATTACTGTAATCTGCTGTGATATAGCACTAGAGGGCCTGATAACTCTTTGTATAAACAAGTTTGTCAGTCGAGGTTGAGTGGGCATATGCCCTCTCTCATATTATAACATAGGTGATTGAAGAACTCAGATTACTACTTACATCTGCATATCATGTCTTTCTAGGAATGTTGCATATGGATAATGGTTATGGTGAGGTTGCTCACATAGTCGAACATGAAATTGTTGGTCAACGTTCATTGAAGGTAACACAAATCGTAAGACATATTTTCATGCTATTCACAACAAGAACTGCACTTTCCCAACTGTAACTAATTCGATACAATACTTACATAGGTGGTCCAGTATTCTCCTTAACACACTTTTCCCTTATACACATTGTTGTAAAATCAGCCTCTTAAATTCCACTTTTAGTTAATATATGCTCAAAATAATGTTTTGTAGTGAACTGGATTTTCCACTTTGGTTTTTCCCTTTTCAAAATAGATGGTCAGCCTTCAGGCACGAAAAAACATGATTAGCCTATCATATTTTTCCTCAGATATCTACAAATGGTTCTTCATATTTTTGTAATTGATTAGCAACTGTTGATTTAATTTGTTGCTTGAATACAGTCAATAACAAAATGAATCGAGTGATAATTTTCTGAAGACAATAGAAAATACATGTACAACATTTGGGTTACATCATTAATTGCAGAATTAAATTCTCTACCAAACAACCTGAAGGATATTATTCTAGGTTGAATCAATGGTGATTTAAACTCTAATGCAAGATCAGTGACACACTCTAATTGATTCTTCTATTACAGTTTAATGGATCACTCCTCTCATTTGTTCTGATGTCTGGTGGAAACTTGGATGCAGAAACTCATCTTGAGAATACACGTTATGAGTTTACAGTTGAAACAAACATTGTTAGACCTACTTTTGATAGGTAGGTGATTTTTTGAATGATGTGATGAGATAATAAATTATCGGGTCTTGCTTATAGACTCACTCAAAACTTATTTGGCAAGGAAATCAAGGAAGATGCAGTGAAGTATCACTTTAAAATGATTGCTGATGAATATGTACATACTAAACGAGGTTTGGAATTGGATGATATGTGGCTATATGATGGTGTGAATTTCTTATACCAACCACTTTATCGACAACTTCCATTTAAGCGGGGCATCAAGATGGAAGAGTAAGTTGCTGAAAAATGGCAGAATGGTCATTGGTTCTTTAGTACAAGCCTTATTTATCACATGAACGAACTTCTAAAATGAGTTTTCTGTACCCTACAAATCAAGAACGTGATTCAGCAAGATGGTATTTGGGGTAGTTATTAGTTAAGCTGATAAACTCAACCAAGAATGGTGGATGGCTGTGCTTTCTCTTCATCATAAGCTGCGAAATTTCAGTTCAGGCAAGTGTGCTGGATACTTCTCAAATATACTTGGGATGTTTAGTTGATTCCTATGGGGTTCTTTCGGGCCATGCTTAGGATAGACTGTTGTAGTTCTTTCATGCAATTTTCTATATATAAACACTTTTATTATTCAATTTTTTAGCTTGATAATGCATGTCAGGAGTGCCCACAAAGAATATTTGAGGGCCAAGTCAATTTGCCTTATTGTTAGAGGGAAAAATGCAACTTCAGCAGAAAATGTTGCTTACTTCCTAGGAAAAGTCGGAGGAATGGAAAGCAAGGCTAATAATGCTTCGAAACAGAATGTGCGAGCTGATATGTCCATAGAAATGCCACATGTCTTCATACGAGTCATTTCGAACCACACTCAAAAAATTACTATTTCTATCAATTTCCCATATGATAAGCAATATGTTGAATACAAGTTTGCAGAATGGCTCAGCTATGCATTGCGCCACAGTGGATTTGAGAAAGATGTCCAGGAAATGGGTCTAATGGCAGGAAGAGCACAACTGTTTTTTCAGATTATGACGAGTCCTATGTTCGTATTCAAAGCAAAAACACATTTTCCACTTCTTATCCAATTTAAATTGACTAAAAATGGTGTTTTTCAACACAAAAGAGTCTTGCAACATTTGGCTGTCCATTTCACGAGGATCCATAACTATTCAGAATCAGATTGGGTGGAAGTTCGATCAAAGTACACTACACTGGTAAGTTTTTAAAGCCATTTGTAACCTGCATGCCTGGAGTTGGAATCGTCCAAAAAATTTTCATACATCCAAAGTAAAGGTTCTAAACCATGCCATAGATTAATAATTGTGTAGGTCTTCTTTAAATTTTTGATACACTTTCTTTTGTTTCCTGCTTATTCACAAACCAAACTGTTCATTTGACCCTTAAAATAAGGTGGTTTTTATTTTGATATTATTACACATATGAAAAGATCTAGCCTGTGAAACTTTTCAATTAGTGAATCTAAATTTCCCTAACAATTCCTAGGGTCAAAGGAAGTTCAGTCGTGATTTAGCAGAACGTGTTCGCAATTATGATCTTGAGAACAGTATTGTCAAAGCCATCAAGCCCCAGTTTAATTTAGACTTCCAGAGGTCAGGAATCGAATTCTTGATTCAGAATAACTATTCTTACATTCTCAGAGGACCTATTCCAAGAGGTGAGCAAACAAACATGAACGCAACATAAGTCAAAACCCATTTCTTTTTCGTAAATTGTTTTTTCCAGATGCCAACATTTCGTCCTTCACTATACTGCCAATCATATCGTACAAAATCGAACCGAGTTTCTGGCCCACAATGGAATCTGTACAATTATCAATCAAATATGTGAATCAGAATCTGAATGACACCAAGCCTGAGAGTATGTAAAATCTTGAAGGCACTTAAGATTGGAACTATAATGGCTAACAAGTGTGCAAGGTTCATTTATCTACTGAGTTGTCTGTTTGAGGGTATCGATCAAAAGCTATGTGGATTGCTTCATTAGGCCTCGAAACATGGGATGCCCTGCGTACTGTTGATTGACAGAATTTAGTACTGTTTGAAAAATTTCGTTTTTCATTATGTTATGAAATTTCTGCAACTAAACTTTCAACTTTTCCGTAGAATTTTAAGATTTTTAATATTTTGGAAAGATTCATTTGGACCACTTTTTATAGTTTTTTACTGGCCATATTTTTGAGTTTTTTCATGATTTAATATTTTTGGCACTTTGCTCTTTGCGATTATTAAGTAATTCCTAAATTAACTAATTCCAAAACAGTAGTGTAGTGAAAACATTGAAATAAATCAAAAGCAATTTTAAACTGAAGTTCTGTGCAACAAAACTTTATGAAATATGTCGTGTCAATACACATTTTTCCTTGACGTGGTTAACATTCTAAAGAATTGTGTTTCAATCCTACGTGCTCCTTGGGCTTCAGAAGTTGTTTGACCCCCCTACCAGAGGTTTGGGTACTCTTACGAAGGCTTTTTAAAGTCATTTTAGCGGCATCGGCTCCTACATTTTGGCTCCTAAAAGTTGAACTTATTTATCTGTATTCTAGAGAATTACACTTATTTCGATTCAATTTTAGATATAAAGCAACTGTTTTACAGGCTCTAAAATCAAAAAATATGAAAATTTTCTAGCTCTTGGTACTAAATTTCAATATATAATTTTTTTGGATTGATCTATTCACTGTCTTTCTTTAAGTGAAGCTTCTTGAGTGAACAAATTTTTGAAACGCTGGTCGAAATCTCAATTTTTCCAACTTTTTTGTAAATATTATTTTAAATTTCAAGCCAAGTTTGAATCCATAATCATCATTGAGATGATTTTCAAGAATTTCATCTTCAATCTGAATTGTTTTAAACTCATGAAAATATGAACATATTTTTTTAATTTGAAGTATTCATCTTTTCGAACCTCACATTTATTGCATAAGTTATACCTAAATTTATTTTCCAATATTTTAGAGTGTTGGAATGCAAAAAAAATTTGTTACGTTAGGAAACAACAAACAATAAGAAGAGAAGCTGCATTTTCAAATCCCCGTACTTTTGTGTCAGAAGGAAATGAACGTTTTATCTTGGGAGAATGTTTGTGCAAGAATGAACGAAATATAATTTTTTTCAGAAAGATTATTGGGGTGATCTTTGTACCCATAACCAATAAACACTGGTAAATTTTGAACAGTCATTTTTTGGACACGTATCAATCGATTCAATATCTAAATAATTCAATTGTATACTCTCCACAGTATATTACAAGCGAATTTTTTTGATATTCGTCAATATTAAAAAATTTCAGCTCCCAAAATTCCAAATTGTCCTCCGAAAATTTAGGCGAATTCACCCAAGGCCAATTTTCCAAGGATATCTAGGTTCAATATAGCAGGTTAAATGATTGAGAATTCTGTAAGGTAGTTGCTTTCATTCATTTTATTGTTATTGTGTATCCAACTGTTCGTCTCGTACTCCGATATGCAC
Organism: Romanomermis culicivorax; assembly: GCA_963922205.1. Classification (NCBI taxonomy): domain Eukaryota; kingdom Metazoa; phylum Nematoda; class Enoplea; order Mermithida; family Mermithidae; genus Romanomermis; species Romanomermis culicivorax. Next base: position 399,999 of record CAWUHX010000256.1, on the reverse strand, counting down.
ATGCTACTAGCGCTTCAATCACAATTCTGGAACCATCTACATGGCTTGATTAGTTGATTTGATAGCCTCTCTGACTTGTATGCAAAATTTTGGGGGTACAGGCCCTTACAAAACCCCGTTTTTCCAACATTGGGAACTGTGGAATTTCTAATATTTCCACAGTACGGCCTAATAGAATCTCCATGAAGTCTTTGTTGATTTATCAAGAGCTCAAATACTATTGCATGATACTTTTCTTAGTTATCATCTCTATTCTTATTATTATTAATCTTATTCATAAATGTGTTCTTTCAGTAATTGATAAACGAAGGAAAAGAAGTTCAACATTTAAACGTGCTTCTCCATTGGAAAAAACGCCGAGGAGACATGAAAAACCAGGACTCCGTTTTCATGATATAATACTGAGAGTCTGGCAAAAGGACGTAGCAAGGGCAAATGCTAGAGTGCACCTTAATTTGGAGACAAGTGGCACGAATTTCTCAACCATGGAAAACTGTGTACTGCGTGATATTTATTTGCACTTTATTCAAGATTCTTCCAGTGAGTCCTCGAAATTACTGGGAAAAATCATAGAACATTAGAAAACATTTTTATTGAGGAAAAATTGAAAAAACAACCAACGGATTCATGGTGGAACAACAAAGATTAAAACCGTTCCACTTCCAATTCCAAAGCCTTTTGAATAGATTGATCATCATTGATGAGATCAATGACCATGATGTCAAAGTTGCTTGTAACAGACTTATGGCCATACCTAGTACAAATTCCGCAGATTTGAGAAATAAACTACCAGAGCTGGTCTGCCATCAAAAAACACACGCACTTGGTGAAGAAGACAGGTGGAAGTGTGAAAGTGAAGCATATTAGCCTTATGTATTCAACATACATACAATTAGATTTTGTTTAATTCAAGATATTGGCATAAGGAATCTAACCCAGTTTCTTCAACAGTTTTATTCACAACTACATGCTGATATATACGTCATTAACGACATGAAAAATCCTGTAAGATGATTCTCATTATATTTTGATGCAAACTTGTTACTACACAAATATAGCCTGATTCAGATGAATGTGCTGCATTTTTCGGAAGAATTCCATAAGGCTATTGTCAAACGTTTCGATTCCAAACCAATCACTAGACTAGACCCAAATCAGGATGTTATCAATGGTATGTAAAGAGTCACAAATGTTGCGACCAAGCATATTTAATTATGTTTGAATTCACAGAATCAAAAACGACGTTTATTAATGTAACAGCACCAGGAGAAATTCAAAATATGGCCGAAATTAACTTCTTCATACCAAGAACAGATAAGCTAGCTGTGGTTGCATTGGGTATACTGTATAGAATTCAAAGAGATTTGGTTTTGCACAAATTGAGGATAGTAGACGGATTAGGTAAGTTTATGGGGCCATGCAGGAGTGACCTTGTGATGGATCGTCTCAGGTAAAGCTGTTACCTATTGCTCATGCTGCCATACACAAACTTTGTTGTAGATACTGACTTTGATGAAAAGCCGATTTCTGTGACTTTTGACTCTGCCATTATTCTATTATTTTCTGGAGGTCTTATTAAGGTTAACTTCCACTGAGTATAGTATTTTCACTATAGGAACGACGTAATTCCTATTTTTTATTCAAGACTCCTTGATGTAGTTTGTTGTACATATCATAAGAGGCAAATACATGATTTGAGCCAAAGTTGTGTGAATTCTTTTGTGCGTTTTCTGATGCCAGATTTTTGGTTTTTGTGCACTTCTTATATTATGTTTGTTCAGTGCTAAATTTCTTTCATATTTTCAGTGTGGCACCAGCTGAAAAATGGTGAGGGAGGCAAATTATAGTCATAATCTCGACCTTGGGCTCGTTATAGTCCTGATTACATTCACATTATAGCGAACTTGAGATCAAACCGAGTCGCCTTTTTGTTTGAGAATATCATGAGTCCGAGCTCAGATCCCTTTCGTGCAAATGAGCCTTGGTTACTTATGGAGTGAATTCTAGACTATATGTTATATAAAATGAGTGCATGAAACATATCTCACGCAATCGATTTTGTTCTAAGAAGACTTTGTGATGTAGGCTTTTGTGAAAAAACTGAGTGGGATTTCATGTGTCTTTTCCCAGAGTTGATTCCAGTTTTATTGACACTAAATTTAGGAAAAAGGTCAATGCAGTTAGAAGCACACATGCATGAGGGTGTACATGGGGGTACAAGCTACCCCAAGGGTTTTGAAACTGGAAAGTTTGTTATGAAAAAAAATTTTAGGTCAACTTTTTTGAATTTTGTTTTAAAAAAACGCCAAAAAAAACCAAAGTCCACCCCTGTACCCTCCTTAAAATTTCGGCGATGCATGTTCGTTTGGAAAGTGTGTTGATGCACTCAGCTTCAGAATATACTTTTTCACAGACATGGAAAAATTTTTTTTGAGAAAGAATGAAAATCCAATATAACGAAAGTGAATTTTTTCCAACTTTAATCCAATCTCTCAAAAATCTAGTCCACTTCTTTTTTCGGCTTGGCAAGTATCTAAGCAGGTATATTCTCTTTTTCTGCCCCATCGGGGCATTTTATAATAAACTAGTTTGATTTTAGTTGAACTGGGCTTTTGATATCTTCTTACAGTAATTGTTGGCCCCTCTGAAGATTTTCGAAAAATTTATTATGGAAGTGTCTTCCATCCAAATTACTTGAGGTCTCATGGGTGTGATGTAGAAAACATTATTAAGGCATCAATACTGGAGGCTTCAACCTTAGTATAGAAAAGTGTACTTTCCTGACATTTAATTAGCATTTACAAATGGTACATTGTTAATTTCCACCATTATTTTGATAGGACTCAGAACAGACCATGTGACATGGAATATTCATAGTATTTATAGACCACACAAGCTTATTAAAAACCTACTGTATCGCAAAAAATTTGACACACACAGACAGAAAACTAATTACAACCCATATGCTTGTAAATTGCACCATCAATCCACATATTTTCATAATCCTGAAGCACCTATGATTACTGTCATTTGTTCTTTTATGGTGGTAAACACAAAATCAGTGAGCCTAATCCAGAAGCAAAATTGTCATTTCTGCATTAAATGGTGATTTTGCATAGTGTGCATATAACGGCAGCAGCTCATTTGAAGCTCTGCGCAATTAGGCAAGGTGCACATTAGAAACCACACAAAAAATGGAGCATATCATACTAGAAAATAAATTATTTTCAAATCTTGATGTGATATCAAATTTTATTTACAGGCTACGACCCAACAGTGAATTACATTCAAAAACATGAAGGAATTATCCAAAGATTTTTGGTTTGGGGAATTGCTCATTCACCATTGCAGATGGAAAGAAAAATTGACGAGCTGATTCATTCATTCAAAGTAAAATGCTCAACAATCAGGTTGTGGAAACTACATCAATTATTTTTAATTCTGATTTATGCAGTACCTGATTGAAGAATTACCACAACATATTTTCGAAGCAGGGAAGAAGTTTAAAAATTTGTTCATATACTCAAGAGAAAATACCAATTGGTATCATATTACGAAGCATGATGATTCATTTGATGAAGGTCAGTGATAAGTTCAGAATGTCTGTTGAGGTGTACTTCAATATACTCAAACTATATATCAATTTTATATGGTTGAATTTGTTCATAGGTGAAGATGTTCAACAACTGAGTGATGCGCTCACCAGACAAAATATATGGACTTCTTTACAAGTAAGTCAATTGTCCTATCTTTTTGAAAATGAAAAAGCATTCTTTATTCAGAAATACTTTGATCCAAGTTCTGTACACATGAAGAGAACTATCATCCATGTTCATGCGGAATACCAGCATGTTGATAGAGAAATGCTGAGACAATTGGTTGAACAATGATTGTCAATTATATACTTGATGTTTTAGTAGTTATATGGTATTATTCAACGAATGTGGAAAAATGCTCACATTATGCATATGCTGATAGAGCAGTATATGATGTGCTAGGGGATACAGGGTTCATATGGCTGGGGCTTTTGTACATGAAATTTATGTGAAAAATTCTAGAATTTCAAGATTTTCGATTATATAATTTTATATGTTCACCAGATATCTGCTTTTAAAAAACTTCAGTAATAAGTTTCTCAACTTTGTTGACACTGGATTAATTTTCTGCAGCAGATTAGAATCTCATCATGTTCCACTCCAACCTAAACCTTGCCTCTCTGTATCAGTCCACAAAACAGCTTCCATGATGGCATTATATGTATGATGTGAGTATCTTATCTACATCCCTTGAAGAATGTGATTCCATTAGTTATTTTGTCTTTAAAATTTTGTTGCTGAATTGAATTCCTTTGTTCAGAAACATTAGTAGTCTTAGATAGATGGTTCATGGTTTAGTTTTAGAAGGGACGAATTTGTGTTTGCAAATAATAAATGTAAAACCTGGTCTTATAGATCTGACATTACTCTGAGGTTTGTTTTGTCCTTGAAGACTATATCCCAACAGAAAGTTTCAAAAAAGCAATTTGCATTCTTTTAAACTGAGGAAACTAAATAATGTTCGTGTCTCAGAATAAATCTTTTTTGGATGAAGGAAATTTCTGAAAACACCTATTCGAGTGTTTTGACAAATTTTCTTCATGCGGTGCACAAAAGATTTCCCCGAACAAACCGTATACATTGGGAACCGACTTGAAAACTTTAGCTGCGTTGCGAAACTGGGATAAATCCTCTGAAGTTCAATCAGCAATTTGAAACAGCCTAATAATGAAATAAAAGATTTTCCCCTAACATACTTGAGAAAAATCAACAAGATGGCAAAAAGAAGCCGAGTAAAACTATGATGAAAACATTGTCCTATCTTGTTGTAAGTGAGAAAAGATTCTTTATTCAGAAATACTTTGGTCCAAATTCTGTACACATGAAGAGAACTATCATCCATGTTCAGCTGGAATACCAGCATGTTGACAGAGAAATGCTGAGACAATTGGTTGAGCAATGATTGTCAATTATAAACTTGGTATATATTAGTAGTTATAGTGTCCTATTCACGCGAGGTGAAAAAACTGCTCACTTTATGCATACAATGCTAATAAAGACGCATTTTTCATTATACTATTTTATAAATTTCCAACTGTCTTAAGATACCGCCACTGCCTTATTTTTGCGGCAAAATACCTTCTCTCTGTTTATCAGTCGGCACAAAATGAGCTTCCATGATGGCATTATGTGTATAATGTGAGAACATTATCTACATGCCTTGAACAACGTTCCTCAATTGGTTATTATGTCTTCAAAATTTTGTTGCTGCTGAGTTGAACTCGTTTACGAAAATTATTCATCTTAGATGAATGGTTTATGATTTAGAATAGAATAAATTTTAAGACGAAGAGAATTTTCATTTGAAAATAATATTTCTCAAACCATGTCTTTTGAATTTGATACTGCTCTGAGGTTGGTTCTTTTGTCCTTAATAAACACAATATACAAAGAGAAATGTTTGAAGAAGCAATTGGCATCCTTCTGTATAGAGAAAACTAAATAATGATTATTTCCCAGAAAAGAGTCTTTTTCCAATGAAAAAAATTCGTCGAAGCACTAGTAGTCTTTATTAAGTAGTCTGACACATCCTTCTATTTTTCCTGCTTCCATAACTAACAATTAGTAAAGTCCCAGGCTGAAGGTGCAGATAGTCTATTCATAAGGAACTAGGAAGGCAATTTAATACACAAGGATCAGTTGTATATATTCATTAGCATAAATGCACATAGGCATTAGAAGGTAAGTGCTCCTACCTGAGACCGAGAACATCCCCTGTTGGCCTGAAAAAATGTCAAACCCTCCAGATGAATTTTTTTTCAATTTTTGATGACTTTTTGCACATATTTTGTATGATGAAAAAAACATGCTTGTGGAGCTTTTTTCAGCTCCCCCCACACTGCTGCCAATGAAAAGTCTGAGGACACTTGTTACTGGAAATTCTTGCTGTGCATGTCTGCGCATTAGTCTTGGAACACTATATGAGTTTCTCATCTGACACCAATGATTGGGTAAGTTAAAAATTATTTTCTGAATGTTATGTTATTGTTGGGGTGGCTCCAGGTGCACGTGTTCAGCTTCCGGCGTCCGTGCGCAGGCAGTTGGACGCGGCGAAAAGTGGCGAAAAAAGAAAGATAATTTGCATAGATTTATGCTGCCACTGTTTTGCGATGTTTATGTCTTTTTATCATTGTTAAAAAGATTCAGTTTATGGAGCGACGCCACCATCGCCCTTCTTATAATTATTTGTTTATTATTATTTTTTGTTGGCGTCGCCAGTCGTCACTTAATACACGTTAACCCGTAAGTGTATTGTTCTGTGAGCGTAGGGGTTGGAGTTTATAAGGTCAGGATTGGAGACTTGGGTAGGATCTCCTGAGGTACGTGCCAAGGTGTTCTGCCTGAGGTTTGGTGAAAGTTCTGGCGAGTATCTGGTGAAACGTCTGGGAGAGTTTTGTGTTTGTTGTTGTTGTTAGCCTGTGGTCAGAACTGTTGCATATTATTGACCCCACAGCAGCCTAACATTATATTGAAAAATTGAGACATTGATTCAATTAGTAATCCACCAATTATAAATTGCTTTTAGACCATGTGTGAGAAGCAGGTTTTGATTCAAAGAGGTTCGAGCCTTAATACACAGAAATTTACTTAGTGTTGAGTTAGTAAAAGTCAGAAGTCAAAATCAGTCCAGGTAGAAGGTGTCGAAAATGAATGAAAAATTCTGAAGAAAATCGAATCGTGTATGTCAAAAATCATGAAAATGGTAATCCAGATTGCTGAAGTCAAGATCTCTCAAGCTAATTTATACAAAGCAATAAGAATTGGCAAAGGCTAACATGTGGAGTGGTGAAGAAATATCAATACTGTGTTTGAAGTATCAAACAGTGACACAGTTGCCCACTAGGGCAAAGTTGCACAAAGACACAGCACAAAACAAACGTAACAATAATTTCAGTTCAGAGGATACACTGAGGCATATAACCAAGAGTAAATGTTGTGGTTACTGTGGGTGCAGATGTTCAACTCCTGGTGTTGTCGTGCAGGCTGTGGACACCGGGAAGAGTGGCAAGGAAGAAAAGACAAATTAGCATAGATTTGTGATGCTACTGTTTCCATGTTTTTTGGTTATTTATTATTATTGGTTTTTGGTTTTTTTTTGTTTTTTTATTATTCCACAACTTGGCCTTGTTCTTCAAATACAATGTCGAGACAGTAACTTGCTTAGTTTTGTGAGTGTAGTGGAAAGTATTTTTAAGAGTAGGATTGGACACTTGGCTAGAAGTTCCTAAGGTATGTGTCAAGGTGTTCTGCCTGAGGTTTGGTGAACTACTGGAGTGTATCTGGTAATCTGTGTGAGAGAGAGTTCTGGTGTTGGCGTAGTTGGGTTATTGTTGGCTTGTGGTCAGAACTGTTGCAACTTCCTTTGTATAAACCCAAAGGTCAGATACATCATCGTCTACCCACAGCAGCCTAACATAAAATGCAAAAAGTTTTAAAGAATGCTACAACATTAATGCATTAAGGTGCCATAGATAAGAACTGATGTGCTTAAACCGAAATTTGTTAGTGAATGGAATAATAATAAAATTAACATGATTTCCATTAAATTATGGTTCCAGTATGTTAGAAAAATGAATCATGGGGATGAAAACATAGGATTCACTTGTATTTAGATGTCAAGAAATCCATAATAAACATTTCAGATCCACTGTGGATGATAGAGAAGAGACAATTAGTTTAGCCTGTAGTTCAAGTTTATGAATTAACCCGATGCAACCACTGTTGTATAGGTCATTGCTTAGGGTTTAAAGAAAGATAGGTTTGGTCAAACTAGTTAGAACTTCTCCATGGCTAGGCCTTGGATATAGTGCAACAGTTCACGCCCAGACCTGGCAACAACAACTAATACTTACCTCTAAATGGGCCCTCACAATGGCTTCTCATAGACTCCCAGGAGAAAAGTAATTCGTCTGGAAGGAATGACAAATAAAGTTTCCCTAGAATAGTGAATAGTCTTCCTTCTAACTGACATCTGCAATAGACCTACGCCTGGGCCTAGAGCCCTCTGTAACTTACTGTACACTGAGTCTAATGTAAAGCACTAAATAAATAAACAAATAGTGTTAAAGAAGGCAGATGTACCTTTAAGGAATTATGGAAATTTAAGACGTGTTTGCTGAATGAAGGTTTATTAATGAACACAGGCATAAAAACCAAAATAATCTTATGAAAAATGATGAATGATTTCATCATCACTTTTTCTTCTTTCTGTGGTGCTCCATTGCTATGGGAATAGTCTGTGCCACCAGTCCTCCATTGTCAATTTGCATGTCGACTTACTGGTCGCGACTTTGACATCAACAGGGTGCCCAAACACCATAAGATTTGTTGATGTGATTTTGTTTGAGAATATTATTTAAGAGGTTGTCACATGCAGCTAACCACGTGATTCTACAGTACATTGGTTTCTATACAGTATGCTCGTTTTTATTTACAGTACACTTGTATTTATCTGTACCTGCCCCCAAGGCATTTAGTATCTATTTTTGTCTCTTTTATTGACTCTAACAAACAGAGTCGGCTTTCTATATGTGGCCCCTTTTCCCTGTACTCCTACACAGGAATGCACAAGCACTGGCCTCCACTCAACTGGAATGACCATCGCAAACTATTTTCAGCCTCCAACTCGATTGGTGTCTCTCCCTTCAAGGACCATTGACAATTACTGTAGCTGCCTCCCTTACCATACTCTAGAGTGGCCAACACATCCAGTCTCACTTGTATAAATATTGAGTCTGCTCTTACACACTTGTATTATAATACTTCATAGTTCGGAATGCCCTATTGCCATTTCATTACATTTTCGTTGTATTAAAAGATCAATTTAAGCCCATTGCCCTAGTAAGTAAACAATCTTATACTCGGGCTGGCAGAGGGGGTAGAGGTCTTCCCCTCCTGTGTCGCCATACCCCTTTTGTGCTGCATTGGGTCTCCCCCTCTCAGTATCCTCAGGCAAAACTAAGGTTCTAGCACTTATAGCATTCCACACCAGAACCAGAGGTACTGACGTATCTTCTTGAACTCTCAGAATTCATGGACAATCACTCCACGTGCTAGGCTCCATTACGTCCAAAGCAGGGTGCCAATAATAGCATCTCTGCACCTACAGTGCCCCTCTGCCTACGATTCTCATAGAAACTCTGCAGCCCTCATCATCTCTTCATCGGAAGATAGTTGCACAAGGCACCTTCAACCCCCAAATGTCACTTACTTCCTACACCCTCTGTGCTGCCCCACACGTTAAGTGGCAGCCCTTGAAGACTACACTCAGAGCGTGCCTATGTTTCCTGTGTACCCGGTACTGGCCTATATAACTACTTTTATGCCAATTATGGGACAGTAGTTCATTATTTAAAGTGCTGGGACAAGTCTTCCAGATTTTTTGAAGGTCAAAATCTCATGCAAACCTACTTTGCTGATTCCTGATTGTTATTTCGTTTCGAATGTTTAAATTTCCCCAAAAAGTTAAACAAGAAATGATTTGAGATGAAAATTTTTAAAACTATATCACATCTTCTAAAAACAAAATCGATTGTTTAAAAAGATGGCCTTGACTCTGATGAATTGGTTAACATTGGGCTTCTTGAAAAGTTGGAAAATATAATGACAGGAAAAATTTCAATTCCAAAATTTAAAAAATGACACATTGCACATAATAATTCAAAATATAATAATATCAATTAAATTAGTGAAATTTACAGCAAAAAACCTGCCTTAAAATCGGTCGGAAATTGGGAAGTGTATACAGTAAATGGAAGCAGAATTAATTATCTCCATCATTCAAGGAGTGGTTGAGCAATTTCACTTGCACTTCAGCTCTCCACCTTACTAACCCTCTTGCCTAACTGTACGAATGCAAAAATTTGTATCAGTGCAATGTAATAGTGAATAAAAAGTTTGCACATAATACAATGTGCTTAACTGTCACATAGCTGCGAGTAAAAATAGTGTAGTAGGGCGCTGTCTGTCAATGGTGCAAACTGTTCAGTTTTACAAAGAGATTTGCAAGAAAGGGTGGTTTGGAGTTTAAAGCTGGTAGAAGGTTCACACTGTCGACTATCACACTGACAGAAAAAGTACTGATCAATTCATTCTGTTCCTTTACATTTGTCTAGAGTGGCCATATCTATTTTCTTGTCTTGCATGCATCATATTGAACATCATCAAAGAGTATGTCACATTAAACTAAATTGGAGCCATGTCACATTAAGTGATAACTTGATCTGTCACATTGATGGAAAAATCCATGCCATATCGATAGAAAAATGCCACCACGTCACTGTGAGTGACATGCTGTGACCCCGTTGGGTGGCTCCCATTATTTCATTTTCTCGAACCTGACCAGTCTAGTACTGGCTATAAGAAGGCCTGTAGGGTACTATGGTGCTGTCCTGGGGTTCTGCTGTAGAGTATTTGACAATTCTGCCAGGTCAGGGGTGGCAACGCCTGGTCCCATTCAATATGAAAGATGGACAAGGCCACTCGAGGAATGACCTGATATAGTGGACCTGATTGTAAATCTGAATCCCCTTTTTAGCCCTAACTCAAGGGGAACAAGGGCCCTTCTAACTGAGGGGGGACTCAAGGGAAAACGGACTTAGGGAAGGGTTCCCAAAATACACCCTCAACAATAATAATCCCCTGAGAAGATTTACCTAGTCATGCTTCTCAACTATGATTTGACAAAAAAGGGCCACAGGTCCCTGGTTGCTTCGGATAGCGATCAGCAAATGGGGAAAGGGTCCACTCAGTTCGGTGATGGGTTAGCTCGGGAGGTCAGGTGATGCTCTAGTATTTGATGGATGGGTGACTGGGTGACCAGGTACTACATGGGCGATTGGTGTTCTCTATATGGGCCAGGGCAGTGGATGCAGTGAGTAGGAAGAATATGCCAATCCCCCGATGGACACAGGAGGAATGCAAATATTTAAATTTATTATAAAAAATAAGAAGGCAGCAAACGCGGGCAAAAATACAAAGTCGGACGTGAGCAAGAACCCAGAGAATGAGCACAAAACTGACAAAACAAGCCCTTTTAAGGACCTTGTAGGCCTACAATATGGCCTGGGCAAAGCTTACGACGCCAAGCTAACTTTTGCGTGGAAATGGGTGCAGAAGATGCCTCTGGTCACATATACATTTTCCAGCTCAAATACGTTTAGGATTGGGGACGAGTTTCATTCCTATGCTAAACATATGAACTTCTTTCGATGAGAACTTCCAAACTAGTCGTTTTCGGTTGCAAAGGGTCACCAGTTATTACTGATAAGTGGTGCACATAATGCTACAATTATGACCATGTGCTCGAAGAGCCTATCTGGCAGAAATTCTGTTTGAAGGGTCACACTGTAGCCTACCTGCAGAATGGAAAACAACAAAAATGAAACAAAAATGAGACACAGGATGCATGTGAAACATAATGAACGAAATGAAATAAAAGTAAGTAACTGTCAAATAAAAAGTGGTGAAAAACATAAAATATCAACATGATGGAAATCACATGTTTGTGAAAATTGGTCAGCATGTGACAGGGTGGTCCTTCAAAAAAATGTGTCCTCGTCCTTGTTGTGGTAGAGGTTTATGGGGCATATACATGGTGGTTTATCGTCCAAGGGGTGCAAAGGCTGGTGGTCAAGGGTCCATTGGATTCTCTACGTACTCTGGCTCATTGGGCTATATGGTGACTGGAAGTCAGTAATGCATGGAGTTGCTGTTGTCAATTGATCTACAATGTCAGTGAAGATTAATTGGTTCCCCTTGGAATTAGCTACAGGGTGGGATGGAGTAGACCTAGCAGAGCTTAACCAAGGGATGTTTTCCAGTTGTCCCATGGTACGGGATGAACCTGTACTGTGAGTACATGGTCAGATTGCTCTCCTGGGCTCTGGATAGCTCCTAGGGATTCAACCTCTATGTCTAATAGTGGTGGCACTCCCAACATGGGTGATGCTGGGGCATCTTAATCGCTTGGCTCATGGAATAGGCCCTTTTCCAGTGTAACTGGAGAGTTTCCAAGCAGGGGTCCAGGGCAAGTCGACCCTTGCATGGCCATTCAATGACAACTTGCATGCCTGGAAGAGGTCCAGTTTTCCACATGATGAGGCGACTGAGGATGCCCCTCAGTGTGGCCTAGAGATGGATGAAGTCCTACACTGTGATTGGGATCCAGACCTGTATGAGGCCCTTGATAGTGAATGTGAGTTCTCCCACCAGGGTTCGATCTGATCAATCTCTGCCATGGTCAGAAGAAGGGGTAGTTTGACTGGGTTAAACTGACATACCTTATGTTGGTAATTAAACATAATGTTCTTGAACTGTTTAAGAAAGTCCGGTCCAAGTATCAAATCAACTGGTGCCCAGAAGGGAGATGTAGTCTTGCACACATGGAGATGTATATTGATCCTGGTGTTCAGCCGGCGATTGATGGGCAACATGATTTCATACAGTCCCTAAAGGAGGGTACGAACTGCTATACCATTGATACCCATTAATGGATTGAAGTCACGATGTTGCTGGAATGCCATTGCCACCTTTGGACTCTCTCAAACAAAAGCTTTGTGAAGATGTTGGCTAATGATAGTCTGGGAGCAACCAGTATTATGGAAAGCAGGAGTTTCCTTGGCATCGACCAGCACAACAAAACATGGGGTAATTTGATCTAGCTGGGAAGGTATGTTGTTCTGCAAATAGCGAAAACCAACCAAGCATTGGACTTTGCACGAAAGACCCAATGGGGAAAAGCAACTAACAAACCGAACCCAGCTGGTTTAAAACCGCTTCAAGTTGCTCAGTCATGTAAACATACTGTTTAAAGAAAGCAAAACTTGAAGGCCTCATCACCAATTGATCATGGAACAACACAGGAGCCTCAAAGTGAGTGACGTTGAAGTGCAGCTTCCAGAAGAGTTCAAGCAGGATGTGGCTCACATGGACCATGCTAGACTCAGTGAATCAGCCCGAGTGATTTCAGAAAATCACTGGGAAGTGGTGATCACAAGGCACTATTGGGCTAACTTTAATGAGATTTGGTCAACTGGTGGTGGCAAAGTAAATAGTACCCCCAACCTGCACAGGAAGATACTTGTGGCAGATGTTTCCCACCTGTTATGAGTCCTGTTGAAATGAGACTTGTGTTGTGGTTGAGAAATATAATAAAGATTTGATACCAAAAATAGACCTAATCAGTCACTCACTAATTCACCTAATCAGGCCGAAACCTTAGGTAGAATAAGTTTGCAACAGTTTGGTCAGTCTCAAAATCAACAAAGATCTCCTGCTTCGTCCCGAAGAACTGCAGAAGATAAGATAACACCCTGAGCTCAAGTAACTTCAAACCAGGGGCAAATTCAGAAGTCAGGCCAAGAACTGAGTTGTAAATGTAGACTTGCACGCTGGGTGGCTCTCCAGAAGTCGGGGGACCTGCGTTCCCTCTGCTGCCAGTGATCGAAATAATGTCCGGCTGCGGGTTGTTGTATTTGGGCCGAAATGCTCCACCAAAAATAATATAACAATCAATATATAAAATTTGCCCTACTGGGCCGCCGATTTATCTTTTATTAAAAATAAACAAACAATCATAGAATGACCAAAAACATAGACGACCGGCATATTTATGCGCGGTGTCTATGCAAATCGGCGTCGACGCGTTTTGCGTCAACTTTGGCTATTTCTTCACAACCTGGAGATAGACTATGTCCATCCCCGACATCCCTCGAGCCTCGAAACTGACCAATGGGAGGTTAAAAAGATTCATATAATGCGACAATGACAATTTTGGAACCTTTTCAGGCCCTAATACAGTCAAAGCAGTTTTCTGAACCTTTTTGGTCATTCATGCCCCCTTGTGGAAAGCTTTCCGAATGACCACCCTCTTACGTCAAGTCTTTTATTAGGCATACCAGAATGTCCACAAGGCCCTCCCGGTGCGCTACCTCTTGGTCTGGACGCCGACGGATCGACGACTCCGTATCGGCTTGACTTTGTTGGCCTAACACCGAATCAAATTTGACCTGCACCAGGGCGGAGGGTCTTCGGTTGCCGTCCATCCTGTGACCTTTCGTTTCGTGCCATACGCTGGATGCCAGGAACAGAACATTTATCTGTCTATCTCTTTCCGGTTGCGTGTTTTGCCATGAAGTCTCCGCCTTTTTTCCAACGTTGCCCTCACCAAAAAAAAAATTTTCTATTATATCTAAATAAACTACAAAATATGTACATTAGTACGAGTATCACAAAAAAAAATCAAATCCCGGCGTATCGATTGAGCAAAAAAAAAGAAAAGTAAGGCGAGATAGTAACCGAGATTAAGTGAAAAAATAAATTTTTGTACATGCCCGTTTTGGCAATGCGAGGTACGAAAAACGAATAGAAATTTAAAGCGCGCAACAAATAAAAAAATTTTTTTTTTGTATTTTGTATTTTATATATTTTTTTTTGTATTTTTGTGGTTTTATATTTTTTTTGTATTTTGTGTTTTTTATCCAAAATAAATGCAAAAACAATATTTTTAGGCCAAAGACCTTGCAGCTAATTTACTGTTGCGGCCCGCCGCCTCCTTGCGCCCCTCTATGGGCTCCTCCACGACCTCCGTAAGGTCTCCATACCCGTTGGCCCTGCTGGCCTCCTCTACCTTGCACCTGAGGCGTGGCACCTCTGCCAGGCACTGCTCCACGACCACCCCTGTTGGGGTTGTGGAACTGAAACTGACCTCGGCCGCAGTTACCAGTCTTTTGCACCTTTCCTTGTGTACTCCGAGCTATTTCCTGGCTTCCTTGGCCTTGACCCTGACCTTGAGGTCCGGGAACCTTCAAAGTAGCACCAGTTTTTCCGTCTTGAGCTTTACTGAATTTAACAGAGCTTTGCAAGTCTGAACTGGCGCTTCTTTTGGCTCCCATCACTCCAACCTGGTGATTGCTACTAAGCATCACAGATCGAAAGGCCCTTTTGTATTCCAAGGGGGTATCGTGGTTATTATACACCCTCAACAGTCGGTTATTCGCCGCCACCATCGCCCTGGCATAAATGTTTCCAATATGCATCGGGGATAGCGGGGCGCATTCCAACATGAGGAATAGCATCATAACCAAATACCTGACCGAGGAAAACACATCAGGTGCTCTCTCCATCTTGAGCCACCTGGGGAGAAAGTCATACATGACTCTTTCCCAGAGCTCTTCAGGTAAATTGGTCCGATCATAGAGAAAAGCTCCCTGGATTCTGAACTGTTGTTCATAATCCTGGTAGATTTCCCTAACCGCATCATTCACCATGAAGAAAACCCTTTCTGACTCAAATTGCTCGAAAGCAAAATACTTGGCCACTGCACTCGTGAAAAATGATATTGGGCCAGATTCTCTGGCTTTTGGTTGATAGACACCCCAGAAGTCCAAGAGACTGTCCTTGAATTTTTCCGCAGTCACTTCCGGCGTTTCAGTTGCCTGAGCAGCCTGTGCCTGCTTAATTTTACTAGGACCAGCCACTTGCACTTGGCTAGCTGCCACTCCCGGTTTTTGGTCCTTGCTGGGTTTTGCCTGGCCTTTCGGCATCGGTTTCCCCATCGCAAGGCCTATTGCGCCTGAAGTTTGACTAGTCTTGGATGTACTATCTTGAGTTGCAGTTGCCACTGAAGATGTAGCCAATGACAGTGTTCCAGTTGAAGTAGAAGTAATTTGAGAAGTGGGGGTAGTAGTGGAGGTAATCGTAGAGGTTGAGGTAGATATGATGGACGAAGTCGCCGTCTTACTGTCTTCCTCTTTCGCTTCTGCTTTTGCTCCCTTAATACCCTTCTTCCTCCTTTCCTTCTCCTTCACTCTCATTTTCTTCTTCCTTCCAGCCATAAATAATATTTTCTCGTCGTTCCAGTCTTTTTCTCTCATACTCTGAACGACTTTGGCTGAATACAATCCTGGAACAGCCCCATCAGCTGAGAACGCTATTACCTCCTTGCTCTCCGTCATCTCGGAGTCGGGCGTTTCCGCTTTCGTTTCGTCAATAACGAGCTTATCGGAGGCCGTATCGTCGTCTACCTTCATCGGCGATGGTGGCTCTAATACGACTACTTTTGCTTCCACTTCGGGTGCTGCGGTATCGTCCTTTTGGAGTCCAACTTGAATTGACATTTGATGAAGTTTTTCGTTGTAAATCGCCGCATTCTTCGCCAATTCTTCCTCCATTAATTCGCGTTGGAGTCGAATTCTTTCCTTCGTCTCCTCTTCCATCTTTAGAATAACTTCTAATCAATGCTGGTTGTCGAGTTCGGACTGTGTCTGAGCAGTTTGAGCTTGCATCAGTTCCGTTGCCGGAACCGATTGCTCTTGCTGCTGCTCTTCTTCCAACAGCTCAGTCACGTCCTAATCCTCAAGTCCTTGGTCTGGCGATTCATCTTCAGCCGGCAGTCCCACTGCATCGCTGAAGATTTCGCTTTCCGACGTTTGGACTTCCTGACCTGAAAATATCGGAAATTTAACAAAACCTACACAGCCTGCTGTTTGTCCTCGCCTTTCAGACTATCAGTCTTGGTGGGACTAATCTTGCCAGCTAATTTGGTGACAGTACCTTCACCCGTTTTATAACTATATGTGTGCTCAATTCCCAGTAAATCCGATGCCAGAGGTCTATAGTCAAAGATCTTTTTAGGGAAGGCTATAGTATACTCCCTATTTTCCGCCAATGACCCATAGACGTCTCGGACCTTGTCGATTTTGGTTTGCCAGGTTACCCCATATCTTAATGAAGGCGTTCTTTGTGCTAGCTTGATATGGTAGAACCTAACATAATAATACGGATTTGAGCTATAGCTCTTACTGTCCGTAGTTATTGTGTCAGGGCTGCCAGGGATCGGCGCGCACACATCTGCATTCTTCCATAATCTTAATCGAATCGGCATAAATCCGAATCGATTCATCCAAACATATATTCCAGCACCTTTTCGGGGTACCTCATACTCTATGTTTGGAAGAGTTTTCGCCAACAAAAGATATTGAGATAACCTTTCGTCTGACCACCAAGCCATTTCCTTTATGTTGCCCTGTAGCTCTGGGCTGAACGATGTAATGAACCTGTAACTAAACATTTCGGCCATTACAAAGTCCAGTTCCTTTCTGCTATGGGGCAAGATCAAGTGAAAGGCCAGTGAGACTAAGGCACAAGCGGCTTGCAGTTCCGAGAACTGCTTTTCCTCAAATGCCTTAGCGTACTCTGCCAGCTGAGGCTTCCAGTGATCTTTGTCAAAATAACCCACCCCAGGATCAATATCAATAGGCACATGAACCAGATGATTTTTTAGGGCATCTATTAGTGCTTGCTTTTGACGATCTTGGGGTAGTTTGACAATTTTCCTTGCTGTGTCAATGAACCAAACTAAGGACGCTGGCTGCGTGAGCTCATGATACTGCTTCCCTTGCGCCATTTCCTCTACTAACTGTAGGCACATTCTATCCTTGGCCGACAAGCGCTGTTCAGGCCTAATCATTTCGTCGTCATCGGGATCACTTGCCTCATCATAGGAATTGGGCTTTAATTTTTTACCCTGACGATAAGCACCTGGATAGATGCCTCGCCATGGCAAATTTTCTTTCCCTTTCCTAGGATTGCAGATGTCCCGATGGAAACGAAAATTAGGCCCTATTTCTTGCACTTGTGTGACCCATCTTGCATACATTTCTTGGCGCATCATGTGGTAGGTGGCCTCAGGCTGCCTAACCACAATATCAGGTGTACCCACAAAGTTTCCTAGTTTATAATCCGTAACTATATATGAGTAAAACTGATAAAATTTATATGAAAGAATTTCAATCTGGGACGGATCGACTATATCGTGAGGAAAGTTGGCAACTCCCCCACATAGCTCAATCACATACCCATAGTGAAATGCCCCCATAAAAATTGCCAATGAAAAGTACGCATCCATACCAGCATACTGCAGTATCTCTTCGGGGACTCTTTCTTTGGCCACACTTTGCCTATTACGTAAAAGACTGAAATCAGTCTGGTGAGGACCAATGTCAGCCAAATACATTTCAGCAAAGAGGCCTTTCAATTTCAATGTCTCAGGGCAGATTCCTGCTTTCCTGGATTTGGTAATCTCGCTTCCCATGATCTGCTTTGCCGTGACGCTTAGATCATAGTATCTTCCAAGATTTCCATCTTTGATACTACATCTAATCGCGTCAGACAAGTCGCGACCATCGGTGCTTTTTCCGCATCCATGGACATTGATAATTGAAACTATGTCCTCCAAAACGGTGTAACCGACTAACAACATCGCTGAGCGTAAAAAGTGTAACAAGATGTTCCACTCTTGCTCTTGCAGCAAGGTTAAATCGATTACGAATGTTTTGCCATTTAGGTGGGCGAATGAAACTAATCTGGCAAACTGGTTGCCTTTTTCGTTTTCGAACCCCCACCTAAATAGCTTTCTAGCGTCCTCGCCGTTCACCTTCTCTACATCGAAGCCGACAATGTTCATGCCTCGGAAAGTGCTGCTTTCTAGGTGTTTTACCACCCTTTCCACACTTCCCATAGGAACAATTATCGGCTCGATAGGGTTGGTCGGCCAGAACTCAAAAGTGGCAAAAAACCACCTTTCTAACTCTGCTATCCACATTGCCCGACGGATGTTGTGGTCTAAAAATCCAGGAGATTTAAATTTTTACACAGACATACTCTACTAACTCTTTATGTGCATTTTCGTGACCCTTTTTGAACTCTTTGGGTAATTTTACCCACTATTACTCCTTTAACCTTTGGGGAAAACTCTAGCACTTTTGTGCAGAACACCATTTTAACTTTTGAATTTTTGAAATTTTTGGAGCGGGAACTTGATTTTTAGCCTTTCTGGCCGTTGGGTGTCCCTTTATAGAAACCAAAATTGATAGGCAAAAATATGTGAAATTAGGTGTTTTTTCACTCTAACCCAACACACTCTTGCTACTCGATCAGCGCTTAATCGATCACAACCCTGATCTCCACGACTAGTTTCTGCTAATCCCCTTCTTCGCCGCTTTGCGGAAACCAGAGGGAGCGGGAATGACAAAAACCTCCCCTAATGGGATCACCTAATTCGACCGAAGTCTTTTTCGGATAACCTAGGTTCGGCCCTTGCCACCCCCTTCTACCTAATTTTTGTGTTTATTTCTCAACTCCCAGTTGGTAGCTCGTCCGAGAATGGGCACAGAAACAGTCTTACAAAACACCCCTGACGAGCGTAACCTCCACTCATTTTCTTACCCAACTATTTACAAATAAAAAATGGTTGCTTACCGTCGCCCAAAAAATATCGATTATTCTGCCGCGGGTGCGGCTCCCCAAACTGGACCTCGTCGTCCGTCGCGTTGTATGTCCGAGTACACTCGTTCGGCGTACCCATTTGAAATTTTTGGGCCCGATTCTTTGCACTGAAATAATTTTAAAAAATTTTTAAACCGGATTTGCAGCTGTGAAAAGTAGACAGATGTATAAAACATTTACAGTCTATTCCCTTGCGGCTGCAAATTACCTCACGGGAGGGCTCTTCGGTTCACAATTTTTTCGAAAAAGATTTGAAAAATGAAGAGCAGACGCGGGACACGACTTTTGAAAGTTTTGAATGATTTTGAGGTGTTAACCAAGAAGTTGTCAAATGAAAAAATGTACGAAAACGGGTCTTTCGCTTTAAAAGCTTTTCCCCCGCTCCGTTAAAACACAATCCTACATATCAAAAAATATGAAAACGAATTTCAACTGTTACAAAACACAATTGGAATAAATATTTATTAAATATACAAAATAAATACACACAAATTGGCAGATTTTGCCCTTACGAAACTACATCGGGCGTCGCACTACTCTCCGCTAATTGCGAAGGTACAGTAAGACGATTCGATCGATTTTTTACGTAGTTCTGCCATCGTGTAGTCTCATAGCGAAAAATTTTCAGCCTACTTGCTGAAACCTTTTGCCGTAGCAAAAGATTATCATAACCTGCAATTGTTATGACATTATCTTCTAACCTGGAAACATC
Source organism: Romanomermis culicivorax (assembly GCA_963922205.1). Classification (NCBI taxonomy): domain Eukaryota; kingdom Metazoa; phylum Nematoda; class Enoplea; order Mermithida; family Mermithidae; genus Romanomermis; species Romanomermis culicivorax. Next base: position 379,905 of record CAWUHX010000256.1, on the reverse strand, counting down.
AGTTATAATGAAGGGTCCTTCCCAAGTTAAGCCTAGTTTCTTTTGCTTATCAACTTTAAGAAGTACCCAATCATTTTCTTTAAAAACTGAGGTTTTAATTTTCTTGTCGAAATATCTTTTGCTAGCTTCCGCTGCTTTCTGGATATTTTCGGCAATAATACCATAAAGCCTGGTTAAATGGTCTGTTAGGATGAATTTGTATGCCTCATAATTCATGGGCATTACTATTTTAAGGGCTTTTGACAAATTCATCCCGAACTTTGCCTCATGGCCCCAAAACAATGCAAATGGCGAGGCCTTCGTCACTGCGTGTGGGGTAGCATTGTAGGCAAAGACTACTGATTTGAGATATCTTGGCCAGCTATCGGGTTCACGGATAGCTACTTTTCTCAGTTGTTTTATTAGAGTTTGGTTGAACCTCTCTACCATACCATTACCCTGAGGGTGGTAAGCAGTAGTGAAGATCTTCTTACACTCTAATAAATCACAAACTGATTTCATTAAATCCTAAGTAAAACAAGATCCATTGTCACTTAGAAGTTTCATTGGTGTTCCATGCCTAAATATTATAGCTTCTAAGAACGCATTCACAACTGAATTTGCTGATTGATCTGGGATCATCTCAGCTTCAACCCATTTTGTGAAATAGTCCTGAAAAACTATAACATAAGGCATTCTTTCTCCCAAAGGCGAAATTCCTACTATATCCACAGATACAATGTCAAATGGACCTTGTGGCACAATGGGTATCAACAGAGGAATAGATGGCTTTCCTGCAGTTGCCATTTGACAGACAACGCAGTATTTTATCCATTCCCTGACATCTTTTTCCATGCCAGGCCACCAATAGTGCAATTTCATGACACTCAGAGTTCTTTTGAAACCCTGGTGTGTCATTATTACAGCACCATGATGCTGATGCAGTACAGAGTCCCTGAGGTTTGCGGGTACGACCAATTGGTCTTCGCTTTCTGCCTCAGTTTCCCTATACAATACACCATTTTCTTCATAGAACCCAGTGTGATACTTCGTGGTGCTATTTTCACCTAATCTATCCCAGATTTACTTTAAGCTTTCGTCTGCTTTTTGCAGTTCGCTCATCAAGTCATCTGGGATCAGGCCAATAGGTATCTCTTTTTCTCCTGATGTTCCCAGTTTATCAAATTCCTCTTCCTTTCTAGGGTGTAACCACTGCACATTGTCTTGTTTCTTAGGTATTGCAGATTTATCAGTTTCCTGATTTTCTTTCTGCACCTTTTCCGAAACACGAGCTTTGCTTCGGGTTACCACCGCTTCTACTCCTTTAGAATGCTCTCTTTCGTCCTCAGGACAAATTCGAGCATCCTCTCCTTCCTTTTTATCCTTGTGGGATTTATTCTTTTCGGGGATGTTGTTCCTCTCGGCCACCAAGGAAATTTGTTGTTGTTCTTGTTGTTCTTTTATTATTCCTTTGACATCGGAGGAAACAACATCCGATTTGAACATGCTTTCCCACTTTGGTGGTGATTTCACCACATCCTCTGGCTCATCCTTTCTAGAGAGAAAGTCAGCCATAGCATTTTGTCTACCGGGCACGTATTCTAACTTGTGGTTGTATTGATTTATGATCGCATACCACCATTTCAATTTGTCATTTGTTGTAGTGTTGACTTTCATTGATAACAGTGGTCTGTGATTTGTCTTAATCAATACTTTCTGCCCCAATAAATAGTGCCGGTAGATTTTGAGGCCGTAGATAATCGTGAGGCACTCCCTTTCAGTTGTGCACCGCTTTTTCTCGTCCTCTTTTAGCACAGGGCTTTTGTATGCTATGACCCACTTGTCGTCTCGAGACTCTTGATACAGAACAGCCCCTAGTGCTGTTCCACTGGCATCAGTTTGTAGAATGAACTGGGCTGAGCCATCCATTACTGGGTACCTAAGAAATCGAACCGAAACCAGTGCTTCTTTCAAAGCATTAAATGCTTTGTAATGATCCTCTGTAACGAGCCATTTATTCCGTGCTTTGCCAGATGTGGTATAAATTTTTTACACCACTGGAGCATTCCGAGAAACCTTTGCATACGCTTGACCGAGTCCGGGAACTCAAACTCAATAATAGCTTGCACTTTTTTCGGATTGAGCGAAATTCCATTAGAATCCAAAATATGACCAAGAAAATGTACCTTCTTTGGTAGGAATTCGCATTTTTCCGGTTTAAGTGTAAGCTGGGCTCGTCTCAGAGCATCCAGGACCGATTTCAAATTTTCTACGTGTTCCTCGAATGTATTCGAGAACACTATGATATTGTCTATATAAACTAGACATATCTTCCAAACATGAGGATGAAGGATTCTTTCCATCATCCTCTGGAACTCGGCTGGTGCATTTTTTAGTCCAAAGGGCATTACTTTGAACTGAAACAACCCTTCTTGACACAGGAAAGCAGTCTTTTCTTTACTGCCTTCTTCCATTGGCACTTGCCAATAACCAGACTTAAGGTCAAGAGTCATATAAAATTTTGCTCTCCCGAGGCAGTCCAGATAATCATCCATTCTTGGTATTGGATATCGATCATCCTTCGTGACCTCGTTAAAGCCTCTGAAATCAACAACCAGCCTGAGCAACCCATCTTTCTTCCCTACTAGGAATAATGGCGCCGCCCAGGGCGATCTTGATGGCTCTATGACTCCTTTGTCTAGCATTTCTTGCACATGTTGCCTGATATATGGTTGGCGTTCAATGGCAGCTCTGTAGTAATGTTTTGCCACAGGGCTAGCATCACCTGTATTAATTTTACAAGTAAGATGGGGAGTAGTTGTCAGAGGATCATGAGGTAGGCTAAATACATCCCGGTATTTCACGAGTTGCTGTATCCCCATCTCTTTCTGTTCCTCTGACACTGTAGCTTTAGAGGTCATTTTGTACAATGCTTCCAGAAACACAACTCCATCGAATTTTGATTCCTTGGCATCGAAAATGCCCTCTAGGCTACTTTCTCCACCATTTCCTGCCTGCAAAATTGATACACCTGATTCTCCTCGAAATATGGAGTTACAGTAGCCAAGAACTTGATTAGGTTCTATCAGGCAACCAGAACCCGTATTATTGGAGATCATCAATACAAAGTCCTCCTTTGAACCATCAACTATAGTATCGTCTATTCTGAATCTCGTTTCTGAATCATCACCTTCTACGATGATTCCATTTATTCTATTTGCCGAAGATTTATTCCACAATTTGGCTTTCACTAGCTGATCTGTTCCATGTGGAATGTAAATTCTATTACAAGCCACTACTGGAACTAGATCTTCCAGTTGCTCAATTGTCGAACATTGATCTTCTTCAATAGAATTTTCTTGTATTGATTCTGCTATCATCGGATTATGCATCCCCACTATTGGAATTGCTTACTTATCCGATGTTAACAAATCAATAATTTTCTTTACACCCATCATAGTCATTGAACCTTTTCCAAAATCTTTTACCGTATTGACTTCCGGATGCGCCAGGAAGTCTGTTCCCAATATCAAATCTTCTGCGGACCCTGGTATTAGGATAGCTTTAACTGGGAAACGGCCATAATCACATTGCATTTGAAATTGAACGTAACCATGTGCACTAACTACTTTACCATTGGCGACAGTGACTTTTAGGATCTTAGGGTACGCTGTATACTCCAGTCCAAGTGATTTTTTCAAGAAATCACCCGACATCACCGAACACTGAGCTCCCGTGTCAATCAGTGCCTTTGCAGTAGTCGAACACACAGTTACTTTGATGTGAAATGGCTGTGTTCTAGGGTATCTTGCTAACATATCCAGTTCCTCTGCAGTTGCCTTTCTACCATACTCGGCACTGCATTCCATTTCTGGCACATTCTCCTCTTTCTCCATTGCACAATTAGGCAAACCACACAACTTCATCTCCATTATTGGTTCTTGCTGTACACTATTGACACCATTAGTTGGCAGTTGGTCTGTCTGCCCGGAGGCTTGCGACGGACTAACTACCTTTTGTGGAACCAACAAGGTATTTGAACTCTGATTTGCGATTACTGGTTGTTGGTCCATTAGATTTGGTCCTGGAAACATCAGCTGGGTGGTAGCCTGTAACAAGCCTGTAACAATCTCATCTGCTCCCTGAGCTTCTTCAACTTTACGTATTCCTGAAACTCGGCATATTCTTGCAAATTTTTCGCCTCGTCGTCAGGAAACAAAACTTGATAAGCTCCCCTTTCGCCTTTGTTACCAAAACCTCCTCTACTTCCTCCCTAATTTCCTCTGAAATTACCTCTGAAATTTCCTCTATCTCGGAAATTTCCAAAACTTCCTCTAGGACTTCCTCTTCCAAAGACTCTTCCACTATTTCCACCCCTTCCACGATTTTGTAGACCTTTATAAAAATTCAAGGTTCTACAGTCAATCGTGTTGTGAGTGTTATTTTTGTGGTAAGTACACCATTTTCCTGCTGAACCTCTTGTTGACTTTTCGCTTTCGCTTTATCAACTTTCTGAGTTAAAGCAGTTATGGCTTCCTCTTGAGCTTTGGTCGAGTTCCTAATTTCTTCATAACATTGTGCCATTTTGATAAACTCCTTAGATAAAGCCACCATGAGTGAGTCCTTTTTTTGGCTCCTCAACAGGCTGTTGCTGAGGCATTATGGCCTGTTGGGGAGGTACTTCAAGTACTTCATCATCTGCTATATCTATCAATTGATTTTGCGAAGATTGCATTGGAGTTTGCCTTTCTGTGTTTGGTCTTCTAAAGTCCCTATTGCGCTTTTGGGCGCTTTCATAAGGCCTTTGGATTACATTCACATCGGCTTGCTGCTCCTCAGCAATTTCCGCTTGTGCCGTATTCATCATCATGGGCTGCTCTCTTGGCCCAAATGTTCTAATCGCATTCCGGTACTTTAACTCTATCTCATAGACTGCCTGCGAAAGATCATACCAATTTTTGAATTTTGCTATGTCTTTCTGCAGTTCTAATTGATAAGTTAAAGAACTTCTATAGAAAAACGGTTTCAATGATTACTTTATTTTTAAACTCCTTTGTTTCACTCTGATAAACGAGATTCACATGTGCTCGAACCCTTTTTAGAAATTTGGTTGCTGCTTCATTGGGTTCCTGTTTAATATCCAATAAATCCCGTTTGAGCATGTCCAGGTTGCAATCTGGAGCACAATAATTCAAAATCTTGTCTCGGGCCTCCCTATATCTCGTTGACTCTTCAGCCAATTCTTTCGGCAAGTCTCTTGACAAGCGGGTTAATGCTTCTAGTTTCACCTCATCGGGAGTATTCTTTCGAAACTCGCCTTCTAGCTCGACTAGAAAAGCAAGAACCTGTTTACTTGGCATATCAGATTGCAGTAATTTCGGTTTGATCGCCCTTTCAATGTCATAGACAGTTGGGCCTACTTGAGCCGGATTGACCCATAAAGCTGGATCAATCGGAATCATTGTAGGCATAACCTGCTGCCTGACACTTGGGGTCTCTCCCCTAATACAACTGCTCTGTTGTGAGATAGTTGGATTTATCAGACTTGGGTTTTTTACGCCCTCGTCAAAACCACAAGTACTCACTCTCTGCTCCACTTTTGAGGTAGTGGGCAAATGAGCCATATACTGCTCTTTAGGACCGAGACTTGACTTTTGGTCTTTCCGTCTACAGTCTTGCTGAAGAGTGATACCATCATTTTGCCACACTTACCCTTCCTGGCCCTGCTCAAACTTCAAAGCACCACCTTGTTCCAAACAGCCAGCATTGCTTTGCCTCGGTTCATTTGCCTTACTGGCTTTCTGTGAACCTGTATTAGCAATGTTGGCGAATATGCTATCATAAACATCTAACCTGTTCATGATCTGGTCCAGTTTATCCTCCAATGAGCTCTTTCGAGGATTTTCGCGGTGTTCTTCCCGCTCATTGTTCCAATATAATCAATGGTACGTATCGGATAATTGGGCAGGTTTATTTGTCAGCCGGCGCTGCTGTTGATCCAAAACCGGAATGTTCATCTTCGGTAATGGACACGCCTGTCCCGTAATAGGCGGTTGTAAGTATTCGCCTCTCTTCGGGAGGTTCATCGACGACGGAATTTTAAAAATTTGATCTTCATTGGCCGATAATATCACGTCGTCGTCCTCCCTCTCGACAGCTGTCGAGGTCGTAGGTCGGTTGCCTTCATTTTCCACCAATAAAGGATTCATAATATTAGAGGTATGGACATATATACATTATGGTAGATAATCATTACGGTAGATAATCACTATGGTAGATAATCACTGAAATGCTAGTATTCCATAGCGCTGAATAAATGAAAAAAACGCTCAATTATAATGCATTAAATAGTCGGCGCTCAGTTGTCGGCACTCAAATGTCTGGCGCTCAGTTGTCACGGCGCTCAGTTGTCTGGTGCTCAGTTGTCGGTGCTCAATTGTCGGCGCTCAATTGTCTGGCCCTCAGTTGTCGGCGCTCAGTTGTCGGCACTCAGTTTTCGGTGCTCAGTTGTCACGGCGCTCAATTGTCCAGCGCTCAGTTGTCGGGGCTCAATTGTCGGCGCTCAATTGTCCGGCCCTCAATTGTCGGTGCACCAATATTTTCTATCGACTTTTATCACATAGTCGGGCTTCAGGGCCCATTGTGCCCCTTAATTTATGCAGTTTTTTCAACATGATACTCGTACACATTCTGTGAGCACACTGTGTACAAGTTCCTATGTAGTATGATTCCATGTTCTTTTGGGGGTTTGCATAACAAAAGCTTTTCCATTGCTGGAATGACCATGACCGATGAAGAAAATTTGATGATCAGTTATCAATCGAATGAATGATTTTGTGCACATGTACAGACTATAATATAAAGAGTATTATACGAAAAACTGAAACATATGAGGAGAAAAGATGATGTCAAAATAATTTATCATTCACTTTCATATCAGTTATGAAAAAATACTTGTACATGCACTTGGTTGAATTTATGTTAATTTTAGAGTCGGAATTATTAATTCTTGCGTGACTTTTCAAATTTTTCTTATTAGTCCTTGTTGAACAATTCATTTCGTCATCATAATTATTTATGTCACTTCTCTTCTGATTGAAAGATCTTTATTTGTTAAGGAAACGTTCTAAACATTTCAGTATAACTGCACACAAAATAAAGAATTAATATCAATGTAAAAGGGCTTTTATACTTTATGTTCGTTTTTCTTGGAAAATTTTTTCTGTTTCAAATTAGAAAAGCTAATTAGGGTTATCAGGTTTACAATTATTGATTGGTTTATGCACTGCACTTTCCTCTCATTCTTTCTCTCCCAAATATAATATCTTGTTTTCTTTTTTTGCGACTAATCTCTTCATGATTATCTATAAATATCCTGCAGGGAAAAACATATCGACTTCAGGCAAGGCAAACATCATTTCTATATTAGCCAATCATTCTTGTCCATAAAGGCGTGGTCAAGGAATCATCCAAAAATTTCTGTTAGGCTATGCCTACATCGAAAAGAGATTTTTTAACGTTTAGGTCAATATGAAAAATTTTTAAACTAGTAATTTATTCTCAACTTCTCATGAACCTGGCCGAAAAATATGAGTAAGAAGGGTGGAAATCTCCGAAAAATACGTCCATGAAGCTTTTGGATTCGTTTTACGTTGAAAAAAGATACAATTGCTTCAAAAGAGATTAAGGTATTGATCTCTCTCAAAAAATGTGTGAAGGAAAAAATGCAAATCTCGATTAAATATCGGGATAAAACATTGAAGATTACCGATTAAAACATGAGATAGTACATTTAAGATGATGTTAGCTATTAAAGATTAAATGATTTATCTGAAAATGCCAGGAAATAGCAAAAAGGAGAATATGTTTTTCCTTTTTGCTTGTTTCACTGTCTTAAAATTTCGATATTAGAGGCCTCCCAACATTTCATTTCAGCAAAATTCTAACTGAAAAAAACTTTCCATTCCCTGAGAAACATATACGCGCCCTATTTTTTAGTCATTTCTGAAAATGCCTCTGTGCAAAAATGGACAAATCTTTGAAAAATTTCAGTATCAGTTATTAAAGTTGATTTTCACAGAAGAAAAAATTTTGGTTCAATGAAAACCCCGAAATCTTTGTAATTACTTATTTGCCATTCTTTGTTAGAATTTTTCATGACTGTATACAATGCAGTGGCCTATACCTTGTTACCGAAATGCAGGTGGTAAACCAGAGCGCCCCATGGGGAGGGTATGAGGGGGTATTACCCCTACCTACCTACCAGTTAGAAGCATCACATGTGTTCTATCATGAAAACGAAGTATGTATTGTACATACGGTAATCATGTAGATTGTAAAAATTGCTACAAGACAAGTGAATTTCATGTGCAGAGGCTTAAAAACGTTTTGTTTTTAAAAAAAACGGGCGCGTATATGTTTCTCAGGAAATGGAAAGTTTTTTTCAGTTAGAATTTTGCTGAAATGAAATGATGGGGAGGCCTTATCGAACTTTTAAGCCAGTGAAACAAGCAAAAAGGAAAAATATATTCTCCTTTTTGCCATTTCCTGGCATTTTCAGATAAATATCGCACTTTCAAGCTCCTGCAAGGAAGGTGTAAAAAATTTTTACTGAAAAAGTGTATTTCCGAAGTATAGTACGAACGCCACTAAAATGTGGCAAATTTAACATTTTTTTGGCATATATCATTTATGCACATTTTTAGCGTAGGTTGAGATATTTCGAAGAACAAAAATATGCATCAGGGACAACAAAATACGCTCTTTGCAAGGGCGCTACTTAAAATCGATGAATCGAAAAAATTTTTTTTTGTAAACAACATTTATGCAAATTTCTAACAGATATCAAAACTGGGGGCGGGGGTAGAAAAACAAGCTCGTTTCAATGGTGCAACAAAAGATCTGAAAATCTCAAAAAAATTTTAAATGGACATTTTCGCTTTGTTCAAACTTTCTTTACACTACACATACTAGATGTTAAGGTGGTTTACTCTGCGCATTTTACTCAGCTATCGAAAAAAAAATTAGCTATCTACGACTTATACAACTCGAGATATTTGTGCGGTCATCTACCTCAACTCGGCCAAATTTGCATATTTTCTATGATAATTAAGTTTACCCTGCAAATTTTCAAACCGCCAGTCAGTATCTTGTACAACTCGAGGAGCTGCATCCAACGGAACAAGAATCGTCTAGAAAGACTAAATATTCGTAAAGTTTTTACCGGTCGGAGTTTTGAGATTTTTCTTTACACTGAAATAAGGTCGCATTTGCATATTTTGAAAAAATTTCGTGGTGGGCCCGAGATATGACCCTACTGACGATATTAATACCACGATCGAGCTAATCGGTTAGAATAATCGTTAGTTATGAAAAGGTGGCGAGACAGTACTTTAGTTTGTCTCATAACTTTAGCTACAGTATTTCTACAGTATTCTAAGCGGTACCATATTGCAGCCCGCATCGAGTTCTATATTGTTGCCATATTTCAGCTTTGGATGTCTTATAGTTTTTTAGAAATCTTGTCCTAAACGTGAAAATCGGCGTGCCCAAAATGAAACATATTATAGTCTAGCACTAACGTGCTAGCTATGATAAGTGAAGGTAGACATGTTAGAAACCCGTCCTGAGCTAGAATATGAATAATGATTATAAAAGTTAGATTATGACCTTCTCAAATGCACCGAAATGCTTCTGTATCTGATGTCCTCAAACACATGACTCAAAAAATTCTGCACCAGTGTAGACATCCCCCGAAAAATTCTGCACTGTGCAGAAAAAAAATTGAGTAAAAGTTGATTAGGCAATGTATCCACTAGAAATTCTAACGCCACTCTTAGAATCCAAGTGTCAGTCATTTTTGTTTGGGACACAGTTTTTACATATTTAGGATACTGATCCCTTGAGCGTTATTTTTAACATGATTTTCAATGCCTTTTATAGAAAAATTTGTCACAAATGACTGAAAATCATATCTCAAAGCAGTGAAAAACATGTCCCGAAAACAACGCTTAAGCATGGAGAATCATCAAAAAATGTGTCCCTAATATAAAAAGCTGTGTCCTGAACAAATTTTTTTATAAAATAATGAGTGAAACCATCAGTGTGTTATGAGCCTCTGATGTTTTTAAAATTTTCTAATTTTCTAAATTTTCTACATTTTTCTAAGAATGTTGGACAAAGCAAACATCTAACAGACTATAATCAACAGCTGATGCACCAGACAGTATCGAAATTTTCAAAAAACTATATATTTTCCAGTAAATTTCTATGGTTAACTTGTTGTTGTGCTGATTCCAATATAAACTTTAATGGTGTAATATCTCTCCATAAATTCAATTAAATCTTCTATAAACTCTCCTATGATCTAATGATCTAGTGGATTTACCCATTTTTAGCGAAAAAATCTGTTTGGGACACATGTTATACATATTTAGGACACATTTTCCAATGATTCCCTATGCTTTAGCTTTGTTTTTTATAACACGTTTCTCATAGTTCGGGACACGATTAACGCTTATGGGGAGCACATTTTTTTAAAACGCAGCCCCTGCATCACTCCATATGTTGTGTGAATTCCAATCATCAGCTACACTGAGGGGAATTTTTGATCATTGAAGCTTTGGCCGTACTTTCTTCTGTATGCCTTTGCACATTCAAGGTACTATACTTTGATGTCAATGTTTTCTACATGGGTATTTTTTGTGTACCCACTGTATGGGCCTGTTCCACTACTCTTCATCCTCGTGTAGTCGTTGGAGGCCTGGGATATTATTTTTATAACAGCAAATTCTTTCATCCCTACATTTAAAGACTAATACTACTCGAAGCCATCAGCTTCAAAAAGCGAAAACAAGCTAGAAAAATTTTTCCAACCTTCACATTTTCCAAAAACACTATTTACATTAGATGGAGATTAAACGATTTACCATTAAATTATTGTTTGTTTTACATTTTGATTGAACACCTTTTTCATATAGAATGCTCATCTCTCCATTAAAATGGAATGGGAATTATTTTCCCAAAAAAATTTCTCCAGGATGGTTGTCCATAAACTCTCAATTTTATTATCGATAACATTGTGTAGTGCATTAGATTTGCCAGAGAGGTACGGCAGAGATGAAAGCACGGTGTCCGCTATCAACCAGTACGCCCAAAGCTTGCATTCCATTGTTGGGTACCACACAAGTTTGGGAGTCACGATGAAAAATGGTGCAAAAGTATTATTCTTCGACGATGTGAATCATAACCCAGACAAAACAACCGTTGTTGTGAATATTGGAGTTGGTGAGCTTTTTCTTTTGATGGAACTTTTGTCAATTTGAATACTGCTTGTGATTTATGTTGTACAGCAAGTTTATTATAACTTTAATAACTCAGCATTTGTTAGGCAGATTGTTGTTGGGTGAGACTGAACTTTGGTTCAATTGAGAAGATGTTGCAACAGTTCAATCACACCCAGAAACCAATAGAAACTTAAAACTACATCCAGACTCTCAGGTACCTCACCAGAATATTCTCTGTACCTACTGATGTTACCCTGGTTAGCTATGAGGAACTAATGAACTGTATATAACTGGAAGTGTAAGGATAATGCAGGTAGAAATTACTCAAAGCACAAACCAGTCCAATCATGAGATATGACAACACCATCTTACTGTAGTAATCTTAGTCGAATATCAAACAATAAACAAATACAGTTTATTAGCTATGAATTGTCTCAGGAACAACTTTTCAAGTCAGGCGTCAAACATAAAAGATCAAAACTGACTTCTGCATTAACATCTACGTCCTGTAGCTAAACTGTGAGTCTATCCATCACAGACGTTAGTTCATGCCTCAAATCGGTACATGTGTTTCCTCATAAATTCTGTTGAGAAGAATTACCTGTTTCCATGATGCCGGCTTTTGGCACCACACCTCAATGCTGCAGTGATGAGTAAACTCATTTTTCAATTCAAGGAATATGGAAGGTAATTAATCACAGCAAAGTCAATGAAATAAAACACAAATGAAACCCAATATAGTAAGAGGTTAAGGTAAAACTAGTCTTTTCATACATATATTTAGATCGTCATTGTCTTTCTGACACTGTCTATCACCTTGATGTTGACCTACCAAAGTCTTCACTCTCCTACTCTTGAAAATATCTTACCTCAACGCTTGGAAAACAAAACATTTTACCATTTTGAGTGTGTATTGGGAATCCACAAAGCGACCAATAATACCACACAATGAATTATGGAGATTTCCGTGATGCACATAGAAAAACTAAAAACATGCAGAAAGCAGCCATAGGGCGTTATGAAAATCATCATTCCTGTCCACTTCTGCTGCCTTTGCTCCAAAAGTTGAACATGTAAACCAACAGTAACTCTGAAAGACTTGTAGAAAACATATGAGGATGTAACTGAGGATATAAAAAAGACATGTCCTAATACAGATAGGCTTTTCATCCAATTTATATCCTCAAACTGCTCACCAATAAACATAGTTATGACCCCCAATGAGAAAAAATGTAAACTATCAGCAAAGCTGGGGTGCATCCCTCACTACGTGTACTTCCATTATTGGAATGATTTTTACCATTGTGCAATCACTCTATCATAAATAGCACTGAGTCTTTAGCACCATCTCATCTCCCCAACTCTACATGGAATCGAACTATTCCCCCCATGTGCGAGTCACAGTTGCCGTTGGCCCATTATTTTGGTGTGATGTGAGTGTGAATGATGAACTCATCATAGGAAGTTTATGGCATTTTAGAATAAGATTCAAAAAGTGATCCTGAAGAAGACTATCAGCTTCTCTGTCTCACATTACAACATGAGGAGAATTAAATATATAAATATATATATATATATATATATATTTTATATATAACATAAAATCAATGTGATTTGAAGGTACATGAATCCAAAATCTTTATGCACATTATGGCCTATTGATTTTTCCAAGGTTTTTTACACCATGTATATAAATCTTAGCCTGAGCCTAGTGTGTGTAGACTTAACCTATGTATAAAATAACTGGGAAAAAATTCAGTAGGCCATTAAGTGTATAGGTGCGGAATCCTGTAACAAACATTTCTTCATGGGATCATAACTTCAAAGAGTGTGTCAAGACATTATGTCTACTAATAAATACATGAGAACTTCATAAGAATGTAAGGTTTGAAGATTGAAGAATATTATGGATTATAATAGAGAATGCATGTCTGTGACTATGATATAGTGCTTCTTGTTCATATAGGACTATAAGCAGGACATCTGAAGTGAGGGCTTGGGACTATGAGCAGATCATAATGATTATGGACATATGAGTTTATAAAAGTGTTCATAAACTTACAATCTTGGGACCTTTTACAAGTCTATTACTTTCCATAATACAACCTCTTGTGCACTATGATAAAGGTACATGCCCCAATGATTTGTGAAAATCCTGCCGAAGATCAGAACCCATACTACAGCTTCAACCCAGTTGATTTCATGATAGGCCAGGGTGCTGCATATGATGCTGGGTACTAATCTAGATAAATCTGATAGCACTGCTGCAATCTTCTTTTGCATGGTTGACAAGATCACTGTGTGTGCTTGAGCACTTATTCCAAAATGTTCAGGCGTTCTCAAAAGTCTTTACAAAATTTGTCAATGGATACAAAATGAGTGTGTAAACAGCATTACAAGCTTGCAACAATTCTGTGTCATAGAGAGCCTGTAAAAGGACATTTATACTTGCGTTTTTCCAAAAAGACAGAATGGAACAGATTGTCAACAGCGTGAAATGTTCAGCCTGGAAATCCACAAAGTATAATGCAATTTTGAGAAAAATGACTGGTGGTAACTTCTAATCAAACTATGTTCCATCAGAAAAGGCTAGTAAAAATGGCACTATACTTGCTGGTTCATGTCGAAATATGTAGAATTTATAGTAGTTATGCAGGCTCATACATGGGATTTTGGAAAAAACATAGCCATGTTTGAGCCGACAAAGGCCATATAAACTTTTTGGAGCAATACACAGAGTGTAAAAAGTACAGCTATGAAAGTATTGTGTGGAATTCCACATGGCTGCAGAAAATATGATCAGTGATTCAATGTGAAAAATTATACATTGTTGTAGAAAATGTGTTAGAAGTAGTTCAATATCATACCATCCTAGCATGCCAAATTTTCTTTCAACTTCAGAAGTACATCAAGGTTATTGGGCTGCCGTGGATTTGGAAAGGTGAGACTGACCTTTGGGTTAATACAAAGGAAGTTACAACAGATGACTAACAAAACACAAACACCAAAATTCTATCTGGACTCTCAGATACTACACCAGGAGGCTCGCTATACCTCAGGCAGAACACAGTGAGACCTCTGACAGGGAAGTTAATATCCACGTCTCCAATTTTTCAACCTTATTGAACCACCCCTAAGCTCACACAACAATACAAATTACCCTGTTGATCTTGCCTTAGGTATCCAAAACACAACACATGAATATAAAAAATAGTTCTGATGGGTGTGATGCATAAATCCGCACACAAAACACCCAATGAAATTGTTACCAAAAACACAAAAATAGTGGCAACATAAATCTATGTAAACTTGTCGCTTCCACCACTTTTGCTGCACCCGCAATGTCTGTGCACTAACTTGGAGGTCGACCATGAGCGCCTATAGTAAAACCGACAAGGTAAACATCCACCAAACTGGCTAAGGAATGATAAACATGATCTAAAAAGTGCAAACATTGGCTCATGGTCAACTAAAAAATGTACACTACTCAATTGAAAAATTTTCGGTGACAACAAAAGTTGTGTCATAAATCAATCCCTTTGTATGAAATTTTAAGAATTTTAATTGTTTAGGAATTCAACAAGGCTGGCATGCGAAACAAAGTATTTCTTTCTCAAAAAAGAATTTTACTAGAATCAAAATCATTGAGAAAAATAGAAGCCCAAAACTCACTGTTTGCCCAGTGTTCAAATGCTTTAGATTTAAGAGTTCTAAAATTTTACCAATTTGCATTCATATTTTCACAAGTGTTGTAAAAATTTTCAGAAAAATTTTGCCAGTTTTACAGAAATTTTCAGACTAGAAGCTGGAAAACTATTGAAAAAGAAGGCATATAAAAAAGTTTCAACCAGCCAGTCAAATAGTTGATCTGCCGATAACATGAGGAAATATTTTAGAATTCTGAAATGTAAAACCGTAAAACCCTGGATGGAAGCAGTAGTTTCTACAGTAGTCCAAAATTTTAGGGTCATAGTGTTTTACAGCTGTACATTTCAAAATTTTTAATTTTCATGAATTTGTGAAACCTTTTTTAAGCGAAAAATTATTGGTTAAGCAGAAATTTAGAAAATGCCTCATGGTCAACTGAAACGAAAAAAACTATTGGTTAAGCAGAAATTTAGAAAATGCCTCATGGTCAGCTGAAACCTTGACCGTTTAATTTTTCCTGGACAGTAAAAATTGTGTAAAAAACCTTAAAACCTTTTACATGTCCTCTGCATAAATGCTTTATGATTTTACACATTCAAATTATAAAATCTTTGGAAATTGGAACTATCAACAAAATGGACATGTGAAAATTTGGCTCCTGGCCTGGCAAAACAAAAACAAGTCAATAAGGAACACAGGAAAATTTTTTTGTCATCTCAAGTCGAAAGTTTGTACGAAATTTTAGAATTTCAGAACATAAATCCCTACACCCATAATTTGTATATTTGGTTCTGTTTTTGGATTCCAGAATTCAAAAAAAATTGGAACTGCTAAAATTCACAATAAATCTCTACCACTGCTAGTGTAACTCAATTTATTGGTCTGATAGAAGATCAGATCTCAGGAATGGAAGAGAAAAATGTGTGTTACTCCAAGGAAATTAAGGAAAAACAGGTGTGTAAACTTTCTTAACTTCAACAGCAACAATCTGCTATGATGACTGCTGCCCTTAATTCTATGTTGGGAAAAATTACACTTCATTACAAATGCATTTATTGTTGAAAAATGCAAATTATATTTAAATTTGGGGTGTTAAACTCAAAATTAAATAAACACTGCCCTTGAATTATGAACACCCCACCAAATATACCATTCAAAAAATAAATGCTGCGGCCTTTATTCAAATTAATATGTTAATTGTAAAAAAAATTAATTCCTTGTGGATTAATGAGACTACTCGTAATAAGAAATTATTACATTTCTTTATCCACCTTGAAAGGAAGTCCATTTTTGACTTACTAGATTATGAATAACCCGATATGTGCCTAGTGACATTATACAGGATATAAATGACTATGAGGAAGCTAAGCACATGCTGATGTTCTTTGTTGTCCCCAACTCAGACTGCATTAGCCTTGAGTGTGAACTAGGGTCCATCTTTCCCAGTCTCAGAGGAGACCCTGCTGCCTTCCTCAGTTGTGTTATGACCCATGTCCAACTCCTATTCCAAAGCCGAGACCTAAATTTCCACCACAAAGAAGTCATCAAGGCCTTTCTGATCAAAATGCCAATTTTCTATCAGATGTATATTGGTGAGGATGCCCAAGAATTTTCCACAGTCCAAAACTTGCTACTGATGTTTTAAAAGTGAGAAAAATGCTCGATCCGACTGAAGCAGAGATTGGTACTGAAGAGTGACCCATTCTCGAAATCAAGTGGATTCAGATTTTCCCCAACACCCTCTTACTTCTCCTAATCAAAGACATTATAATAGGAGACATCACCCGAATTGACTGGCAATAATCAGTTAGGTACACCTGATACCCAGGTAAAGTCAGAGGAACACTAGTGGGTACCTATGGATAATTGGTTGTATTCAGAAAAGGAAGTGGGTAGTGTCGAATGTTGTTCATGTATGTGTAGAAACATAGAGAGTGCATATTGAACAATCATTGTGCCCCTTTACTCGGAGTGCTCCATTAGACTAAAGTGTCCTGTTACCTCAAGAATGCTACAAATTTTTAAAGTAGCATTAAGTTTGAAATTATCTTTTGCAGCTAATCATTTTAAATGTATTTCAATATGAAAATTTGACTCTATGGTACGATAGGAAAAGAAATAAAAAAAGGTGTTGGATAGTTGTTGCAGTTTTTCACTGAAAAAAGTATTCTTTATAAAATGATGAAAATTATTCAACTCATAGTGAAATTTTTATTCATAATTTTAATGAACTGTAATGTTGTTGGGGATGGACATAGTCTATCTCCAGGTTGGCAAGAAATAGCCAAAGTCGAGGGAATTCGTGTGGATGCCGATTTGCATAGATACCATGCATAAAAGAACCCCTTGTTCAGGTTTTTGGTCATTCTTTGTTTATTTTTATAAAGAAAAAAAAGGGGGCCACACCAGTCATTAATTATATTGATTTATCATTACATTTTGTGGAGTTGATTGTGTAAATACAACATCCCCCGCTCCGAAAATTGTGATCGACTTTGCAGGGGAGGGAACACAGGTTAGACACTGGATCTCAGGAGAACCACCCAGCGTGCAAGTCTACATGTGCAACTCAATTTTAGGCCCAATTTCTCAGTTTGCCCTGGTTTGAAGTTACTTGAGATCAGAGTGTTATTGATCTTCTGCAGTTCCTTGGAATGGAAGCAGGTGATCTTTTGTTGAACTCGAGACTGACCAAACTGTTGCAGACTTATTCTACCTAAAGTTTCAGCCTAATTAGGTGAATTAGCGAGTGACTGATTAGGTCTACTTTCGATACTAATCTATTTATTATATTTCTCTATCTCAACCCAAGTCTCATTTCAACAAGTGGTGGCTTCTGACACTCAAAGTAACTGGAAATCAGGGGCAAACCACAGAAGTCAAAAAACCGGTTGGTTTTTATAGAGCACTAGGAGGCTATTTAACGAGCAAAGACATCCTAAGTAGCCTCAAGAGTTGGGGGTTGCCCAGAATACCGCCAGGAAAAAAGGTCCGTGATTCAAAAAAGCTCATTGTCTTGACTTCGGCTGAAAGTTTTGCTGAAGAAGATAATGGCTCAGATCACAGGCTTTTATAGGTGGAAAATGAGGGTGATAAACCTAGGGCCTCGATAGCTGTTGAAAGGGAGGATGACAATGCGATATTATCGAGGAATCAAGATCACGTAGTTAAAATACTGTCAACAACAAACCACCAGAGGAGAGGCGATTTATTACAACTGCCTATTAGTGGACTGGGGCATCCTATGGTGAAGGTGAACATACTGGTAATGGATCAACATCAGTGCCAGCTGATGAACAAACCCGCCCAATTATTTGATAGATATCATTGATTGTATTGGGATAATGAGTGGGAAGAACACCAGGAAAATCCTGGCAAGAGCTCATTGGAGGAAAAATTTGACGAGATCATGAACAGATTAGAGGTTTATGATAGTATATTCGCCAACATTGCTAATAATGGTTCATAGAAAGCCAGTAAGGCAAATGAATCAAGGCAGAGCAATGCTGGCTGTATGGAACAAGGTTGTGCATTAAAGTTTGAGCAAACCCAGGAAGATTTGGTGTGGCAAAATGATGGTATCACTCTTCAGAATGACTGTAGACAGAAAGACCAAAAGTCAAGTCTAGGTCCTAAAGAGCAGTATATGCCTCATTTGCCCTCTACCTCAAGAGTGGAGCAGAAAGTGAGCAGTTGTGGTTCTGAGGAAGGCGTATAAAACTCGAGTCTGATAAATCCAACTGTTCCACAACAAAGCAGTTGTATTAGGGATGAAAATCCAAATGTCAGGCAGCAGGTTATGCCTACAATGATTATAATTGATCGGGCTTTATGGGTTAATTCCGCTCAGGTGGGCCCAACTGTCTATGACATTGAAAGGGCTATCAAACCCAAATTACTGCAGTCAGATATGCTGATTAGGCAGGTTTTTTTCCTAGTAGAGCTAGAAGGTGAGTTTCAAAAGAATACTACTACTACTGATGAGGTGAAACTGCCGCAAGAATTGGTTGAAGAGTCAACAACATATGGGGAAGCCTGAGACAATATTTTCAATTATTGTGCTCTGGATTGTAACCCGGATATGCTCAAAAGAGATTTGCTGGATATCAAACAGGAACCAGATGAAGCCGCAACCAAATTTTTGAAGAGATTCAGAGCAAATGTCAATCTTGTGTGCCAGAGTAAAAGTAAAAAGTTTAAAAATAAAGTGATCATTGTAACTTTTTTCTGTAGAAGTTCTCTAACTTATCAGTTAGAACTGCAGAAAGACATAGCAAAATCCAAAAATTGGTATGATTTTTTGCAAGCAGTCTATGAGATAGAGTTAAAGTACAGAAACACAATTAAAACATTTCGGCCAAGAGAGCAGCCCAGGATGATAAATATGGCACAAACGGAAATTGCTGAGGAGCAGCAAGGCAATGTGAATGTAATCCAAAGGCCCTATGAAAGTGCCCAAAAATGCAATAAGGACTTTAGAAGGCCAAATACAGAAAGGCAAACTCTGATGCAATCTTTGCTAAATCAACTGATAGATATCACCAATGAAGAAGTACTTGAATTACCTCCTCGATGGATAGAGGAGCTCAGTGTTTTGTTATGTCATATGATTTCTTGAAAAAATCACTTGGACAGGAGTATACAGCATACCCTAAGATCGTGAAAGTCACTGTTGTCAATGGTAAAGTAGTGAGTGTTCAATTTTAAATGGAATGTAATTATGGCCATTTTCTGGTTAAGGCTATCATAATATCAGGGTGCGCAGAGGATTTGATACTGGAACAGACTTCGTAGCACATCCAGAAGTCAACACAGTAATAGATTTTGGATAAGGTTCAATGACAATGATGGGTGTAAAAAAGAGTATTGATTTGTTAACATCTGATAAGAAAGCAGTTCCAAAAGTTGGGATGCATGATCAGGTGATAGCAGAATCAATGGAAGAAAAACCTATGTTTGGCAATCCAGCAGCTGGAAGATCTAGTCCCTGTGGTGTCATGTAATACGATTTACATCCCACATGGAGCAGACCAACTAGTGAAGGCTAAATTGTGGAACAAATCCTTGGCAGGAATCATCATAGAAGGAGATGATTCAGAAACCAGATTCAGAGTAGACGATACTATACTTCATGGTTCAAGGGAAGACTTTATATTGATGATCTCCAACAACACAGGTTCTGGTTGCCTGATGGAAGATAATCAAGTTCTTGGCAATTGTAACTCTGTATTTAGGGGAGAGTCAAATGTATAAATTTTATGGGCTGGAAATAGTGGGGAAAGTAGCCTAGGGCGTATTTTAGATGCCAAGGAATCACAATTACATGGAGTAGTGTTTCTGGAAGCATTGCATAAAATGACCTCTAGAGCAACATTGTCAGAAGAACAGAAAGAGATGGCCATACAACAACTCACAAAATAATGGGATGTATTTAGCCTACCACATGATCCTCTGACAACTATTCCTCGTCTAACTTGTAAAATTGACACAGGTGATGCTAGTCCTGTGGCCAAACATTACTACAGAGCTGCCATTAAACGACAACCATATATCAGACAGCATGTGCAGGAAATGCTGAATAAGGATGTCATAGAGCCGTCGAGATCAGCTTGGGTGGCGCCATTATTCCTAGTAGGGAAGGAAGATGGGTTGCTCAGGCCGGTTGTGGATTTCAGAGTCTTGAAGGAGGTCACTAAGGAGGATCCATATCCAATAACCAGAATGGATAATTATCTGGACTGCCTCAGTAGAGCAAAATTTTTTACAACTCTTGACCTCAAGTCCAGATATTTGCAAGCACCATTGGATGAGGGCAGTGAAGAAAGGACTGCTTTCTTGTGCCAAGAAGGGTTGCTTCAGTTCAAGGTGTTGTATTTGTTGTTTAGTCGGTTGTTGATGAGTCACAGGCTGGATTGGGATTCCAGAGTTCGTCCTTAATGTATGTGTTTCCCATGCCCACATTTACCTGATTAGCTTAATTAGTTGTACTTAAACCCAACGCTAATTATCCCACCAATTAAGGAAAAGATGAGTTTCCTTAATTGTCTACCTTATTGCATAAAACCGGAAGGAGAGAATTTTCTACCTTTATATCACGCAATAAAAACAAACAAAAACTTATGTACAAAACAAGAGTGGGCGAGAAAAGTAAACAATCAACTCCCACGCACTGGGACGAGAAAAAGAAGGCTGCCCAGTGGAGGGGACGAGTGGCTAAATATAATAGTGGCCGGTGGTTCACACACTTTGTATACAAAACATAGGACAATAATAAAAAGAATAATAATGGAGAGAGACCAGTGCACGTGTACTGATGTGCGCGACAGTAATACGGCTGCTATTGGTCCGTGTTGCTCGCTCCACTTGCCACCTGTGGGCCTCATATACACTTTGACAAAATAATGAAAGTCAGTGGGAAACACACTACAACACCCCTCCCCCCTTGCAGTAGGTTGCCCTAAGCGATCGTCAAGAAATAACCAGAGAGTGCAAGGGGAAGGGAACCACCACTACAGGTCATCACTGGGGTTTCTGAAGGGATCTTCGGTATCACACAGTGGGATCAAATCACACAGTCATTGGGGTTGTTTGAGCCGATTGGGTGCTGCATAGGGTGAGACCTCCCAACGCAAGTGCAACTAGCGAGGCCGTAAGTTCAGCAACGCCGCAGCTTGCGTCGTCACTCCGTCTGTACCAATATACTGGAGCGCACCAGCATATGATGCCATACAGGTGGGAGGGTGAGGCTGGCCACTATGACGGCGGCAACAACAAAACATATTGAGGGCGGCGGAGGCGGAAAGGACAAAGAACGGCGCAAGTAGGGGCGTGTGGCGGTAGAACATTGCGAGTCGTCTTACTGCCTGGTCTTAGCATCGGCTTCACATGCGCTGGGGGAAACTAGTACAAATAAAGCACACACAAAGAGAGATTAGAAAATGAAAACAACCGGTATTAGACGAGGTTAAATGAGAAACAAAAACAAAAAAAAAATGAACATTACTGTACAAAAACTTTGTGTCAATGGCGGCGATGTTGGGGAGTATCGGAGGCAGATCAAGGCTGTTGTTGATAATTGCGGCGGTTGCGATTGTTTTGGCGGTAGCAGTGGTTATGATAGCCGTGGGGGTCACGAGGGTCATCATGGCCATCAAAGCAAATGGGACTGTGATCGGTGCTGTCCTGGCGGCGAGAGGAGGAGGTGTATGTTTGCGATCAGAGCGGTGAAAGAGGGTTCACACCGCGGGGCGGCAATTGCCCGGTGATCAACGATGGGCAGTCCGAAGGCAACCCTGTTGGCCGCAGCGGTCGCTGTGGCAACAAGTTCCACCGGGCCGAGAAATCATGCTGGCGCAACAGGGGTGCGGGACGATCGATTTCGCTGTGATACTGTAAGTAAATTCGTTGTATATCCGCTATTTGGGGTGGTTGTGGGAATGGTGTGTATTGTGGGTATGCCATCCAGCTGTCAATCAGGCGGACAGCGGTGTTGTAGGCCTGCAATAAGCACGACAGATTGTCCAGTCCTCGGGCTTCGTAGAGAAAAAGTGCCAAATGGGCGGTGTGGACGGCGTCTAGGACACCGAGCTCCTTAGCCCACAGGCCGGCGACCCATCGCAGAATGAGGGCGGCCACATCATGCGAAATGGGGGGTTGTTGTTCTTGATACGAGGGACGATAATGTTCCCAAAAATATTGGTACAAAGGTAGCGAGGCGTTTATTGCCCGAATGTGAATGGCCATAGTGATGCGAATGCCAAGGCGGCCAAAGAAATTGATCAAGACCATTTTGTGCAACATGGGCCGCGTGAAAAATTCAAGGGATGGATCAATACGCGGCCGATGGGGAGGCCTCAATAATGCAACACAATGTGGTGAATTCATTGTTTGGAAAAGTGTATAGTTGGGCAATCAGGTAGCTTCGCTAGGCAACCGCGGTTCGACAGTTGGCGCAGAACTTGTTGGCAGAGAGACTCCAAGGACCAGTCTAGTCATTATAACCAATCGCGGTTGGGCTGGCATTGTACTCTGAGCCCACATCCGGGCCGTACATGGCAGCGACGTGGTGTGAGTTACCATAGTCATCGCAGCAGATGTCGGAGCCGTGGGCAGCTGTGATGTGGCTGTAGGCCGAATCGAAGTTGCAGATGATGTGGCAGGTTCCATGTCCATAGGGGGCGGCGGCAGTAGCGGAGCCTTGAACACATCTTTCGGCAAGTTTTTAAGGGCCTCCATACGTTTTTGAATTTCGGCCTCTCTGTGCAATGGCCTGATATATTCTGTCAACTTTGGTGGTGACCGGTGGAAACCGCGTCGATACGCGTCTTCATAAAAACCTGTCGTGTGCACCTGGTGCGTTTACTCGCTCTGAGTATGGTGCTGCGGTGCATCATCGCGGGGTTCATGTTGACAGCTATCCTGGCTGGTTGCCTGAGTTTGCTGAGTTTCTTTACAGTAACGATCATCATGAGAGTGAGACTTGTGGCGTGAACGGTGACTATCTGATTGATGAGCAGGCGATGGTTGTGTTGCCAGCGCTGCTGGTTTCGATGACGTGATTTTCAGTTGCAGCGTGGAAGTTGTCTGGGAGGATTTGCGAGCTTCTTCGCCGGCTTTCTGTTTATGGCGCTGTTCGCAGCCATAGGTTGTTCGTTTGCTAGGTGTTTGGCTGTGCTCAGCACGCGAGGTACTGAGTGGCGCATACACCTTGTGCTGGGTTCGTCCGTCATTCGCATTTTGTGAGATTTTCGATATGTGGCCTCTTCGTGAAGGTGTTGTTTGCGCTTCACGGAGTGTTCATAACATGCGGGTTTTCGAGTAGGTTGGCCATGGGGATCTAGAGCCGGCACAGAGGTGCTGGGGGCCTGTGGGGTTTGAACATCCACAGGGGTCGTCGGCGGCACTAGAGTTGCTGGCTGGGGTGGTTGCGGCACTGGTGGCGGCTGTAAAGCGATCGGCGGTGGTAAAGTGACCGGCGGTTGTATGGCCATTTGAGCGATAATCGGAGCCATTTGAGCAATTTGGGGAACTGGGGCTGCCAACGTCGTTGGCGGCAGCAAAATGCGCTGTATCTCTTCCTTAAGCGCAGTGGGGTAATCCATCCAGTGGTGTTCGGGGAACAACATACCGGGTGGCGGTGGCAGAAAATGATAGGCGGTAAGTGCTGCAGCCAGTGTATTCCTTTGAGTATCTGAAATCATATGTAATGATTTGATGCGAGAAACAGATAGGAGCACCATACCTAGCAGCGGCAATGGTGGCTATGATCGGAGGTTCAGGGAGAACTGCCTGAGTAGCCAAATAGATTCGCCGGTCCACAGCAGGTGCTGTTGGGGGCAACGTAGTGGATGGTTCTATAGGAACGACGTCCATAGACGTGGATTGATTGACCATGCCTTCTTCGGGTATATCAGTTAACGTTTGGTCGGTGATTGTTGTTGTTTTGGTATCCATCGCCGCAGGTTGGATGGGGACGGATTTGTCCATTGGTACCGAGGCGAGGGTTGAGATTTCATCAAGTTTCAGTTTCAAGAAATCAGTGATTTGTGTAGCTGTCGCTGTAATATTGGATGGCGCAGCAAGCATAGGAAGGGCCAACGCATCGGTTTACGGCAGCAGCTTCGCTATGTTCAAGTCGAAAATTGGCGTATCCAAGAGCTCTTCATCAGTGGGTTCCACTTCGACATCAATAGGGCAGTCAAGCAGTTCCTCGGCGGTGAGCGTGTGCACCGAAGCCGTAGTCGGCATGGGGTAGGCATACACCGGTGCGGGGAACAAAAATCGGTTTTGAAAGTCGATGATGGCGATGAACATTGAGTAAAGGTGGAAATGGCTGTGCGGCTTGGCCGTGTAATCCCATTCCTCGATTTTGATTTCTTCAACGGACGTTTCCATGTAGAATTCTCACTGAAGATGATCGGGCATAACCCGAACCGGTTGCAGACGTACGTTCCGGGATCGCTGGCGAAAGACGGCTCACTCTCAGGGATGAGATGCATCCAATCCGCGAGCCGCGATTGAGAGTTCATGCAGTCGCAGAAGGCAGAGTGCGTTTCGGAATTCATATTTTGAGCATGGCGAAGCAACAAGTCGTTAACGTAGGCGTATTCGGCCGCTGAGCACGGCAAAGCTGAAAGCACGGCCAAGGGCATGAAAGACATTAGCCGTCGGAACCAATTGCCGTCCACCTGTAAAAAGTTAAGAATGGTGGAGGGGTGATAACAGTAATGAGTACCCTGATAGGTTCGCTCGCGCAATGGTTGATCGGCAGCAACGCCTTGATTCCACACATTGTCAACTTCCTGGAGAATCAGGGGCAACAGGGGGTCACCCTATTGTAGTCGATCTCAAATAGCCAGTTTGTACATGGGTGAAACTGGGAAGTTAAGTAGTTCGATGATCCATTCGGTAAGGTTACTCTTCATGGCGGAGGTGACGGCTGCTTGAAGGCGTTTCGGGTCATCGAAGATCGATCCCAGTTGAAGGGCCTGATCCTCGTTGTCGGAGATGTCGGTTGATTTGTTCCACTCATCCTTCTGTTTCTTTTTCTTCTTCTTCTTGGGCACTTTCAGGGCGGTGAGCAGCTTTGGATGAGTCGTACCCGTCAAAACTTTGACACTGCAGAAACCATTAGGTACTATTCCTAAACAGAAAGACCGACCATGGTCAGACCATGTGCAATCCTACATGAAAAATTTATAAGCGGAAAGAACATGCAAAAATAGAAGCAAGGGAAGCATAGACAATAAAAGTACTATTGCAGGCGAAGCTTATATGGTTTTGATGGGGCTGCTGCTCTGCCAAACGTACCTAGCGTTCGTTGACATTGATTGATTCGTGGTACAGTGGGGGCTCATCAGCTGAGGAGGCAGACGTGGTCAACGGATTTGTCATTTTGAAAAATAATTTTTGGAGAGTCGCGGGAAAATGCGACTATTGCGGTTGGAAGGGAAAAGTAGAAGTAAAATAGTTAAAGAATAAGCTCCTGAAAGGTGAAGAAAGTGTAAAATAAGGAAGTGCAAAACTACAGTTACGAAAAAGCAACACAAACACCACTATGTTAATGGGGACTAAAATCAACCTTTCCTAATTAGTCTTATGAGGGTGATAATGGCCAGGGTTGGGCCAAAATAAACCGAATGGCCTTGTGCAGAACAGAACCTAACATTATAGAAGAAACCCCCTCCTACGGCAAAAGTGTGGAGACTGGGAAGGTGTGTAATGCGATGTTGTAAAGTCGGTAAAGTGTGCTGGTGGTGAATGGTGCAAGGGGAAATTACTGCTCGGGGTATACGTGATCTGCATCGCTGTCTCGTCAAAATGATTGCCATGATCTAAATTAAACAAATGTGAAAATTGTGTAGAACTCAGGGTGATGAGCGCCGTATCACAAAAGAAAAATTTCAAAGCAAACTATTGGTGGCGGAAAGTGTGAGGCAGACGCGGTCCACCAGCTTTGAGTTCGAACGCTTTTTTGGCTGGTCCCCGTATGAATAATTTAAAATGTGTCATGAACATGGTTTGCAGTCAGCCAGGCGCATCGAGTGAATCGATGGTGAGTAAGATGCATCCGTGTGAGATGCTTCCGTGATGAGAAAAGGTCCCATGAAGTGGGGTTGGATTTTATGCACCTTGCGTGTATTGGTCAAAAGAACAAGGTCCTTGATGGCGAAATGGCGGTTTCTGGCTTTGCGATCGAAATATTCTTTGCTGACTGCGGCTGCTGAATTGAGATTAGCTTTTATCTTCTCGTGCATCTTGGGTTGCGCTCGTCTGAGAATATGCTGATAAGCGTCCTAATTCAGCGGCAATGTGAGTCGGCTGGCGCAGTCGTAGTTGAGGGTAATGCGCCATTCGTAGCCTCGTAATAAGCTGAAAGGGGAATGGCGCGTAGCTGTGAGTGGCGTGGCGTTGTATGCAAATGCGGCATATGACAAGTATCGCTCCCAGTTGTCTGGGTCGTCGGCAGTGTACTTTTTCAGTTGGGTGATCAACATTTGATTGAAATGCTCGACCATTCCGTTGCACTGAGGGTGGTATGCCATTGTTTTGACTTTTCGTATTTTGAGTAGGTTGCAAATATCTTGCATGAGCTTTGATGTGAAACATCCACCTTGGTGGGAGAGAAGGACAAGCGGGCTACCCTGCGTTAGGACGACGTTGTTTCATGAAACATTCCAGGATTGTTGAGGCTTTTTGGTCAGGTATTGGATGTGCGGAAACCCATTTTGTAAAATAATCCTGAAAAACAATAACGTATGGGCGTTTCTCACCTACTGGAGAAATATTGACAATATCCATTGCCACGATCTCAAAAGGATGTTGGGGCTGTATCGGCAACAGTGGCGGGGGCAGTGACATTCGCGGCATTGTCAGTTGACAAATCTTGCAGGTTTTGATCCAATCTCAAACTTTTTCTTCCATGCGGGGGCACCAAAAATGAGCTTTGATCCCTGCTAGCGTGCGGTTAGATCCTTGGTTGTTCAGGATTTTGGTGACGTGGAATTGGTGAAGGGTTTGGTCGACCATAGATGCTGGGACAACTAGCTGGCGGTTGTCTTTGATCTGGCGATATAAGAGTCCAGCTTCGGTGAAGAAGACTGGAGGATGTTTCATGGCATTTTCCGTTTGGAGAGTGGCGATGATTATGGTAACAGCGGGATCCACGGCTTGTGCTTGTTTCACTTCCTCGTGGGAGGCATTTGTAATGGCTTCGGCTGGAGGTGGCTTGTAGACAGCAATCAATGGCATTGAATTGGAGAGTGTGGGTTGACTGATGGTCTTTTTGGTCATTGCACGAGTGATGGTGTTAATGTCTACGTCGACTTCCATTGTCAGTGTAGCCTCTGCTGGGAGTATATTGGGTACCATTAACTCGGCCGCCGTAATTGCACCAGCAGGGTGAAAATCTTTACGGAAAATCTTGGCACTTGAATTTTCGGTATTCGGAATCGGTGTTTTGTCGCGTTCGTCTTCTCTGGATAAAAAATCAGCACAGGCGTTGTTCAACGTTGTAATCGTAATCTTGGAGGTTTATCGCAAATTGTTGAAGGCGCGAATTTCGGTGCTTTTCATCTTTGAGCCATTCGAGGGGCTTGTGGTTGGTGCTCACAATAACTCTTTGGCCATGCACATAGTGGCGGTACATCCGGAAGCCGTAGACAATGGTGAGCCATTCGCGCTCAGTTGTAGTGTAGCGGGGTTTGGCATCAGTGAGTACGCCGCTGTTATAGGCGATGACCCATTGATTGTTTCTGTTTTCCTGATACAAAATTGCTCTAATGGCATGTACTGACGTCAGTTTGGATTACGAATTGAGCTTGTCCATCATAGACCGGGTAGCGCAGGATGGGCGATGACATGAGGGCTGTTTTGATACCGTCAAATGTGGCGTGGTGTTCATCTGTGGCAATATATTGGGCGTCTTTTCGTAGGAGTCCCTACAAAGGACTGGACAAGGTCCCCAAGTTCGGGATGAATCGTTTGCACCATTGAACTAAGCCTAGAAAACTTTGCATACCTTTTTAGGTCTTCAGGAATTCGTATGACTTTCGGCGGCAGGAATTCGCCTTTGTCTGGCCGAAGCGTGAGGTTAGCCGCGCGGAGGGCATCAAAAACGATTTGTAAATGCTCCAAATGTTCTTCCAACGAGTTTGAAAAAATTATAATATCATCGATAAAAACGAGACAAATCTTCCAAATGTACAGGCGGAGGATTCTTTCCATTAGGCGTTGGAATTCAGTGGGTGCGTTCTTTAGTCCGAATGGCAGAACTTTGAACCGGAACAAACCTTCTTGGCAGATGAAGGTTGTTTTATCGCAGGAGTTGGCGTCAAGAGGTACCAGCCAGTACCCTGCTTTGAGATCCAGGGTAGTGAAGAATTTCGCTTGTCCCATGGCGTCCAAATAATCGTCAATGCTTGGGATCCGGAACTTGTCCCTCGGCATGATGTCGTTTATTGGGTGGTAGTCGACAATGAGTTGTAAAGAGCCATCTTTCTTCTTTACCAGGAACAGTGGTGCGGCCCAGGGTGAATGAGATTGTTCTATAAAGTCATTGTCCAGCATTTCTTGAATACGGCGACGTACAATCAGTCTTTGTTCCATCATGGTGCGGTAGTAGTGATGAGATACAGGCTTTGCAGTGCTGGTGTCAATGCTGACTGTCAATTCACTAGTGATAGTGGGTTTGTTGCCGGGGAGGCTGAAAACGTCGCAGTTTTGGTTCAGCATAGAAAGGGCCTCTTTCTTTTGTGCAGCAGTGAAGTAAGTCTTTTTGGTCATCTTGTTCAAGGCGAAGTCCAGTTTTTGTTGTGCAGTGTGACAAGGGAATGATTTATTGGAGGGGGGGGCGGGTTGGTGATCGGTTAAGTTGTGATCTGCGGCGACAGTCGCTACTTGGCAATCGACGGAGGGTTCCGCGTGACCTAGGGTATGTTTTGCCATGGCGATAAACCGGATGTATTATCTGGACTGACTGTCAAACTTCATTAGGATATGGGTTAACCTGGCAAACTAAAATGGACAAGGTTTTTCCACTTATGGGGCAGTTCCGGGTTTTTATTCAGCCAAATCCGTCCAAAGTATGAGAGAAAAGGGATGGAATGATGAAAGAATTTTCTTTATGGCTGAAAGGAAAAAAATGAGAGTGAAGGAGAAGGAAAGAAAGAAGAAGGGTAGTAAGAGAGCAAAAGTGGAACAGAAGGAGGAAGAAGGCAAGATGGTGACTTCCTCCATCATATCCACCTCAAATTCCAGGATTACCTCCAGTACTACCCTCATTTTTTCAACTTCAACTGGAAAGCCATCAGTGGTTACATCTTAATTGGCAACTGCAACTTTCGATAGTACATCACATACTAGTCAGGCTTCATGCCCCATAGGCCTCGCAATGGGGAAACCAATGCCGAAAGGTCAAGCAAAACCCAGCAAGGGCTGAAAATCAAAAGTGGCAGCTCATCAAGTACAAGGGGTTGTTCCTCGTAAAATTAAGCAGGCAAAGGCTGCTCAGGCATGCCTGAAATGACTGCAGAAAAATTTAAGGACAGTCTCTTTGACTGTTATGATGTCTATCAGCCAATAACCAGAGAATCTGGACCCATTTGATTTTTTACAAGTGCAGTGGCCGACTATTTTGCTTTCAAGCAATTTGAGTCAGAGAGAGTGTTCCTTATGGTTAATGATGCCATTAGGGAAACATTTGGTGACTATGAACAACAGTTCAAAATCCAGGAAGCATTTCTCTATGATTAGACCAATTCACCACTGGAACTCTGGGAAAGAGTCATTTATGACTTTGTCCCCTGGTGGCTCAAAAGAGAAAGAGCACCTGATGTGTTTTCCTCAGTGAGGTATCTGGTGATGATGCTATTCCTTGTGTTGGAATGCACCCTGCTGTGTCCTATGCATATTGGAAACATTTATGCCAGGGCGATGGTGGTGGTGAATAACCGACTGTTCAGGGTGTATAGCAGCCAGGAAACCCCTTTGGAATTCAAAACAGCCTTTCGATCTGTGATGCTCAGTAGCAATCACCTCGCGGAGTGATGGGAGCCAAAAGGATTGCCAGTTCAGACTTGCAAACCTCTGTTAAATTCAGTAAAGCTCAGGATGGTAAAAGTGGCAAAACTTTGAAGGTTGCTGGACCTCAAGGTCAAGGTCGAGGCCAAGGAAGCCAAGAATTAGCTCCGAGTAGGCAAGTAAAGGTGCACAAAATTGGTAAAAATGGGGAAGGCCATTTCCAGTTCCACCACCCAAACG
Source organism: Romanomermis culicivorax (assembly GCA_963922205.1). NCBI lineage: Eukaryota > Metazoa > Nematoda > Enoplea > Mermithida > Mermithidae > Romanomermis > Romanomermis culicivorax. The sequence goes on along the minus strand of CAWUHX010000256.1, from coordinate 349,234 downwards.
AGGGTGGTCATGGAGGGATGCATTATAGCGATGCTGCACCCCAGGTGCAAGGTAGAGGTGGCCAGCATTGGCAATGGGTGTGGACGCCTTACATAGGTCATTGAGGAGTGCACAGAGGGGCGCAAGGAGTTAGCATTTCGCAACAGTAAAATATAGAAGCAAAGATTTTTTGCCCAAAAATCATTGTTTTCGCATTTATTTTTCACAAAAAACAAAAAATACAAAAAAATATAAAATCACAAAATTAAAAAAAAAAATCTTTTCTTAATTGTTGCGTGCTTTAAATTATTTATTTGTTTTCGTACTTCACATTGCCCAAAATGGGCATGTAAAAATTTTATTTTTCTGCTTAATCTCGGTTTAAATCTCCCCTCATTTTTTATTTTTGTTTTTTTGCTCAATTGACGAAGCCTGGTATTTGATTTTTTTGTGATAATTCCTTTACTAATGTACATAATATGTAAATTATTTAGATTTTTATAGAAAATTTTGAGGAGGTAGCATTGGAAAGGTGGCCGAGACTTCACAGCAAAACATGCAACTGGTATGAGATAGACACATATATATTCTGTCTCTGGCATCAATCATATGATCGAAAACGAAAGGTCATAGGAAGGTAGGTATCCGAAGACCCTCGGCCATTGTGCAGGTCAAAGTGGATCTGGCAGTGCGCCAATAAAAGTCAAGCTGATGCAGAGTTGTCGATTGGTCATTATTCAGACCAAGAGGTAGCGCACCCAGTTGGCCTTGTGGACATTCGAGTATACCTGGTAAAAAGACTTGACGTAAGAGGGTGGTCATTCGGAAAGCTATCCGCAATGGGGCAAGAATGACCAAAAAGGTTCAGAAAGCGACATTTACTGTATTAGATTCTGAAAAGTTCCCGAATTGTCATCCCGGTGTATTATGAATATTTTTAACCTCCCATTGGTCAGTTTCCAGGCTCGAGGGATAACGGGGATGAACATAGTCTATCTCCAGGTTGCCAAGAAACAGCCAACGTCAACGCAATTTGTGTTGACACCAATTTGCATATACACCATGCATAAAAAGGCTGGATGTTTATGTTTTTGTTCATTCTTTGTTTTTTTTATAAAGTAAAATCAATGGCCACACTGGCCATTATTTATATTGATTTATTATTATATTTTGTTGAGTTAATCGCCCAAATACAAATTCCCCATTCAGATAATTGTGATCGACCTTGCAGGGGAGGGAACACAGGCTATACCTCGGATCTCAGGAGAACCACCCAGCATGCAAGTCTACATTTTCAACTCTATTCTGGGCCCGATTTCTCGGTTTGCCCTTGGTTTGAATTTACTTGAGATCAGAGTGTTATTGACCTTCTGCAGTTTCTTGGAATGAAAGCAGGTGATCTTTTTTTGAACTTGAGACTGACTGAACTGTTGCAGACTTATTCTACTTAAGGTTTGGGCCTGATTAGGTGAATCAGGGAGTGACTGATTAGGTCTGCTTCGGATACTAATTTATTTATTATATTTCTCTATCACAACCCAAGTCTCATTTCAACAATGTACATTATGGAATACATTGTCCTCGGCTTTTTAAAAAATCTAGTTTATTAGAAAATGCCTGTATGGGGCGGAAAAAAGAATATATTTGCTTCAATAGTTGCCATGCTAGAAAAAGAAGTGGACTAGATTTTTGAGAACTTGAGTCGAAGTTGTAAAAAATTCACTTTCTCTATATTAGATTTTCATTCTTTCTGAAAAAAACTTTCCATGTCTGTGAAAAAGTACATTCTGCAGCATCATGCATTTTGTGCCCCCCCCCCTGACATCAACTACAGTAAAATTGTTCTATATGAAAAATATACACACATGATTTCAAATGTAAAGAAGTGGTAAACCCATAGCATTCTAACTCCCGACCAATTCGGAACTCCTGCCTCTCACACTAGCAGAGAAATAGTGAGGGGGCATATTATAATCATTTTCAGAACCATAAAGAAACCTGGGGTTGGTTTCACTAACCTGACATGAGGATATTCTCAACATCGGGATTAGATTGATGATTCTGAGGTTGAGCTAATCACAATGTCCAAATTATTTTCTTCCAATGCACAGAAAAGACACTTCAGGATTAACTAATACTGATGTGTAAGTTCGAGTTTGAGAATTGTAGATATTCTTATATTTATTTGCTTTAGAGATAAGAAAATTATGCAAAAATGTTAGTTCAACCCGACAGCTTGAGCTGGGGATAATCCCAACATTGAGCTCGTTATAATCCTGATGACATTCAAATTATATCAAACCAATTCGCCTTTTTGTTCGAGATTACCTTGAGCTCAAGCTCAGACCCCTTTAGTGCAACTGGGCCTTAATACAGTCATTGAGCACCAATCTGCAAGTGGGATTCAGCCCGGTTTATATTAGAGATGCACACGAAATACCCTACCTGGTTATCCCTGACTCTACTGGCACTCCCACGGCAATGGTACAGCTTTTTTGAAAGTGAGAAGGGAGCAACAGGGATGGGTGAAATTGCTCCCCTTCTGCAATCCAGCAAAAAGCGCTCTTTCTGTAATTTCAGTTTGAATTTTTTGTTAAATAGTTAAATAAAAGAGAATAAATTTGTCTTTTTTTTGAGAAAGAATAAAAATCCACTATAAAGAAAGTGAATTTTTTCTAACTTTGACACAAGTTCTCAAAAATCTAGTCCACTTCTTTTTCTAGCATGGCAACTATTTTCTTTTTTCTGCCCTATTGGGGCATTTTCTAATGAGCTAGTTCACTTCTTTTTAGTAGGCCTCAAGCATGCACCAAAACCTTCATAGAAGCACATTAAAGTTTTAAATGTGGTCAATTTCACGTCAGAAAAACAATAAAAAACAATCTTTAAGCTACGAATCCTCCCTTTTGGTAAAAGATGTGTAAATCACGTAGTACTTAAAAACGTTGTAAACAGACTGAAAGGTGACTATATCTATTGAATTCTTCATGGTCTAGAATGCCTCAACACAAAAAATTACATAAATACCTCTGTTTACACAAATGACTATTTTTCGTGTAAACTGACTGCCTCCATTGAATTCCTCATGGTCAGAATTATATTCCCTCAACAAATGCAAGAATACAATCGTTCACATTCAATATGGTTTTGTGTGTAAAATAATTACATTCATTAAATTCTCAATGATCGAAAACCCCTTCAGAAGAAAAATTTACGCGATAAATAATTTTTTGAAGAAATTGATCACATTCATTAAATTCCCTGTGGTCGAAAACCCCTTGCTCAAAAAATCATGAAAACACACTTGTTTACACCCAGGATAGTTTTTTATATAAGATGATCGCATTCATCAAATTCCCCATGGTCGAAAACCCCATCCACTGAAGTTCACACCCGGGATAAGTTTTTGTGCAAAGTGATCGCATTCATCAAATTCCCTGTGGTCGAAAACCCCTCTCAGCAAAGAATCACGAAAATGCGCTTGTTTACATCTGGGATAACTTTTTCGTGTAGTGTGACCATGTCCATCGAATTCCCAATGATCGAAAACCCTTGCAGCCCAAAAATTCCAATGAGGCCACGGGTTCAATTGAAACTGCAAAAGAATTAGTAAAGTGCATTAATGCGGCAAAAAATTATCTTTTTGAAGCCATAAGTATTATATAATTGGGGAATTTGGCGTTTTTCGGGACTTTGGACCACCATATAAATTGAATTGAGGCCATATTTTAAAAAATATGAAATCACATTTGAGATTGCACCCCCAAGATGCTTAGGGTGAAGTATGGAGGTTGAATATGGCACACTCATTGCTGGGCATGGTGGAACTGGGGCGGCCTTAAAAAGTGCATTGTTTGCACATTTTTAGGGCCCTACTGAGCACCACTTGCAGATAGAAGCAAAATGGCAAAAGGCACCCCATAGTTTGCCCATATCCCCAAAATTATGAAAAAACTTAAAGGTTCTAGCTCTTACCATTTCGGCTCTAAAGGTTCTAGCTCTTACCATTTCGGACACCAATTACTGGATATCCATCAATTCCTCAGTCTGCTCAGGATCAATCTACTTTCAACTCCTTCTTCCCTCTTTTTTATGGTTGTACCAATTCTTGGCTTTCAATTTTATTGGTTTGAGTTCCGAAATTGCAAAATTGGATTTAGAAGACATATTCCCATTTTGGTGGGTACTTGTCCTTAGCTTTTTTGGGTTCATCTTTTCTTGAGACAAAACTAGCCATCATATTCTGTCTACTGGGCTCAACCTATGATTAAATTGATTTATAATATAATACATATTTTAAACTTGTCATTGGTTTGGGTATTGACTTTCATTGATAAAAGAAGTGTGTGATCAGTCTTGATCAATACCTTTTGACCAAACAAATAATTCCAGTAAACTTTAAGACCATAGACAACTGCCAGGCATTCTCACTCCATATCACACCACTTCATTTTGTCTTCCTTGGGGATTCAGCTGCTATAGGCTGTTACCCATTGATCATTTTTAGTCCTCTGATAAAGTACTGCTCACAGTGCAGTTTCACTGGCATCTGTTTGTAGAACGAACTCTGCTGTTCCATACAAAACAGGATACCACAGAAATACCACTGAGGATAGTGCTTCTTCAGTTCCTCAAAAACTCAGGGATCTTCCTCTGTGGCTTGGAATTTCTTTTTTCTCATAGGGGTAAGCTTGTACAATGGTTCAGCCAGCTGTTCAAAATTCGGAATAAATTTCTTACAGGCAATAAATGCAAAAATTATTGCATTTTGCTTTCACTTCACAAAAATTATTCCATTTCGCTTTCACCCGTGAGATTCCATTTTCGTCCAGTATGTGTCCAAGAAATTGAACATTTTTTGGAAGAAATTCAACTTCTCAAGTTCATGTTTTAGCTTAGCTATCCCAAGAGCTTGCAACACCAACTCTAAATTCTCCAAATGTTCATCAAATGTCTTGGAGAATACAATAATATCATCGATATACACCAAACAAACTTTCCACACTAGACCATTCAAAACTTTTTCCATCATTCTTTGAAACCCTGGAGGTGTATTTTTCAGTCTGAAAGGCATGACCCTAAACTAGTATATGCCTTCCTGACATATAAATGCTGTTTTCTTCTTGCTACTTTCTTCAAATGAGACTTGCCAATATCTTGACTTAAGATTCAAGGTGGTATAAAATTTGGCATTACCAAGACAATCCAAAGAATCTTCCATTCTAAGTATATGATACCTATTGTCTTTTGCAACTTCAGTTATACCTCTGAAGTCCACAACTGGTCTCATGGTGACCAGCTGGGTTCAAAATTGGCATATTGAACCCATATTATTCAAATTCATCAAAACATAATCTTCCCATGTACCATCAGCCAATGTGATATCCACCCAAATTTCTTTTCATATTTGATCCCCTCTATGACTATATAGTTCAGGTCTGTTTTTGAAGATCAATCCCATAATATTGCCTTAATAAGCACATCAGTTCCATATGTTATGTATACTTTGGCACATGATACCACTGGAACCACTGTACCTAATTGGCATATTTTGGCGTGCCTCGGTGTTAGTATTACATATGGTCACATTAATGTGAAATGGGAGAGTTCGAGGAAACTTAGAAAACCTTAATTTCTCCTCCTGATTTGGAATTATCTCATGCTTGAAGGCCTTTGTAACCTTTGAATGATCTTCTTTCATTATGGCACACTTCAGTACTCCAGGCCATTTCATCTCACTAACACCTTGACCCATTGTGGCAATGCTATCAACACTTCCAGCAGATCCCAACTCTGTCTGACTCAACGTGGATGGTTGACTACTGGAAACCTCTTGCACACTTGGGCTACGGTTACTGATTTGAACTAGACCTTGAGGGGGAAGTGTGATCATCAGCTATTGGCAGCTAGGCAATGGCAGTTGAGGTCCTATATTGAGTTGCTCATTCTATAATCTATTCTGGTAATCAATGAATTGCTGATAAGAATCATAATCCACATTTTCAACATAATAACCTAGGACATGAGCTCCTCTACTGCTCCTATCAACATATTGCCATCTAAAGGAGGATATGTTGGTATACTTTTGCCTAAACCTCTGTTTCCACCATATCAATTTTCCTAATTATGTCCTTGTACATTTTTCTGTTCAAGGGTCTTACACTCATACATATCATGGGAATTATTTTTATGTTATGGACAATATGGTTTCGTGAACTCTTCTCCACCTTGCTTTTGGGGTTTGGCCTTATTAACTTTAGCAGAAATTTCATTTAATTTAGCATCAGTTTTTTGACTTACCTCTCAATAACAGTCAGTCAACTTCACAATCTCGTGTGACAACTCTGTCAGAACAGAATCATTTGTAGGTTCCTCAGGCACTTTTCCCCTTTAGGCAATAGTAGCCATTTGAGTCCCCTGTCAGTTTTTCCCCTCTATAGAAATGTTCTTCTTTTCTTATGCAAAGATCAGGGTTTGATTCCCTCCCCTTGCTTGCTGTCACATAGCTTTATTTTGAAACTACATTTGTGGAGCATTACAGAATTTATTTCTACAGACATGAACCACTTCAGCTTGCCTTTCACCCATGGTCACTTCATTTATCACAATTGAAGATTTGGATGTTCCTCGCTTTTTATAAGCAGCTGTATTCCCCTCATCTATCTTGTGTACATCCTCTGCCAGATCATGCAATGCCTTATACTTCTCCTTTTGATCCAGTAGTTCCATCTGATAATCCTCAGTTGCTTATTACAATAAGGTATCAGTAATGAAGCCATGTTAGAACTTTTCAGTCTTAATAGGGTAAAACCTCCCTACCAGCATGCTGATTCTTTTAAGGAATTTAACCGGAGGTTCATCAACCTCCTACTTTATGTTCATCAGTTCCTTTGCTTGCATACTGACATTTGAATCTGGAGCTTGCAGTTTGAGTAACTTTCTTCGGATTTTCTCTTAGCCTTTGAACCTTTGGGTAGTAGCTTTTGTTACTGCTTTAGAAAGAGCTTGTAAGGCAGCCAGCTTCTTTCTATTGGTAATTTATAATGGAAACTCTGTCTGCTAATCATTGAGGAAACTGAGAACTGTGTTTCAGTCATTTCATCTAGGAGCAACTTTGGCTTTAGGGCCTTCACTATATCTGACACAGTACGTTCCAATCCACCCACTGAGGAATCATCAGAATCATCAAAATCCTCTCATCCAGACTTTTTGGAGCATTTGTGTTTTGACCTAGTATCTTTGACTTCTCAATGACTACATGCTGCTTCCTCATCAGCCTCTTGGAAAATCTGCGCAACTATATCACATGCCTGCTCTTTAGCAGCATGTTTTTCAGTTACATGTCTTTCCATGGAAACGTTTGATTTCACAGCAGATTTGTCTGTGAGCTTTTGCTCTAAGTCATATGCTTCAGTCTGCTGTAACCTCTGGTCATTGGCATAAAAGGTTGCAGATGTCATTGGCAGAGTTCCACGCACACTCTGAGTTTGCAATGGTCTTTCAATAGCTCTATTCACCTGGATATACTTTTCTCCCAGCTCCAGAACAAACCTTTTTAATAGGCCTTGGACACCAGTCAAAATCTGCCATTTTATTAATTTTGAAATTTAACCATTGAATTTTGTCCTCCTCTTGGCTCATCTCAAATCCTAATTCATTCAATGGGTCTTGATGCTACTCATCCCAAATCATATCCAAAATGTCTCATCCATTCTCGATATGTATTGAATCATTGTCACCTCATTTAAAACATTCCTCTTTCATATATAAATAGATCATTTTGATCCTTGAACCATTTCAGTCCTCTATTGATAAGCACAATATTTCCAGTGTCTCTATCATCAGCAGTAAATAGTTCTTTTGCAACGCCATACCATGATTGATATTATTCTTATTGGCCATTATAGGTGCAGTGTCAGACGCACTTACTGCATCCATATTCACCTCAGCCTTCTCGCTTATGACATATGAGTTGGACACCTTTTGCTTGCTCATAGTACTAGATACCATAGGAAGTGCACAAGATTTATTGGACTCATCACACCTTGTACCATGCGGAGTCCTTGGTAAAGTTGTACAAAGTTGAAAAAATTGGTTGAATCCTTAGCATTTCTGGACATCTTGAGTCCTAAATCTTCATAAACGCCTTCGATTTTTTTAGTGCTTCAGGTGACTCTGCGCGCTTTTGCATTGCAAATGTCAGAAGACACCTCTTGTTATGTTTAGCTCTCTGCTTAAGTTTGAAGATGTCAGCAATATGACTAAAGAGTCTATGGGCTTGTATCAAACCATCTACCATAGGTCACTAAAAGGAGCTTCCTTTAAGTAATTGGCTGAACACAGTGCAACAGTTCTTTAGCAGAACTAAGCACAACCTTCAGTCACTAATAAGTTACTGGAATCTCTAACTCTTACAATTGAAAAGCAATCACGGCCCTCCCAGATGCTTCCATTAAGGCTAACACAAATACAGAGAATTCACTATAACAATATCCAGGAAAGACTAGGTCTTTCCTTGGTGATCTGTCCTGGTGAATTGGCGCCCTCCTCTACTAGGTGGGCAAGAACCATAATTATTATCCATAATAATATAATTAAAGAAATATGTAAGTAAGTTATGGCAGTCAGCATTCTGTTTTACGAGGTGGAAGAATAAACAAACAATGCTTAATGGATGCCACTCACCCACAACACAGAAAAGCAACATGAATGAATAATCACCCCATTTCTGGCTGAATTGTGGCTTCACCCGATTCACCAATTTTGCATAGATGTGGGATGACTGCTATGGTAAGTACATACACACAATTTTCTATGAACTTTTATGCACCACATTATAGCCTGCACACCTCTATTTGATTTGCACCAAACAGTAAGATAGTGAAGCACATAGTTCAAAAGATCTGGACAACATTTAAAACCATGCTCAAAAAATAGTTTTCATAATTCACGCTGTGATGTGAATATAGCATCCAAGTGGTCTAAACACAGTGTGCATTGTTCAACAGCATATCTAAGTGACTATCATGTATAAACTCATGTTGTAACGCGTGCTATAGTAAAAACCATGGGTAATCTCCTGCAGCCAAGTTGCGTCAAGAATCAAACTGCTTATTTTTCAATGCACTGTGTATAAAATAAGTTATAGAATAAAATTACTGACTCAGATATATTTTTTTTTCTCAATTTTCATCATCACACAAGAGTTTATCTAAAAGCTGATGAATGTAAAGGTAATGTGAAGTACAGAAAAGTGAATTCTTGCACCCATTTACTAATTCAGTCAGGTTATAGGATTTCCTGTCCAGAAATGCATTTGTATGCATTTTAAAATAGAAAATACCAAAACTTTCCAGCACCAAATCAATTATGATTCTTGGTGTTATTTATGCTGTATGGTCAGAAAAGTTAGCCTGGCTTATGTTTAGAGCTTTTAAACATTAGCATGTCATGCAATTAAAATATATACCCATATAAATGGGGTACCCAGATAATGGATAAACAGATACCCGAGTAGGGAAATTTTCATCATCTTAAGCACTACTCTCCAGTAATAATTCCCACCACTAAAATCTCAAAAATAGAACTGTCATCTATTTTACGGATAATTCTGCTCCTGTAACCAAAATCCCCTACCTTGATCAACAGATGGTTGATACTTTACACAAAATTACTTAATCCTTGTTCACTCCATGTACTCACTCGACTCATTCTGCTTTTCTGACTGACGAAAGTCAAGACCCTCCTGCAATTCTCCTTGCCCTTATAATATTCCTAATTTTCGTCATCAAAATGGTCACCGCCAAATTTTCAACCATAATCGTCCCTTGGCTATTCAGTCTAGGGTGCATTGGTGTCAAGCTCATCAAAGCAACACTGCTTGCAACACAGCAGATTGCTAACAGCTAAAACGAGCCATTATTGAAAAATGAAATGAGTTACTTTCCAAAAACTTTTGCCCATTTTTAGCACTTTATTGCTCTTTTTGAATGAAGCCCATTTCTGAAATGCAGTCAGTGACTCTTGCGGACTGTTATCAGTTGTCGGGGGCAATAATGCATAAGATTTTTTCACTTCTGAAATGGGCTTTCTGCAAATGGCCTGTAAGAGACACAGACAAAAATTCGTGGATTTTTCACTCCTGAATGGGCTTTGAGATCTTAATCTATAAGTTTTTTACTAAAATGCTTTTATATTTTGTTGTATTTTTGAGTCGAGTTACAAATAAGAATGAAGGAAACCTCATCGACTTATATTCAAATTAGGTTATTGACATATGTCGGACTTTCTTTACACCTTGAACTTGACCAGACTTGACCTTTCAAAAGATATACTTTCATCAAAACCATACATGTTACAGGGCCTCGAGATCTACTTGCCAGACTTTACCGGACACTATGAGGACGGAGTACATTGGATATCTATGTCATTTGATATAGACAAAGCCTTTAACTCCCTGAATAGGCTGTTTATCTGTAACACACTAGAAGCTTTTAACTTAGAAAAAATATTTAACATGGATGAAAGCTCTGTATGAAAATACACAAGCTGTAGTTGTCCGACTGCTGTGGGTGTTGGATGATGAGACTGTCCTTTGGGTTTACACAAAGGAAGTTGCAACAGTTCAACCACAGGCAAACAAATTACAAATACTTCAAAACTCTCACCTGATGCACAGATACGTCGCCAGGAAGATCCCCGAACCTCAGGCACAAAATTGTGATTTCTGATTGAGAAGTTCCTTCCCTGGTCTCCAATTTCCTAATTTTATTGACACTCCATTACACTCACGAAACAAAGCGTATAACCATGTTGAGCTTATACTGGGTGACAATATGATGAGGCTAACACAAATAAAAAATAACAAATATTAAATAAAAGGGAGGGGTCAAGCATCAATTTCAAACAAACAAGACACAATGAAAAATAACTAAAAACACAAGAAAGTGTGGCAAAATAAATCTATCTAAATTTTTGTACATCCAACACTTCCCACTGCATCCACCACCTACCCATCAACGCCTGCAGTCCAACATGTCCACCTACAGCAACCCTAACATAGTTATAAATGCTGGTTTGATGACTAAATGTTTTGAACTATGTTGGGTATCAGGCAGGGTGTCCAATATCTCCTCATCTTTTCATGTGTGTGAAAAAACAACTTTCAGGTCATTTTGTAGCTGTGGAGCCAGTTTCTGCCTGGATTTTGCTCATGTTTGGACAACATTGATTGTATCGCCAATTGTATTCAGGGCCAACGTTGATGGTTTATCCTTGCCTGGTTGATCCACATCATATTTTCGACTTAGAAAATCTGCAAATGCTTCTCTTTTCCATGGATGTATTCTACAGAAAAATTAAAAGAATTTACAAGAATAGAGGATTTCTGAAGACCTAGATTTTTCTGAACTAAGGTATTTTTGAACATGCTTATAAGGGGTTTATGGTCGGTTCTTATGATAACTTTTGATCCAAAAAGATAATGAGGATACATCTGAAAGCCATAAACTACTGCTAAACACTCTCATTCTGTGGTGGAAAAACGGGTTTCATGTTTGGATAATTTTCAGCTGGAATATGCAATCGTCCATTTATCCATGACAGTTTCTTGGTACAGCATAGCTCCGATTGCTGTTCTGTTAGCATCAGTTTGAATAACAAATGTAGCGGAGCCACTGTATACAGGGTAGCACAATGATGGGGCTGATGTTAGTGTCACTTTGATAGCCTTAAAAGAAGAAACATGGTCTTCAGTAATTTCCCATTTAACATGCTTTTTTATAAGTTTGCATGAAGGGTCTGCCATTTGGTCAAGGCCTTTAACAAATTGTTTACACCACTGGACCATGCCCAAAAATCGTTGTAGGGCTTTTTGGTCACGTGGAAAGTCGAATTCAGTAATGGCCTTGATTTTCTTTGGATCCGGCATGATTCCAATTATGCTTAGTATGTGTCCTAGAAAACTGACTTGCTTTGGCAAAAAATGACACTTCTCGGGTTTGAGTGTCAAATTGGCAGCCTGCAAACAGTCAAAAACAATTTGAATGTTTCCTAAATGTTGCTCGAAAGTTTCGGAAAAAAACAATAATATCATCAATGTAAACAAGACAAATTTAACAAATGTATGGCTGCAACACTCCTTCCATAAGCCGTTGGAACTCCATGGGGGCGTTTCTAAGGCCAAAAAGCATAACCATAAACTGACACAGTCGGTCTTGTCAGATGAATGCCAATCTTTCTTTGGAATCTGGTGCCATTGGTACTTGCCGGTACCCACTTTTTCAATCGAGCATTGTAAAATACTTAGCCCCTCCCAAGTTGTCTGAGTAGTCATCCATCTTTGGGAGAGGGTATCTGTCATCTTTGGTAACATCATTTATGCCCCTAAAGTCTACTACAGGTCACCAAGATTCATCCTTCTTGGATACCAAGAATAAGGGGGCCGCTAGGTTCTATTACCTATTTATCAAGGTGACTGGGTTCTATTACCTGTTTATCAAGCATGTCCTGGATGTGCTCTCGGACTATGTGGCATTGTTGGATAGGCGCGATAATAATGTTTGGCTATGGGTTTCGCATCTCCTGTGTCTATACTATGTTGCACTAGATGGGTGACTGTAGGTGGATCGCCTGCTAAACTAAAAGCTGAGTGGTTTGCCAGCAGGGATTCACGCAATTTGCCTTTTTCAGCACTTTCTAAATAGGATTTCACAACCATTTTGTTCATGTAAGGTAGAAATTTTTGAGTTGTTTTGTCATCAGAATTCGTAATGGCATTAGTTGAGGTCATGACCTCATGCACAAGCATAGCTACTTTGCCAATAACTTCATTTTTGCTTACTTTTATGGTCTCACTTGAATTTTTTATGACCACTACGGGGAAGCGCTTGATGTGTCTGTTGATGATGGCTGGTTCAATCGATAATGACGAGGAAAGATCGTCAGAAGTGACCACACATGGAGAAGGGGTTGTGAATTTGTAGGTGACCAAATGGTACCAAGAATAACGTGGTCCGTGTAAGGTTGAATCAAAACGTTTTTGACCAATATTACTGGGTGAGCTGACACAATCTGGTTAATGGATGACGTGGTTGGTGTTGGAGAAGTTACATGTAGTGGGATCCGCAGGGGAGGAAGCATTGAAGCCCTCAATGGCGACTCTGGATGTTGGATATTGAAATTTACCTGTTTGTTGGTGGACCATCAAGGGCCACCAGTGTTGAGGCAACCTTTTCCCGCCACTCAGGGCTTCAGTAAAAGTTAGGCTCGGTCTGGGACTTGAACCCAGGACCTTGCGGCTACCATTCCCACGCTCTAACCTACTGAGCCAACCAAGCAGCAGGAAAAACGCTCTCCTTTTGCAACAATTCCTAGTTGAAGTGGTTGCTGTGACCACTCTGAACACAATAGTAAGAGTCCTATTTCGAAAATCGAAAATTGCTTGGATAACTTCATGTGCTAAAAAATTTGTACCCAAAATGATCGTGGATGAAGGTGATACCAACACAGTAAAGTGGATACTGTGTGTGCCCAAATGTTCGAGTTTCATATAGAAATGGACTGGTCCCAAGGTCGCTGACTGTTGGCAACTGTAATAATCACGAGGTGGGCAAATTTCTAGGGTTCATATGAGTAATGTGTTGGTACATGTCACGTCCCATAATGGAAGTCATAGCCCCAGCGTCCAACAGTGCTAAACCCCTCCAATTACCTATCTTGGCTTTGATTTCCAGGGGTTGCATTTTACAATATGTTTGAAAAAACATACCTTCTTTTGGCGCTAACTGACAAAAATATCTGAGACTGCTATCATTCCAACTGAGGGCGGAAATAATGTCCTTGGCAGGATCCATTGTGTCCTGAAAAATAGTTGAATTTTGTAAATTTTACTTTTATCACCTCTAGTTTTTTCCTTCAGAGGTGTAGAATCCTCGCTATGAAATGACATCGTTTGGTTTTCTTCAGCATTGGTAATGTTTGACTCATGCTTACTGTTTGCCTGTAACTTATTCCTGGAAGTATGAATAGGATTATATTGTGCAAATGGGGCGGCAGTATTTTGATTCAGATTAGGAGTTAAAGGTGGAAAAGATACTACATATTTGGGATTTTAGTACTGTGGCGGGAACTGGTTTTGCATATTTGCGTTCTCCCCTATACTTTGAATATTTGGCATATGCAGCAGGTTACTGTAATATATTTCCTTCCACGTAGGTGGTCTCCCCGAAGGTGTGGTATAACTACCAAAACCTCCACGAGTATAAGGGGCCACAAAACGTGGTTGAGTTGAAGATTGTGTGGGTGGGGGAGGTTGATAGGAATTTTCAGGGGTGTTATGGTAGTAAACAGAAATATCTATTGTGGGGTTTTGTGCTGCGTATTCTTGTAATTTCACACATCGCTCAGTTGAGCGACCGAACATACAATGATATTGGCAGCAGAGGCGCGTTCTTGAGATACCTGGTGGTTGCAGAGCTGCAGCAGGTGCTGCAGGGGTTGGCGGCGGGATTTGATTTTTCTCTAAGATGTCTATAAGTTGACCAAAAAGCGCATTATTAGCCAGAATAGTGTCATTGTTAGGTTGCAGCGCAGGTGCAAGCATGGGAGATGCAGGAGGTAGTGCAGGGGGTGGTTGCTGCTGATGCCAAGAAGGGTTACTGGTATAACTGCTGTGCTGAGGGTCTATATTTTGATTTCCTCGCCCTCTGTAGGATAAATTACTGGGTGAATTTCTGAAATTATTACCTCTAAATCTGTTGAAGGATTGTGGCGGCAGCAGGGATCCTGGTTGAATATATGGCTTACTTGCTCCGGCAATTTTGTTTTGTTGATTGGGAGGCGATGGTGTTTCTGCAAGTTATTGCTCAAACAATTTATCTTGAATCTTTAATTCCTTTTCCAAGTTGTTACAGAATGTAACTAAATCCTGGAGTGAGACGATTTGTCCTCTATGTTTATCCATCCTGGCCTGCATCATCGGAGATGATTTGCTATAAAATTGTGTAATTATCACCTGGTCTCTCTTCTTTTTCGCTTTTATCCTGAAAAAGAGTAGGTGCATAAGAATATAATTGATTAACAAAATGTACAAAACTTTGGAAATCTCCCTGAGAAATAGTGGACCATTCACAGTGAAGGTCACTTAAGGTTCCAGGGGAGGCTAAAAAGCTTATAATAATTTGTTTAGCATCTTCGTAGGAAGCATGGTTTTCCATAAAGTGATGAATGTTGGGGTTGATGGTTCGTCATATGATTTTGAGTTTAACACTTTTGGGTAAGGGAGGATTATTTCTAAACTGCTGATCTGAAGTTTTAAAAAATTGCAACACTAACTTTGGTTTGATACCCATTCGAAGGGTAAAATGAGATACTCCTTGTTGGATTTGGTTGGAAATTTGCAACATTTCTTTTGGAGTCAATTGGAAAGCATCTTTGCTGATGTCATTGTCACAGGAAATTTCAGCCGGCAAGGTATGGGGTGGATTCACTAACCCATAATCACCTTGCTCCGTGGGCAATGGGCCCATGAGGAGGAAATCCCACATTAGATGTATTCATGGGAAAATTGCATGTTTCAAGATCCGTAATCTTTTGCTGCTGGGTGATGATCTGATTCTTCATTTGTCCTAGGAGGATCATCATTCTCTCCATTTGCAACGCTATGAGATCCAGTTTTTCTTGGGTGGGGGGCGTCATTGTGGGCAGTTATTGTGTGGGAGTGGGTCGCCAGCGTCAAGGGGTGGGGTGGTCACTTTCGACAGTGGCTAAGACATGAGTTTAAGACTGGCTTATACTCAATAATATTGGTCTTCCAATCGAACATGAGAAAATCGCTTTGGTTCGATTTTTGAAAGAAAACAAAAGAAAAATGTGCAAAAACAAGAACAATATACGAAATATCATGCACGTCAACAACTAAACAAAATAAATAACAAGTAAACAACTTACCTCACTTACCTGTACCAGTGGAAGATTGTGTGGTGATGGACGAAAGGGTGGAGGGGAGAAACAGTTCGAACTTTGAATGGACAAGGCCTTGGGTATAGGCGAGTAAGGTAAATCGCTCAACCAAGAATCAAGTGGGGTGCTGGGTGGGACGACAATAGCAGCAAAAGCTTTGCAGCCAGCATATTTTCCAGAGAGAATGAGTACGACCTTCTTTTATTTAATATCCAACTAATACTAAAAAACTTTTGCCTTTATGGCCCACATCGAACACACAAAGTTATGCAAAAATAATCAAAACAAAAAGAACGAAAATGTTATGTGCAAGAACGATTTTATTGTGAATGTGTATTTATATTTATAAATTTTAATTGATAAAAAATGAATAGTATCAGTTCAGGTAAATGTGTGGTATACTACAAGTGGAATAAAGCACTTTACATTGCCAGCCACAACTAATCGTTAGCTGGTCATATGATACTTCAACAATTTTAGATCCTAAAAAGTTGACACATAAAATTTATGCCTGATTGAATTGTTTGCAATGGTCGAGTTGACCAATATTACTGTAGTCTTTTGTGGTACACTGTTGGAGGGCCTGATAACCCTTTCCTTAAAAAATGTAAGATAGGTATGTGCTGAACCATTTGCCATGTACTGGATCAGAATACTACTTACATCTATATGTCATGTTTATTCAGGAGCGTTCAATATGGAAAATGGTTATGCTGAAGCTGCTCACATACTGGAACACGAAATTGCTAATCAACGTTCATTGGAGGTTAAACAAATCATAAGACATATTTTCATTATGTTGGCAACAAGAATTGAACTTTCCTAACTGCAAATAATTTGGCACAATCCTTATGCAGTAGTCCAGATAGATTGTTCCTGCCACACTGTTTTACCTTACGCAGGGTGTTGCAAATCCATCTACTTCCATCGAAAATTTGTTTTGTTTTGTAGTAATCGTAATGTTTTGCAGAGAACTCAATTTTAAGCATTGAATTTTGTCTTTGCAAAACACGGGATTAACTTTTGCTCAAAAATAAAAATGATAAGCTTATCATCATTTTTGCTCAGATTTCTTCAACTCGTTCTTTTGATGTTTCTAATTGATCAGCAGCTGTGGCTGGAATATGTTGCTTGAATACCTCAATCAACCATGATCCTTTCGAACAGGAACACATTTTTTGGACAAAATAAGTAATGATTCGAGTGAAAATTTTCAAAAGACAGTAGCTAATACATGTTGTGTTTGTAAATGCGTTGGGCGCTGATGAGTCACGGCAGGATTGGGATCCCAGGATTCGTCCTTAATGTACGTGTTTTCCACGCCCATGCTTACCCGATTAACCTAATTAATTGTACTTAAACCCAAGACTAATTACCCCACCAGTTAAGGAAAAGACGTTTTCTTAATTGTCTCCCTAATTGAGTATAAACCGAAAAGAGAGACTTTTCTACTTTTATCTACTAAATCAGAAAACACTTACTTACAAATGATACTGGGCGACAAAACAGACGAATCACTCCCAGAAATAGGAATAATGAATTGCGTGCGTGGAGGTGGCAAGTAGAAATAAGTGACCAGCGGAGCACACGTTCAATAATAAAAACATATTCGGAATATGAGAGACAATGAGTGAGACAGCGTGTACTGACATGTGCTACAGTAAGACGACTGTTGATGGTCCGCGTTGCTCACTCCACTTGCTACCTGCGGGCCTCATGCGTGGTTTGACAAAAATGACTAAAATCGGCCGAAACACGCTACAACACCCCTCCCCCTTGCGGTAGATCGCCCCAAGCGATCGTCAAGAAATAATTTAAAATGCTAGGGGAAGGGCACCACCACTACAGGCCGTCATCGGGGTGGCGGAAGAAATCTTCGGTTTTGCGCAGTGGGACCGATGGAGTCCTTGGTGTTGTTTGAGCCGATTTTGGGCGGCGCATAGGTTGAGATCTCCCAACACGAGTTGCAATTAGCCGGGCTGTAAGTTCAGCAACGCCACAGCTCACCTTGTTACTCCATCTGCACCAATATACTGGAGAGCACCAGCATACAAGGCCATGCAGATGGGAGGGTGAGGCCCGCCACTACAATGGCGGCGGTAATGAAATGGGTACACTGCTGTGGATGCGGAAAAGACAAAAGGGTGCAAGTAGGGGCGTGTGGCAGTAGAACATGTCGAGTCGTCTTACTGCATGGTCTTAGCATCAGCTGCACGTGTGCTGGGGAAACTAGTACAAAATGAAGCACACGAAAGAGATTAGGAAAAACAAAACAACCAGCGTTAATGAGGTTAATGAAAAAAAAAAGAAAAAACAAATATTACTGTACAAAAGCTTGGAATCAATGGTGTTGATGATGGCGAGTATCGGATGCAGATTGAGATTGTTGTTGATTGTCGCGACAGTTGTTGGCGATAGCAGTCATTGTGATAACCACGGGGGGTCACCAGGATCATCATGGTCATCGAAACAAATGGAGCGAGAGTGGCGATTGTGACCGTAGTTGGTGGTATCTCGGCCACAGGAAGACGAAGTGTAAGTTTGCGACCATAACGGCAAGAGAGGTTTCACACTGCGGTGGGGCAGTTGCATAGCTATCAACGATGGACAGTCCGAGGGCAACCCTGTTTGCAGCAGCAGTCGCGGTGGCAACAAGTTCCACCGGGCAGAGAAATCATGCCGGCACAGCAGGGGTACGGGATGGTCGGTTTCGCTATGATACTGGAGGTAGATTTGTTGGATATTGGCGATTTCGTGTGGTTGTGGGAACAGTGAATATTGCGGGTAGGCCATCCAGCTGTCGATCAAGCCAACAGCCGTGTTATAGGCCCGCAATAGACACGACGGGTTGTGCAAGCCTTGAGCTTCGTACAGAGAGAGGGCCCAATGGGCCGTGTGCACAGTGTGGCGTGGAACTGGTTGGTGGAGCAACTCCTAGAACTGGTCTAGTCGTGATAACCAATTGTGGTTGGGCGGGCGTGATACTCTGAACTGATATCAGGGCGGTAGGCAGCAGCGACATGGGGTGAGTTACAGTAGTTGTCGTAGCAGACGTCAGGGCCGTGGGCAGCTGTGACCTGGCTGTAGGCAGAAGCGATGTTGAGGCTGACGTGGCTGGTTCCACCTCCATTGGGGGCCGTGGCGGTAATGGGGCCTTGAACACTGCTTTCAGCAGATTTTTCAAAGCTTCCATACGTCTTTGGATTTCAGCATCACGGTGCAAAGGGCTGATGTAATCCATCAATTTTGGTGGTGATCAGCGGAAACCACACCAGTAGGCATCTTTGTAAAAACCTGTCAAGTGCACCTGGCACATTTGCTCACCTTGAGCATGGTGCGGCAGTGCATCATCGCGGCGTTCATATTGGCAGCTATCAGGGGTTGTAGCCTGAGGCTGCTGGGTTTCTTTCCGGTGGCCATCATCACCAGAGTAGGACTCATGGCATGATGTTTTGCCGGCGCTGCTGTTTTTGTGGACATGACCTTTGCTTGGGGCCTCCCAGTTGTCTGCGAAGATTGACGAGCCTCTCCACGAGCTTTCTGGTTATCGCGTTGTTCGCGGTGACAGGCTGTTCGTTGGCTGGGCGTTTTGCCGCACTCAGTACCTGAAGTACTATGTATCGGCATTCACCTGATGCAGGGTTTGTCTGTCGTATGCGTTTTGTGAGATTTTCAGTATTCGGCCTCTTCCTGAAGATGCTGCTTGCGCTTCATGGAGTGTTTGTAACATCTGGGTCTTTGGATGGGCTGGCCATGGGGATCTAAAGCTGGCCCGGACGTGCTGGGAGCCTGTGGGGTTTGAACATCCACAGGTGCCATCGACGGCAATAGAGACACAGTGGTTGAGAGATGGGCGGCAGCAGTGCAGTGGGCGGCTGTACGGCCGCATGAGCAATTACCAGAGCCGGTTGCATAATTTGAGGAACCAGGGCACCTGATGTCGATTGCAGCAGCAAGATACATTGTATCTCTTCCTTAAGCGTGTCCGGATAGTCCATCCAGTGGTGTTCGGGGAACAACATACCAGGTTGCGGCGACGGAAAATGATACGCGGTGAGGGCCGTTGCCAGTGCTTGCCATTGTTGATCTGAAATTATATGTTGTGAAAAACGGACAGGTGCACTATACCTAGCAGCGGCAACAGTGGCGATAATCCGAGGTTCTGGCAGAATTGCCAGAGTGGCCAAATAGACTCACGGGTCCACGGCAGTCGCCGTCGGAGGCAACATTGCTGCGGGTTCGAAAGGTAGGACCACCATTGACGTGTATTGATCGAGGGTGCTTTCTTCAAGAATGTTTGTTAATGTTTGATCAGTGGCCGTGTTTGTTTCAGCATCCATGGCGGCGGGTTGGATGGTGGTGGATTCGTCCATTGTCGCCGGGGCGAGGTTTGAAATTTCGTCGAGCATCAGTTTCAAGAAATTGGTGATTTGTGCAGCTGTCGCCATAATATCGGATGGAGCAGCGGACGTAGGAAGGGCCGACACATTAGTTGATGGCAGCAGCTTCGCTATATTCAAATTGAAGATCAGCATATCCAAAAGTTCTTCCATGGCAGGTTCCAAGTCGACACCTAGAGTAGGCCGTTCAAGCAGTTCCTTGGTGGTGAGCATGTGCATCGAAGCCGTAGTCGGCATGGGGTACGCATATACCAGCGCGGGGAACAAAAATCGATTTTGGAAGTCAATGATGCTGATGAAGGTTGAGTAGAAATGGAAAGGGCTATGGGGATTAGCCATGGTCGATATCAATCTGTTCAATGGATGTTTCCTTGTGGAATTCCTCGTCGAAAATGATCAGGCGCAGAGCAAACTGGTTGCAGAAGTATGTTCCGTGGTCACTTGCGAAAGATGGCTCTCACTCGGGTATGCGGTTCATCCATTTGGTGAGCTTTGATTGGGGGTTGCCATCAGTGCGGTACCACATTCAATTGTAGAAAGTGGTGCATGTTGCGGAATCCTTATTTTGGGCGTCGCAAAGCAACAAATTGTTCATGTAGGTGTATTCGACGGCAGAACACGGCGAAGCCAAAAGCGCGGCCAAGGGCATGAAAGATGTTAGCCATCCGAACCAGTCGCCATTCACCTGTAAAAAACTAAGAATGGTGGAGGGGTGATAACGGTAGTGAGTACCCTGGTAGGTTTGCTCGCCGAGTGGTTGGTTGGCGGCAACACGTTGGATCCACACGTCATCAACTTTGTGCTGAATGGGTGGCAGCACAGTGTCCGTTTCATATTGAAGGCAATCACGAATAGCCAATTTGTACATGGGCGAAACTGGAAAGTTGAGTAATTTGATGAGCCCCTCTGTGAGGTTACCCTTCATGGTCAAAGTGAAGGCTGCTTGAAGGCATTTCGGATCATCAAATATTGATTGAGGTCGGAGGGCCGGGTCTTCGTCATCGGAGACGTCCGGTGATTTATTCCACTCGTCCTTCTGCTTCTTCTTCTTTTTTGTTGGCACTTTTGGAGTGGTGAGAAGCTTGGGATGGGTTGTACACGTCAAAACTTTGATGCTGCAGAAACCATTGGGCACCGTCTCTAAACAAAAAGACTGACTGTGGTCGGACGATGTGCAATCGTACATAAAAAATTTGTAAGCAGAAAGAACCTCGTCTCGCATAATCGCAGGGAGGGCGATTTGCGAGATAGTAGGATAAATTCAGTCGGCCGAGTCTGGGGGTAGAACATCCGACAACGCGACGTTGTGAAAAGTGGTGATTATTGTTTCGGTGAGATGGTCGATTTCAGCAATATCCAACAAGTCATGGGGAAACAACGCGGGGACGTTGTATACCTCAGGGATGAAGCCGTAACAGCCAAAAGCCAAGAACTATAGGAGTGGATAGTAGGCATCGATGGCTGCATACCTCCGATCGCAGGAATGATGTCGCGGAGTTGTCTAAAAATTGCAAAGGGGCTGGGAATCTTAGCATAAGTTTCAGAACGTCCAGCGCCCACATGGGGGAAACAGTAGCTTTCAGGGTGTGCTTTTCAGGGAAGAACCCTATTCTTCGAGCCAGCTCGTACAGCGGCGGGGAGATGTCGATGTTGCCGATTACGCCTTACGCGTCAAAATGAATTGCTTTGATGACGGGGTCTTTATTTTTCTTTTGGCGGTCGGTCCGGAACTGGGTACCTAACAGAGCATAAATCCCCACCAAGTCGTCCGCTCCATGGGAGCAAACAACGATGGTGTGTTCGCCGTCAACTAGGGAGGATAGCGGGGTCCAGTATTCTAGGGTTTCGAAAACAAAAGTTTCGAAAACAAATATCCTGCCATTGGGGAACGCAAGTTGAACATATCGGGGGTAGCTGGATGCCGTGGAATCAGCTGGCATAGGCAGGGTAAACTGGAAATTCTTCATGTCCACGGCAATGATCGATTCGGTGTTGAAGCTGACTAGGGTGTAGCCATGGAAGTTTGGTGTGGGTTGGGCAGCCAAGGCCTGCCCCAAACTTCCGGGTGAGAGAAAGATTGCCGCAGCAACACATTCCGAGGTCTGGCTTACATGGAGACGTACCAGGATTCCAAATCAGCGGCACGGATCAATCGTTTGACGTTATTTTCTGGAACAAGAGGGAGCGCCATATTTGACATATGACACAGTGGGCACCAAATCGAGGAAACAAAATGGAATCAAAATGGTGACTTTAGAGTGGGACCAAGAAAGATGTGGCCTTGCTTGCAGTTTGAAAAGAGGAAACACGCCCTGAGGAAATGGTGGCTTGGGCGGCGATGTTACTTCGACGGGCACATTTTGACAACTGGATCGGGCTATGATAGCAAGATAACGAGAGTTGTCGTATGCGGAGGTCAAAGCAGCGGCCGATTGTGGTGTATCAGGTGCCACAACTTGAGGATGACATTATCACGGTGGCTGACCATGGGCTCTGGTGCAGGGCTACAGAGTGGGTGGTTTCCCATGGGGTCCCAAGCAAAGGAGCATGCAAAAGTAGAAGCAAGGAAAGCGCAAAAATAAAATGTACCATCGCATTAGAAGCTCAAATCGTTTTGATAGGGCTGCTGTTTTGCCCATCCAACATCATAGCATTCGTTGACGTTGATCAATTCATGGTATGATGGGGCTCATCGGCTGCAGAAGCGGACGAGGTCGATGGTGTTGTCATTTCGAAAAAATATTTTTGAGAGCGGCTGGAAAATGCGACTATTGTGGACGAAAGTGAGAAATAGAAATGAAATGGTAAAAAAATAAGCTGCTGGAAGGTGAAGAAAGTGTAAAGTAAGGAAAGGCAAAACTACGGTTACAAAAAAGGAATACAAACACCACTATATTGATGGGGGCTAAAATGGGGGCTAAATATGGGGGCTAAAATCAACCTCT
Source organism: Romanomermis culicivorax (assembly GCA_963922205.1). Taxonomy (NCBI): domain Eukaryota; kingdom Metazoa; phylum Nematoda; class Enoplea; order Mermithida; family Mermithidae; genus Romanomermis; species Romanomermis culicivorax. The sequence goes on along the minus strand of CAWUHX010000256.1, from coordinate 325,950 downwards.
CGTTAATGGAGGCTAAAATCAACCTCTCCCAATTAGTCTTATGAGGGTGAATGCAGCCAGGGTCTGGTGGAAATAAACGGAATGGCCTCATGCTGAACAAAACCTAACATTAAAGAAGAAACCCCCTCCTACGGCAGAAGTGTGGGGACTAGGGAAATGTGTAATGCGATGTTGTAAAGTCGGTAAAGTGTGTGTTTACTGGTGGTGAACGGGGCAGAGGAAAACAATGGCTCAGGTTACACTTGATCTGCATCCTTGTTTCGTCAACATCTTCACCATGGTCTAAATTAAACAAATGTGAATGTTATGTACAACTCGGCATGATGAGCCCCATATCATAAAAGAAAATTTCAAAGCAAACTATTGGTGGGGTAAAGTGTGAGGCAGACGTGGTCCACCCGCTTTGAGTTCGAAAGCATTTTTGGCGGGGCGCGGTATGAATGGTTTCAAACACCTCATAGAAATGGTTTGCAGTTGGCTGGGCGCATCGCGTGAATCCATGGTGATGACGTTTTCGGCTGCGCGGGACGCATCGGTGATAAGAAAAGGCCCGATGAAATCGGGTTGGATTTTGTTCGCCTTCCGTGTGTTGGTCAAAAGGACAAGATCGTTGACAGCGAAAATGTGTGTTCCGGCTTTGAGATTGAAGTATTCTTTACTGACTGCGGCGGCTACATCAAGGTTAGCTTTGATCTTCTCCTGCATCTCTAGTTGTGCTTGTGTGAGAATATGCTGGTAGGCGTCGTAATTTAGCAGCAATGTGAGCCGGCGGCCGCAGTTGTAGTGGAAGGTTATGCACAGTTAGTAACCTCTTAATGAGCTGAAGGGCGAACATCGTGGGAGGCAATTGTTATGGCTCTGATCGGGGGCGGCGAGTAATCGGCGGCCAACAGTATAGAATCCGAGAGTGTGGGTTGACTGATGGTCTTTTTGGTCATTGCCCTAGTGACCGCGTTGACATCTCCGTTGACTTCCATGTGCCATGTGGCGGCTGCTGGGAGTATATCAGGTATGGTTAAGTCGGGGGCCAATAATGCACCAGCAGTGTGAAAATCTTTGTGGAAAATCTTGGCCATCAAGTTTTTGGTATTCCGGATCGGCATTTTGTCGCAGTCGTCTTACCTGGACAAGAAATCGGCACAAGCTTTGTCTTTACCTTTGACATATTCGACCTTGTAATCGTAATCTTGGAGATTGATAGCGAAAGGTTCGAGGTGCGAATTTCAGAGCTTTTCATCTTTGAGCCATTCGAGGGGCTTGTGGTCAGTGCCAATGATTACCTTTTGGCCATAAACATAGTGGCGGTACACCCTGAAGCCATAGACAATGGTGAGGCATTCCCGCTAAGTTGTACTGTAGCAGGCTCCGGCATCAGTGAGTACATGGCTGTTACAGGCGATGACCCATTGATCGTATCTGCTTTCCTGGTATAAAATTGCTCCCATGGCCATCGTACTGGGGTCAGGTTGTATAACGAATTGAGCTTTTCCATTGTAGACTGGGTAGCAGAGGAGAGGTGATGACATGAGGGCTTTCTCGATACTGCCGAATGTGGCTTGGTGTTCTTCTGTGGCTGTGTATTGGGCGTCTTTCTGTAGGAGTCTGTACAAAGGACTACTCACTCCTCTTCAGGAATTTCCTCCAGAACGTTATCATTTGTGATGTTTAAGAACAATTCTGTTTGAGGATGGATGGAGGGGATTACTTTGAGCGGCAACTTCACATCTTGTATCTGAATATAATTTTCTTTGAAGTTCAAAATCGCGTAGATATCCGGGTGTGCGAGAAAGTCGGTGCCCATGATACATTGATCATTTCCGTCATTGTCGGGGATTACACATTTGATCATATGTTCACCGAACGCGGATTCCATTGTAACAACTACTGGGCCATGGGCGTTAACAACGGCGCTGTGGGCCACTTTGATTTTACCACATATTGGAAGTTGGAGCAATTGCTTGTCGAATGCGCGTTTGATTAATCCTGATGACAATAGGGAGCATTGGGCACCGGTGTCAATGAGCGCGTGTGCCTTGAAGGCTCCAATTTTGATGGGAATTTGGAAAGCTCTCGTGGAAGCGTATTTGCGGACAAAAGTCTTTGATGAAGGTGTGAGATTGTCGATTTGGCAAATGGTCGAGTGGATGTGACAAGGGTCTCGGAAAGCATGGTCGGTTGCATTCCAGCAAACCATCCCGGGGCTCACAATCGGTGCGGCAAACGCTATTTCCTTAGACAGGATGAGCATGTTGGCCGTGGATGTTGATTGGTTAATTGCGCGTGTATCGAGAGCAATCGCGGTTACAGTAGCGGTTGATGGCAGAGCGGGTAGGGCCAGTTGTAGTTCTGAGGACTGTGAACTGGCCCGCGAGGAATCCATAGGCATTGTTAGGTATGGGGCCAGCACAGCATTGTAGTGGATATGTTGTTCCCATGGCGCCGGAAATTGCTGATTCGGCTAGACAGCCTAGGTGTCATGAACAAAATCATTTGGGCAATTGATAGGATGACTTTCATAAAAATGATTCCGTGCACTGCAGGAGTAGTTTGAACCTCTTTGGGGCGGTCCTCCCCGGTGTGGTCTCCAATCGCATTGGCCACGGATATCATTGGAGTTAACTCGAAATTTGGTTTGTGGAAGTTGTGCGGCATAGGTTGGACAGCCGAAATCCTGTCTAGTTGTTCGATAAGCGTTTTGTCGCTTGAGCCAGAAGCAATCTTCGGTGTTGTGGGTGGGTGACTTGTGGACGTCGCACCAAAGGCCTGTAGGTTGCGTGATGCCAGGACGATCTCAGCTTGCAGATCTGTCGAAGCAGTTGGCATGTATCTCTCGGGATTGAGGTTGATGGCGAGGGCTTTGTTGCCGGTTACTGGATAGATTTTCCTTGGGGCGTTGTCAGGATTTATGTTCTTTGTGTTCGTGATCATATCATTGAATCAATTGCTCCAGAAGCAGCTCTGTGCGCAGTGGCCGCTGCGGAGATTGTTCTAGCGGCTGCAGTTGAAAAGAGACCAATTTAGTGGGCAGTGGCACCGAATTTTGTGTGCAGCTGTCAGTTGAAAGGGTGCCTTCGCGATAGTGGTTCTGTGATAGGTCTGTACTACGACCGCGGTCAAAACGGTGATCAATGGGCTGGGGAGACCTAAGCGGCTGCATTTACGGGTCAGCTTGGTTGATGAGAATGGGTCGCTCTGCCATTCTGCTTTCAGCTTTTGTTGTGTTGAGGAGGCTACGGGCTTTGGGGACAGCATTGGCCAATTGCTGGACATTTGTAAAACTTCTGGCTTGCTCTCAGATTGTTAATTGGTAGAAAACAGGCATTTTTGTCAAAATGGTGTCAATTACTTGTTTGTCCGGAAAAGTTTGATCCTCATCCTGATACAATAATTGTACGTAAGTCATTACCTTACTCAAAAACGTGGCTGGTTCCTCTTGGACTTCGGGGGTGATTGACGCGAGCTTGCGTTTGAGAGTCATCTGGTTGCAATCCAGGGCTAATTGGAACATGAGGAAATTTTTCGCCTCCTCGTAGTGCGTCATGTCTTGAATCATATTGCTCGGCCTATCGGGAGTAAGCCGGCGGAGTGCACTCATCTTGACGTGGTTGGAGGCATCATACCCCAACTCGTTCTCCGGACGAATAAAGAAGTGTAGGATGTGTTTGTTTGTCGCAGCTCTGTCGATAGTTAATGGGTGCATATTGTCGACAATTGTTTTAATGCATCTATCTTCTTCCGGGTGAAATGTGCGCAGCATTTCATACTGAGGTTGGGGGTGGTCGTAATAATTGTCGGGCGGGTAATCCGAAAAACCAAAGGGATTTGCCGCAGACTGGAGGCATCTTTGAGGTGCCAAACGGGGTGCTTCTTCTTTGCGGCATGCGGTACAGGAAAATTCGTTATTGTACAGGGTATTGGTGGACGGCGCTTTAGGTTTGACCTGAATTGGTGGTTGACCAAAGACCTGAGCCGGTTCAGTTTCACGGAGAGTTTCGTTTGGGATATAAATATCTCGCATTTCTTCACCATGAAACAGTGAGGACACCAGCAGCGGTCTTGGTGTGGGCGGATTACGCACATTGGCTGCAGTGACGGTGGTCGAAATTAATTGTTGCATTTGTTCTGCCAGGGGGGTGAAGCGCACGTTTGTGGATTTCGCTTGTTCTTTAGTTTTGCATTGATCACGTAGTTGTTGAGCTTGAAATTGATTGGAAATGGTGCTGATAATTTGATCAATTGTTTGTACTGTTGGAACGTTATTGGTTATTCGCGCCACGGCAATGCTGAGCTGGTCCAATGCATCGCGTGCTTCGATCGGGAAATTATGGACTTTGTTAGCATTTGCAATTGCTAGGCTGCTGCAGCAGTTCATTGCCGAAGGGGGGGTGGCGGTTGGGGCCTGCAGTGGGTCAATTTTGATAAAGGAATCCGAAGAATCGGTCCTGACGATGGTTCGGTTGTTGTGGACTTGGGCAGGGGTGTTGGGTGGCAGTATTTGTGATACAGTTGGGGCGCTAGGATATATAAAGGCCACTATGAGAGGGTTTTGACTCAGAGGCGGCGGCGCATGTGAATTGACTATCCCCATGCTTGCCGGAATGATCGGTACTTGCCTTTGTGTGGTCCCCTCCAACGCCGAGGTACTGAAAGTAGGCAAGGATGGGTTATGGGGCGGGAGGCTTACCGTGGGTACCCCTGATGATTGCACAATATTTGTCGACTTCAGCAATAACATCTGATCAAAACTCAAAGCATGGCGCGCAGCTGTGGCGGCATTAGGCAAACTTGATTGTGACGGGAGGCGTGTGAGATCCAGTGGCGTATGGCTTACTTTTGGCATCTTCTTCTGGAGGGTATAATAACCTTTTTTGTAACCTTGAGCGCAGCTACAGCGTGGTCGAATTTTGAAGCTTGTGGGCCTAGTCGGATGCAGCGCAACGGCGGGGAAAGGGAGCATACAATCCAAATGGTCACCAGTGTTGTATTTGTAAATGCCTCCGCCACTGATGAGTCGCGGCAGGATTGGGATCCCAGGATTCGTCCTTAATGTACGTGTTTCCCATGCCCACGCTTACCTGATTGACCTAATTAATTGTACTTAAATTCAACACTAATTACCCCACCAATTAGAGAAAAGACGTTTCCTTAATTGTCTCCCTAATCAAGTATAAACTGAAAAGAGATACTTTTCTACTTTTATCTACTAAATCAGAAAACACTTACTTACAAATGATATGGGGCGAGAAAACTGACGAATCACCCCATGCACTGGGAAGAAACACGAATAATGAATTGCATGCATGGAGGCGGTGAGTAGAAATATATGGCCAACGTGGCCAACGGGGCACACGTTCAATAATAAAAACATATATGGAATATGATAGACAATGAGAGAGCCAGCGCACGCCTACCGACGTGCGCTACAGTTAGACGACTGTTGATGGTCTGTGTTGCGTAGTCCACTTGTTACCTGCGGGCCTCATGCATGGTTTGACAAAAATGACTAAAATCAGCGGAAACACACTACAACATACACACGTGATTTTTGTTTCACATCATTGAATGCAAAGTTAGTTTCTCTATCAAGCAATGCAAACAACATTTTCCTGCTTGAATCACAGTTGATTTCAACTTATGCAGAAGATTCATTACACCCTGTGATAATTTTTTTTATTGCAGTTCAGTGAATCCCTGGCGACAAATGTCGAAATGCATGGTGGGCGTTTCGAAGCAATAACTTATCTTGAAAATACTCTTTATGAGTTTACAGTCAAAACAAGTATTGTTAGACCCATGTTTGATAGGTAAGTGATTTCTTGGATCATTTGTCGTTGGAAATTATGTTCTTCCTCAAAGACTCAGTCGGAACTTGTTTGGCATAAAAATCACAGTAGATGCTGTCAAGTATCACTATAAAATCATAGCTGATGAATTTGTGCATGCCAGACGAAATATTGGATTGGATGATATGTGGCTGTATGATGGAGTGAATTTCTCACATGAACCACTTTATCAACGACTTCCATTTAAGCGAGACATCAAGATGGATGAGTAAGTTGCTTGAAAAGTTGTACAATGAGCAAGAGCAGTTTCTATCTTGTGAACAAAGATTTGGAGTGAGATTATCCAGCAAAATGATTTTCGGAAGTAGAGACTAGTCAAGTTAATAAACTCATTCAAAAATGATGGGATGGCTGCATTTTTTCTCTATCATTACCTCCAAGTTTTCAGGTGACTATTGATTTGACCTGATAGTGTAGTTCTTACTTTTATACCTGATCATTATTATTATCCATTTTTTCAGCTTGACAAATAATGTCAGAAGTGCACATGATGAATATTTGAAACCTAAATCAGTTAGCCTTATTGTTCGTGGGAAGAATGCAACTTCAGCGGAAAATGTTGCTTATTTCCTTGAAAAAATTGGAGGAATAGAAGTCAAAGCTGACAATGCTTTAAAACTGGGCATACGAGCTGATGTGTCCATTGAGATGCCACACGTGTTCATACGAGTCATTTCAGCCCAGACTCGAAAAATTAGAATTTTCGTCAATTTCCCATATGACCAGCAATACAATGAATACAAGTTTGAACATTGGCTCGCATCAGCGCTCCATCATAATGAATTTCAGGAAGACAATGAGGATCTAACGAGAGGAAGCGCATCAGTGACTTTTTCACCCTTGAATCCGATAATTGTGGTCAAAGCAAAAACACATTTCCAACTTGTTATCCAAATTACATTGACAGAAAAAGGTGTTTTTGAACATGAACGGGTCTTGATAAGCTTGGCTCAGCATTTGAACAGTATCCATAAGTATTCAGAATCAGATTGGGCGGAAATTCGATCAAAGTACACTCAAATAGTAAGTTTTTTAGCTCAATGATTCTCCCTCCCTCTCTCTTGAACATCGTGGAAATTCGAACCTGCTTGCTTGGAGTTAAAATCCTTCGAAACTATTTTGCAACCAAAGTGAACAGCACACCAAAATCACTGATTGTTTATTTGATTTAGTTTCTTATGCTTCTGTTTTAATCGCAATGCATACTATTCAGTTACTTTCGAAATTTGGTTATTTTAAGCTTGATATTATGTCAGATATAAAAAAACTAGCCTCTGCAGCTTGTTAACTACTGAATCTGAAGTCTTCTAACAATTTCTAGAGTGGCAATAAGATAAACTCGAATCTAGCAGAATGTGTTCGCAATTCTGATCTGGAGAACAGTATTGTCAAAGCCATCAAGCCCCAATTCAACCTAAACTTCCAGAGGTCAGGCATCGAATTTTTGATTGAGAGTAACTATTCTTACGTTCTCAGTGCACCTATTCCAAAAGGTAAGCAAAGGAACATTGACTCAACATAATGTCAAAACTCATTAGCATATTCTCAATAATATGTTCCTTATTTTCCAGATGCAAATGTTTCATCATTCACTGTATTACCAAGCATATCATACAATATCGAACCGAATTTGTTGCCCAATATGAAATCTATACAAATAGAAACGGAATCTCTGAATCGCTTCATAATACCTCGGGGTACGGTGAATATTGATAGCACTTAAGGTTGGAACTATGGAAGCTTGGAAGTGTACATCTACCCAAAATAAGCCTAAGGAATGTTAAAGTGAAAGCTGTGTTAAAGTGAAGTTCTGCACCATAGAACTTTCTGAAATATTTCATGTTGACCAGACCATGAAACGTTCCTACTGACATTGCCAATATTCTGAAGAGTTGTGTTGCCTTTCAATCAGACATGCCTATAAAGGTCAGAGATTGGTTGTCCATCCTACCAGAGACTTCGAATACTCCCGCAGGATCACAAAAGGGGCTAAATTCAATTAATGCAAATTCTTACCAACATCTGTTTTTAATAGAGCAGCTTAAATGATTAAATCTGCTGTAAACTAGGTGCTTTCTTTTATTGTATTGTTATTGTAGATCTAACTGTTCATTGCATAGTTTGTCATGCACATGCTACCAGCAATACTGGAACATTTTCGGAATCATCTACCTGGCTTGATTGGTTTAGTTAGTAGAATATCCGGCCTGTATTCAAAACTTCGGGGATACAGTCCCTTACATAGTGCCATTTTTCTGACATTTAAAACTGCAGAAATTCCACAAGGTCTACACAAAGCCTGACATGGTGCTCTACAAAGCTTTCTTTTTGACTAGCTAAGAGATGAAGTCCATGTCCCATAAGAATTTTTTATTCTCATTTATGAATTGGTTTCTCTATAATAGGTGTATCAAGAAAAAGTGGTTACCCAATGCCAAAAAGTATAATAGGTAAACGAAGGAAACGTGATCCCCCAGTGCAAAAAACATATCTGGGACTTCACAAACCAGAACTTTATCATCGTGATTCAATATTGAGCATCTGGCGAAATCATGTAGCAAGACCATATGCCAAAGTGCAGCTTAATTTGGAGACAAGTGGTGTGAGTTTTTCAATCCACGAAAACTGTGTATTACGTGATATTTACTTGCATATCATCGAAGGCCCACCAAGTGAGTCATCAACATTTCGCACAAATCATAAATTCAGAAAAAAATTCGTTAAGGAGATGGTATTTACAGTCCTGTATCAATCTACAAAACAACTAATGGATTCGTGGTGGAAGAAATCATCTGGAAGTCATCCCAGTTCGAATTCAAAAACTTTTTAAAACGATTGGTCATCATTGATGAGATCAATGAGGATAATGTCACTGATGCTTGCAACAGACTGACTGCCACGTTACAAAGAACAAATGCCAAAGATTTCAGAAATAAACTAGCTGAGCTTGTATATCAGCAAAAAACATACATACTTGGTGGAGAGCACAGGCCGAAATGCGAAGGTTAACCATACTAGCTCTTCATATTCAACACTATCTGTAATTATTTTTCATTTATCTCAAGGCATTGGCATCAGCAATCTAACTCAGTTTCTTCATCAGTTTTATTCACAACTGCGTGCTGATATATATATCACTGACTACTTCAATAATCCCGTAAGATGATTTTCATTTTATTTTGATGCCAAATTGTTATTACACAAAGATAATCTGATTCAGATACATACAACGTTTATTCAACAAGAGTTCAATCAGACTATTGTCGACCGTTTTACTTCCAAACAAATAACTAGAAAGAATCCAAATCAGAACTTTGTCAATGGTATATGCAAAAGTCACGAATGTTGCAACTAAGTATATTTTCTACGGTTTAAATTTGCAGAATCGACAACAAAGTTTATTAATATAACAGCACCAGGTGAAATACAAAATATGGCCCAAATTAGCTACTTCATACCAAGAACAGATGAACTAGCTTTGATTGCAGTGGCTACACTAATTCGAATTCAACGAGTGTTGGCATTTCACAAATTGAGGACAGTAGACGGATTAGGTAAGTTTATGAGGTCAAATGAGAGATACAATTTATCTCTTATTTGACTTTTGTCGAATGCTGGCTTTTCACAATTTTCTCCAGTAACAGTTGGCAGTCCTGAAGATTTCCAAACAGTTTAATTATGAATTTGTTTTCAACCCAAGCGACCTGAGGTCTCATGAGTTTGGATTTTAAAACATAATTTGGGAATCAATGAAGGAAGAGTCCAATTTAATATAGAGAAATCAGACAACTTATGCTGTAATGTGTTGATGTACGAAGTGCACATGCACAATTCAAGCACCAATTAAATATTTTTTTTGCTATCGTGTTCTTGGGACTTTTTAGAGTCTGAAACACTTGTACACTTTTCATTTATGTCGTTCTAGCTGATGCAACGGTCAGTGCTGATTGTTAGTAATATTTTCAAGAGTGACTTTCTACGCCATTGGCCTTGTGTTCTACCTTAGTTTTTCTCAAGCGTTCATGTTCTGTCTATTCAGAAACGTTCTCATTTTGTATTTTGTGCTTCCTGGATTAGAGATAAGTCATTCTTTCAGGAATAATCTTCTATTGGGGTTGAATTAAACCAGAACTTTTTCCGAATTTCTACACCCATTTTTGGCCTCCCAGAGATTTTCGAAAAGTTCAATTATGAATTGCCCGACAAGTTTGTAGTAGAAAACACTATCGAGGCATCAGTGTAGAAAGGTCAATTTCAATATTTAGAAGTGAGGCAGCCCAAGCCACGCAGCACTGATGATACAAAAAAATTTGTGATGCAGGACGAACTGAAATGGCAATGCAGGAAAATTGAACGAAAAAATGATAGGTTGGCTTTAGGGAATTTTCTGCCATATATTCGCCAATATGCCTGTACAAAGGTACACTGTTTGTTTGAAAGATTTTATATTCATAACTGGAATAAAATGAACAGTAATGCATACCTGCCTGGGTTGAAATTTGGTAACAAAGAATGTATAGCATATTGTGCCTTTTTCTCTTCCATTTTCAGGTTGCAAATTAACATTGTTCATTTGCAACACGATTTTAATCACCCTTTGAAAAAAGCACTTGCAACGAAAGATTCATAGTATGTACACCACAAAGACGCGAACATGGGTTACTCAAAAAATATCCCTGTACAAAACATATCAAAATTTGGTGCCTTAATTGTTTGGGGCGTCAGTGAACCAAATCCATTTAATGTGCGGGGTGATTCAGAGGGTGTAGAAAGTAGAGTCAATGATATGATCCCAAATTTTTTAAGTGTACAGGGTGATGGGGGTGGGGGTACAGAAAATAAGCTCAAAGCTTTTTATTCAAATTAAAATGTTTAAAGTTTACTTCATTTTAGAAATGCTTCAGAGAATAAAATTCAGCTTCCATCTAGAAAGTAGGCCTAAAGCTTCAATTTGTAAAATTCCACTTCCACGTAGAAAGTACGCCCCTAGCTTCAACAAGGAAAAATTGACCTCAATGTTTCTTGATCAACTTGGATGTTAAAATTAATGACACAATGTCTCCATAAAAAATTTCAATGTGACTCTTGAAATTTAGTGATCTAACAGGTTTCTTTTTTTACAAAACTTTCACAGAAGTTCCGTTCAGAACACATTTTTCACATATTCACCATCTGTTTTTCAATGATTCCCTATGCACAATCATTGTTTTTGCAACATGTATTTCGGGTTTTAGGACACAATTTCTCATCTCTATGATTTATTGTCTATACAATTTCTATTGCATTAAAAGAAGTTTTCACTTCGTTGTTGCTGTACAATTGCCTCAGTAATCCCTACTCCTAAAGTTCACAGACTGCATAACCCATGTTTTACAATTCCATAATTTTTTTAATTGTTCACTTGTAGGTGCTTTCTGCCTAAATTTGAGCATCAGCTGTTAATTGATTTCGACCAGTCATACATTCAGGACAGCCATGTCAAAAACTTTCGTGAATTCGAAAATTGTCTTCTTCACATAAAAAACATTTTTAAAAAAACGATTTAGAGATAATCACAAATTACCCATTGTATGATCAATTTATTAACCAATTCGAACTTTGTGGCCATTGAGTTTGTGTCATAAAATAAACTGCTATGATTATATAAATACCATTTCGTCCATATAACATTGATGATCTGCAAAAAGTATTTGCAAAGTATAGAAAACTCACTGAACGTAATGAATGTGTTATAACATTTTATCCGAACAGCTTTCTTACATGTCAGGCATTTAAAGTATCCCCATTTATGCAGTTTGATATTGAAACGAGTATTCAAAATATTACAAATTAGACAAAGCTTAATTTGATCGCATGCAGGTGATGGTTTTTGTTGCTTCCGAACTTTCGAATTTTTCATGTCAATTGAAAAATTTATTGTTCTGGGAGTAACAGTTGCAGTGTTTACATTTTTGTTGATAAAATTGATTAGAGGGGGACTATTGTAGCACATTTTACATCAGTTTCTACACCTATGTTTGCATATCTTATTGTAAGCTGCATCGCACTGGGGACCATAATAGCTGCAATAAAAAAAGAATCCATTCTTGTAATTACCAATAAATTATTAATGTGATGCTAAATATTCAAAACATGTTTAGCATCACGACCTAATAAGACCTACTAATAATCAACAAAACACTACTATTAACAGGTGCAACACTCCAAAACCTACCATTATATAATAAATCTTTATATGGCTCTTTAGTAAAATTTGGATTCGTTAATTAGGCAAAATCACTTGAAATTTGGGCCATTTGTTAAAACTGCATGATCCTTGATGATTGTTTCAGCCTGCTTTAAGCATGAGCTGCTCAGCCACTCTCTTTTGAAAAACATTACACTTATTGAATTTCTTCTTGCACTTATATTTTTCATTTCATCTATGGGAATGTGAGCTATAGTGAGCTACGTTTTTACCAAATGCACTGAAAATTGTGTCCCAGAACAGTGAAAATCGTGCCCTGAAAAGAATGCTTATTATGGGAAATTATTTAGAAACCTATCCCAAGTACATAAAAATGCATCCTTTTGGTAAAAAAAAATTAGTACAACTGTTAGATTGTTGGATTTCATGAGTCACATTAAAAAATTTTTTGGTAATCATAATCAATTTTAACATCTGAGTTGGACAGGAAACATTAAGGTCCAATTTTATCCATTTTATCTTCATACCTACTTTCTACATAGAATTTGAATTGTACATGTCGGAACTTCGAGCATACTTCCTACGTGAAAGTCGAATTCTGCCCTATGAAACTTCAGGTGTACTTTCTTCCTGGAAGTCAAATTTAACACAGTAAAGCTTCCCATGTACTTTCTACATTCATTATATCATCGGGTACACTGTCATCACGTTTTGGTCAGTACTTTCTACACCCCTTGTATCATTCCGCATGTTATACAAGGCATAATAGTTGGCTATACTTCCTAGGTACACTCTTCTGCCCACGCAATTAAGGTGACAAATTTTTATGAATATGTTTTGTACAGGGGTATTTCTTATATACCCTCTGTTTGGGTCTGTATGACTACTACCACACAGCCTAGGCAACAACCTACAGTATTACTACAGTATTGATACAGGAAAAATAAAAATAAAAAGTTATATAGTTGTAAACTACGCCTTCAATTCTCATATTTTCATGATCCTAAATTACTCAATATTCTGGAATAATGCTGATTCTTCACTAAACACGGAAGCTATGCCCCAGAACAAGAAGTGAAATTGCAGTTAGTGCATCAATGGAAAACATGCATAATTTGCATATATCAGCAGCTCATTTGAAACTCAATGCAATTAAGGAAGATGGGAACTGGAAAGCTCATATTCTGGAAAATTGTATAGTTTTGACTGTTATGGTGAAAAATATAAATTTCGCTTTTAGGCTATGTTCCGACAGTAACTTACAATCGAAAACACGAAGGAATCCATCAAAGATTTTCGATTTGGGGAATCGCTCACTCACCTTTGCAGATGGAAAGAAAAATTTCCGAGCTGATTCATTCATTCAAAGTAAAATGTTCATCAATCTTGTCATATGTAAAATACATCATTAATTTTTAATTCTGATTTATGCAGGATCTTATTAAAGATTTATCAGAGAATATTTTCGAAGCATGGAAGAGCAATATAGATTCTCGCTTATATTCAAGCAAAGAAAATGATTGGTATCATATTACCAAACAAGAGTATTTATTTAATGAAGGTCAGTGATAAGTTTAGCATGAAGTCTGCCAAGGACAACGTCAATAATTAAATTATGGCTCCATTTTATATATTTGAACTTGTTTAGTTGACAATGTCCAACAACTGAGTGATTCACTTACCAGAGAAAATATATGGACTTCTTTAGAAGTAAGTGGAAGGTCCTATGTTTTTGCAGTGAGAAAGCTTTCTATATTCAGAAATACTTTGATCCAAATTCAAAACACATGAAGAGAACTATCATCCATGTTCATGCGGAATACCAGCATGTTGACAGAGAAATGCTGAGACAATTGGTTGAACAATGATTGGCAATTATAAATTTGGTGGTGGTTAGTAGTTATTTGGTGGTGGTTAGTAGGTCCTACTCAAGGAATGTGGAAAAGAAGCTCAAATTATGCCTACAGTGTCGATAAAGATGCATATAATGTGTTAGCCAATACAGTATTGATACAAAGTATGTTTGGGGCTATGTGAAAGTTGTGCATAGTATTTTAAGGTTTTCCTCGATACATTTTTATATATTTTTTATATATTTGCTTTCACAAACTCTGGGTAATAAGCTCTCCAACTTTTTTGACACTCAGCCACTGCCTTGTTTTCTGCAGAAAAATACCTCTGGGTATCAGTCGACACAAAATCAGCCTCTATGACGACATTGCATGTATAACGTGAGTATGTTATTTACATCCCTTGAACAACGTACCTCAATTATAGTCTGCTTTTTATAAAATGCTTCTAAATAGAAAAGTGACACAAATCAATACTATCGTAAAAACCGTTTACATAGAGCTCTTACTGTAAAATTTTTTGCTCGAAAAATTTCTAAGGGTTAGGTCATTAAGCTCACAAATTTCCAGCCGAATCTGATGTATTGTTTATCAGCAAAGCGTGAAAATCTGAAATGCTACTTGCTTTCCACTTTCGTTATTAAGAAGCATTTGAATAAAAACAGACTATAGTTATTATGTCTTCAAATTTGTATTGCTGAATTGAATTCATTCTGAAACATTGTTCATTTTAGATAAATGATTCGTAGTTTAGAATAGAATAAAGTTTTAAGAAGGAGAGGATTTTTGTTTGAAAATGCTACTTGTCAAACCATGTCTTTTAGATTTGACACTGCTCTGAGGTTGTTTGGTTTGCCCTTAAATAAAGAGTATATTCGGACAGAAATTTTCGACGAAACGATTCACATCCTTCTGAATGGAGAAAAGTAAATAATGTCCATGTCTCAAGAAAGATTCTATTTCGGATAAAGTTAATTGACTGAAACACCAATTGTTCGACACACCCTTCCGCATTTCAGGCTTTTATAACTAACAATTAGTGAAGAACCAGGTTGAAGGCAATGATAGTGTGCTCATAAGGAGCTTGGAGTAGTAATGTAATACATAAGGAATCTGGTGAAATAAAATTTATTTACAGATAACATAATTTTATATTTAAAAAATTCAGATTCCAGTTCAAACGTCAGGAAATATAAGATTTTGCAAGGCCTGGAAGGCCAAAGTGAAATCATTATTCTACTAAAATGCCGAGACTTAACTGGCGTATGTATCATCCGATTGGCCAACTCTTAGCTCGATTGAAAGCTCTGCCTAAAATAAAGTAAAACACTGGGTAAAGTTCCCTCATTATCATAGCTCATGAGAGCTGCAAACAAAAGGAGTCACGATGAAGTTAAGAAGATATATAATATATATATATATATATATATATATATATATATATATATATATATATACATTTTTTTTTGCGAAAAAGAGACCAAAGAAAAATACAGGTCAATGCCACTATGAAGGTGGCGGAAAATGGTATGAGCATAGTTGGAAAAAGTAAAATGAGAGTTAAAAGACGAAACATTAACAATAATGAAAGTGCACAATAGGCAACAAATAGAAAACATTAGCATATTAATTAAGTCCAACAAAAAAAGGTCTACGGCGAGAAAAACGTCCTTGTTCCAGAAAGCGATTATTGCCCCGAGTTCTAAAAAAGTATGCTTAAAAAACGAGAAAAACTCTTGAAGGGATTGGGTAGGGAGGCCTAGTTAAGTCTCGGCATTTTAGTGGAATAATGATTTCACTTCGGCCTTTCAGGGCTTGCAAAAACTTACATTCTACTTCAAATGCCTCGACTTAACTAGCGTATGTGTTTAAGGCTTACGGAATTATCAAAGACAAAATTCGTGTAATTTGGTAACTCTATATCTCTCTGATAAAACCGCTTGAAAGTTAAGGACTGGGAACTCCGGTTAGTATGACTGAGGATAAAAGCAAGTGAGCAGCCTGAAACAAAAGCTTTGGAAGCCGAAGCAGAGCGTTTCGAATGTGATTTAAAAACTGTGGTGTCAACGCCCGAAAGGGACAAAACCGTCTTAATCCAACGGAAAATTGTCGCAGTGGAAACCGGCTTATGAGGTTTCATAAAGGATAGAAAACATCGAGTTTCAAAGCCCCTGATTGCTTTGGTTGCATCCAGATAGAGCTGGAAATAAAAGTAGGGGCATAAACGGTATTCCGAAAACTTGAAAATTTTGAAAGAAATAGGAGGACCACAACGTATGGTTTTAGTAATGGCTGGAATAGTAATAAGAATAAAGTCCTCGAAAAATTTTATGTAGCGAATGTCCAACTTTTGAATTTCGGATGCCCTTTTTGGACAGCTTAATGACAACAACATGATAGATTTTAAAGTAAGCAACTCCAAGTCTTGGGGGGAAATGGGAGTTAAATTAGGGCGAAGATCTTTCAAAAAATGAAGAACAAGAGCAACATCCCATGTTGAGGCATATCTGGGTTTAGGTGGATTAAGGTTAAAAATCCCTTTCAAGAAAGGCGTGATTAGTGTATTATTTGTAAGGTTGCAGCCAATTTCACCTAAAAACGTAACAATAGCTGATTTAGCTGCAGCTATGGTGCTGTATTTTAGATTACTTTTATGCAAATGCAATAAGTAGTGAACTAATTCGCATGCAGCAGGTCGAAAGGAATCAATTTGTCGTTGAGAACACGAATGATGCCACTTTTTAATGGCCGAATTGTAGTGTTTCTGTATTCCGCTAGACCATGATTGAAGCATGATGTCGGCAGCCTCTTTTGAAACGCCGCTGGTCTGCCAGAAACTCTCGAACTTTTCCAAGCCGAAAGGCGAAGTGTTTTGTTTAGCATGAGGGGATGAGGAAGCCCTGATGGGTCCGATAGAAGATCCCGCGTTTGGGGAAGCAATAATGGAAAATCGACGGCTAGAGCCAGCAGTTGGGGTCACCATGGTTGAGTCGGCCAAAGTGGAACAATTAACACAACTGTAGCAGAGTCTAGTCTAAATTTCTGAATAGTCCTGCCAATGAAAGCAAAAAGGGGAAAAACAAAAGCGAAAAATTCATGCCAGGAAAGAGTAAAGGCATCAGTAGCAGAAGCATCATGGTCTGGCTTCCACGAAACAAAATTTTCTAAATGGGTATTATGCCTTGAAGCAAAAAGGTCAACGGAAAAAGGACCCCATTTTTTATTTAAAAACTCCAAAAGTGCTGCATTCAAATGCCAGTCACTACTGTCAGCAAAATTTTGGGATAACCAAGCAGCTTCAATGTTAAATTTTCCAGGAATATGTGTTGCTTTAATGTTCAGGCGGCGATCGAGGCACCAAGATCAGGTGATTCAAGATTCAGTTGGCGATCGAGGCAAATTTTAACGGACAAATGGCAAAGAAAGCTATTTTCTGTGCCACCTAGCCTGTTGATGTAAGCAATAGATGTAGAATTATCAAGCATTAAAGAAACTGACGTGTTAGAAAGATTGGAAGCAAAAATTTTTAGGCCATAAAAGGCTGCTAATAGCTCTTTACAGTTTATATGCAAATTTAACTCATCGTTTTTCCAGAGACCACCGGCTTTGTGGGAATCAAAAAAAACGCCCCAGCCATCATCAGAAGCATCAGAAAAGATGGTTCGAGAAACAGGGTGTGGAAAAATGTTTCTAACATTCCAGGAATTTAACTGTTTAAACCAAAGTTTAAGTTATTTTCTGGCCTCATGTGAAAGAAAAATGTGGTGATTATAATTATTGTATTTTTTAAACCAGAAATTAAGCAAGCCTGCAACTCTGGTGAATAGACTAGCGGGCAACAAAGCTTGACTAACTGAAACGCATTTTCCCAATAAACAAGCCACATCATGAAGTTTTACAGTATGCTTGTGTAGAAGAGAAATACATCGCCCTAAAATGTCATCAACTTTATTGCGCGGAATTTTTAGTGTTAAAGTTTTGGAAGAAATAATCAAACCGAGAAAAGTGATTGACGTCTTTGGCACCAATTCCGATTTTTCACTGTTAACTATGAAGCCGAGCTGGGCCAAAAGAAACATCACAAAACGGGCATCAGCTTTCAGCTTCTGGCAGGACGCATTTAAAATTACCATATCGTCCGAATAAATTATTATACGAATGCCAAGTTGACGACAAGCAGAAACTACAGGCTTCAATAATTTCGTTTAAACCTGCAGAGCTGAAGAAAGTCCAAAGGGCATGCATGTAAACTGATACAAATAATTGTCCCATTCGAAACAGAGAAACTTTCGGTCATTTATATGAATAGGAACAGCAAAGTAAGCATCCTTCAAGTCAATTTTAACCATAAAATCGTTCAAATGCCATAATCTTTTAGCATAAAGATACCTTCCATTTTAAAATGCTCATATTTTACATAAGCATTGAGGGGTCACAAATTAATAACTGGGCGCATTTCACCATTCTTTTTGGGAACCAAAAATAGACGAGATACATAAAGATCAGAAGGGTTGACAAAAGAAGGTATGGGTTCAATGGCGCCCTTAGACAAAAGGGAAAGGAACTCTTTAGATGCTGCAGACTGATCCTTAGGTGAAAATTTGATCAGCGAAGGCCTAACTTTCTGTTTAGGTGGAATGCTTTCCCATTCAATCCTGTAGGCCAGACACTGTGTTTAATAGCCATCTATCAGAGATCAATCTAGACCAATTACTAAGGAGAAAAGCTAAGTGGCCAGCAATTAGTGAATGTGGGACAGAGCAAAATGCAAAATTAAAAACTTGTACTCTGTACCTGAAGGAATCGCCAGCATGAATAGGGCGATCCGAAAAATTTCTGGTGCTGGAATCGAAACGAAAACTTTGGGAACGTTGATGCGATGCACCATGAAAAGACGAAGGGGCTTTAAACCCACAAACTGACGATTGTCGAGGTGCAAAAGACGAAAATTTCCTGAGAGCATCATATAGGCCAATTTTCTGACCATGATCTTCGAAACTGCCACACAATGACTTGCCGAAAAGAGGAGGTGGGGATAATTTCGTGGCTGCGTCTCTACAGCAGGCTACTGGTTCCTCGGATGAAACAGGCATGGACGCAATGTCCTTAAACAAATAGCTTCTTATTCCCACGTTTTTAAGAATTTCATAGCGCCTGTCATAAAGAATATCCTGTAAAACGAAACCGATGTGTCGAAGGCTGTGCTTAATTGCAGTAGAAGCAAAAACTGCATCAAATGATCCACGATCCTGTTCATTAATTACGGCCACCAAAGGGTTGGCACATTCGAGGACAGACTGCTGTAAACAACGAAAATGTTCATCTTTCCTTATAACCCATTTCTAGTCTCTTTTTAAGAAAGATCTAAAGTCCTCATCAATTACTGGGGCCAAAGCCACTGGGGAATCTGGAACTGGCATTTTCGAGTAATGTTTCAAATGTAATGTAGGATCCTCAAAGTAACCTCGTAATTTTGATAAAACCAAATCCTGGGTTTCACTTGTAAGCAGTAGGCGTCTACGTTCCAGTTTCAAAGAATCCGAAAAAATCGGAATAGCTGCTTTCCTGGAAGATGAAGAAGCAGACCGTGAACGAGACCAAATGGCGAGCAGACACCAGGCTTAAATTGTCATCCAAAACTGAAGGGTTATTGGAACGAGGCAGAGGCTCTTTTAAAATGGAATGCAAAGAAGCAGAGTCCAACTGAACTGAGCCATTATTTCGAACCATCAAAGGTGGTTCTGGATTTGTCATAGGTTCGATGGAACTTTCTTGTAAATTGTTGGAAGGAAAAACCTCTAAGGAGGAACCTACAATAATTGGTTCAATGGAACCCTGAGCCTGAGAAGAATCATTCTTGTCGATTATCCGATGACTTTGCAGTAGAACCACAAATGGTTGAAGAACTTCCAGAATCGGTCGATTTAGATGAATGGGAAAACGATTTGCGCCTGGAACGACGTGGATGAGCTGATCCATTACGAACGACACTGCGGCTATGGTGGCTCCAAAGAGTACCATGCAAAGACGACATATTAACGGAACCGAAAGACGCTATGGAACAAACAAAATGTGATGACATGGACAAATAAATACGAGCTAAAAGTTAGCCAGCTCGAATGAACTATGATAATGAGGGAACTTTACTCAGTGTTTTACTTTATTTTAGGCGGAGCTTTCAATCGAGCTAAGAGTTGGCCAATCGGATGATACATAGGCTGGTTAAGTCGAGGCATTTGACATAGAAAAATGAAAATTCAAACATAAATTTGAGTAGCGTTTGTGACAAAAGCATGTAAATATCGTGATTCAAGACAATTTCTATTGTAATTGTTTATTATTATCTTAATTTGTATCACTTCACCGAAAGTTTGCTAAATATGGAACCAAACAGAAAATATTATTAATCATGTGAAATTAATTTACAAAGATAACTAATGAACTCAATGAACCTTGAAATTTTGGTTCAGCTGGAAATAAAAATACTGCTGAAAATGATATAAATACAATGCATCACAGGGTTCTGAGAATATGGAATCCTCTGACAGCGCAAAAACATACATTGTACAGAATACAAGGGAATTATGGCCGATCTTGAACACAGGCCTCCTAAAACAGAATGAACTACTAGAAATGAAAGCAGATGGGTAAAAAAAACAAATAATCGCCTTGACCTCCTACATAAAAATACAGTAACCTTTGCTCCTGAGAGCACACACAAATGGTATGAAATAAACAAAATTAAACATCAATCAAAAGATAAAATAACAGAAGCTAATCAGAGCAATGTAGCATAAAAAGCTGTTTATAAGATGTAACTGTTGTCCTTTGTTCAGTTTAGATAATTCCAGTTTAATAACTTCAGTTTGAGTGTAGCAGGCTTAGTCAATTAGTTCAGTAAATTCACTCAATTCCATTCATCTGGTTCACCAGTGGGTAAATTTAGTCTCATTAGTTCGGCTATTGGTAGTTATTTATTTTTGGCAAATTATTATATCCAACAATATTTACCAACCTCAATATCAAAAGGACAGTTTAAATGCCATTTTTCTTTCCAAGTATATTGAGGGGCCGAATTCCTGCATATCTAACTTGCATTATCACTACGGTACTCTTACCTAGTTTTCTCTGGAACAACTTAGACCCTGTAACGTACCTGCTGAAGCATTACTGTGAATATGTAGCATACTGTATGTGATAGACATTTATTAGATATTATTTTATTTTCACATTTTATCGTCTCAAGGGTGTCTGGGATTCACACCCAAACATTCCTATAAAATTACGTGAAGTACTTTATTTTCATCAGTTCACACCCGGGTAGCCCAATTAAGATGCCCCAATTAATTTGCACAAATGGCTGCTGGTCAACTAGAACCTACACTAAACTACACATTCCACGGCTACCGTAATCCCCCATAAAAATCTTAAACAACACCTGCACACAGTAAAATACGTAAAAGCCCCGCCAGACAGTAGTCTCAAGTGTAATGGTAGTGACGGCCCCACAAAACATGTGTATTCAGAGAAACAGATACAGGAAGCATGCACAGAAGCACAGAGGTGTGGCTAAGCCCACCGTAGAAAGCAAGCGAAACACGAAAAGCATACAGTACCAGGGAAGCATTAGGAAGGCGTGACTAAGTAAGCGTAAAAAGCGAAGCAGGAAGGGACAATTGGCGGAAGAAGATGGACAGAAGCACGACCTCACACAATGCCCAGGGAGTGGCCAAAAACGTCGTATAAAAAGAGAAGCAAAGCATGATTTTAGTAGTTATTGGAATATTGAATTCCTCCTTTGTTTAAAAACCGTGCTCGCCCCCGTTTTTATATTTGCAAGTGGCCATTTTTACGAAAGCATTTAAAGGGAGGCCTGTTTTTCGTATTGTTGTCCACATCTTCGCGCAGCCGTCGATTAGTATCGTATCGCCCGGTATTGTAAATCGCCATCTCCCCTGCGCCATTTTGTCCACCGTATGGACTGTTTGGTTAAAGTAAAGTGCTTCACACAAAATCTGGTCGTTACATATTTTGGTGACCGTACCGTACCGTTAACCACTGGAACTACCTGCCCCATTAAGGTGCATCCTATATCCGGGCATCCCTAAGCAGTAATCACACACAGTAATAATCGTCTCCTACAGTAGGACAGCTATTCTTAAAACACAAACTGAAAATGACCCACCATACACGAGACCACTTGGGAGAAATTGTAAGGGAGCAAATCAATGTACTTTTTACAGAACATTTTCGTACTCTACGCACACAATTGAGTCAGAATACAGTAAACCCTACCCTAATTGAGGATCTAAGAACAGCAAACATTCGTAATAACATGGTGAATAATTTCTACGCGAAACCTACAGTATTCACGGTACACATGTCCCAACATTTTGGTGAATGGAATAAAAGATTAGAACAATTCATGGCACTCCAAGGCATGAAAGATAATGACGTACAGTTAAGGTTGGCATGTTTAGAGATTCATTTAGCAGGAGCCGCTTTAGCAAAATTCAAAAGTTTAGCCAATTCTGAAAACCCTCCCCACACATATGAGCAGTATAAAGTAGCATTACAGGCCTTTTTCCCGAACAATCGAGATAATGAGCTACATCAACAATTTTTAGGCGAAAGAAAGCAAAAGCGATCAGAAACAGTAACCGAATTCTTGTTTGATCTAGAACACCTCGCAACCCTTGCCTACCCTAACTTTAACATAGACGCACGAGAAATGATCATAAAACCTCTCTTTGTAGAAGGTATGCAAAACGAAATCAGAGAAGCAATTAAGTATAGACAGTTCACGACTCTAAAAGAAATGTCAAACGAAGCAGCTTACATTGAACAGCAAATCCTTAGAAATGAGTTAAAGTCCAATGCTCTTCCATTTATACCCCCAAAACCCGAACCCATCCTTTCCCTAACCAAAAATACAGATCAACAGGATCTCTTGCATCAGTTAGAACAACAAGTAAAAGATTTACAGTTACAGATCAAACAAAAACCTCAACCCCCACAATAGAGTAACTACAGCAGTTTCAGTAATAACACTTTCAATAGGAATGATGCTTACAGGAACAATACTACCCCTAGGCAACCCACATGCTTCCAGTGTGGACAACTTGGACACGTAGCTCGCAATTGTAAATCAGTAGCCCCCCAAAAATCATGTGAAATTTGTTTTCGTAATAATCACAGTACATGTGATTGTAAAAGCCAATGCATCCACTGCTCCCAGACAGGAAATAGATCTGATAACTGCATTTCAAAACCTTACTCAAATTTTCAATGTTTTCTATGCAAGCAGAGAGGTCATACGAGCAGATCTTGTCCAAATCAACAAAGTTGTAATATTCAAAATTGCATTGAGTACAGGCAACCCCAACCCCTAATGGACATTGATGACCCTGCATTCTACTCAACCTTGCCCGCCATAACTAATGGCGGTCAGACTACTTTAGGAACCATTATGCCCACTACCCACCGCGGTAGTGACGAATACGTCCTCGACCTGGACATACCCAATTGGTGCACCATGTCACCACCCCCCACGCCCGAAGCCGCCAAACCCACAAAATTGCGGCCCAACATACCGGCAGATTACAAGATCCCCCGCAAGCAAGACACCAAGTTGCCCACTGCCCCCAAAACCCCATCGAAAACAGGTCGCAACTTAGTGTCTCTTTTACACAGCCTCACCCCCGAACCTTACCAATTCCGCCCCTGCCAAACACTATTACCAACCCCCACAAGTAAGCAAATCCAAACCCCATCCCATGACTCAACTTCTAAAATTTTACAGATCATTCAGATTGCAAACCGGCCACCCCCTCAACCCAAAACTGAACAACACCAAATACCGCCACGCCAAACCAGCCAAAACGAAAATATACAGTACCCCGCCGCCTCCAATAACACATTCTATTGGCCATTGTATTGTATATTTTTATGCATAATAATCCGGACATCGTGTAGTGCCCAATTTCAGATGTATGGAACCTCATTGAGCGGTCACTCAGTCAGCATACCAAAACTTGTATCATGCATGCCCCCTTCTACAGTAGACAAACCAGTACAGACATTCGGAAAAATCTATATCCCCTCCACTAAACCTCACATTACAGATGCATACAAATGCAGTGTTCGCAAACGGAAAATTTGTACTAATACAGGATTTTTTGGCTCAAAAGGTATTGTCTTCGACCAAACCGAAATGCATAATCTAACCCCGCATATTTGTAAGGCAATCATTATAGATAAAGAACACAACGGTCAAAAGTTATACGAAACCCAACCAGGATTATGGTCAACAAATAACGCCCTAAGCGTAGAATACACATGGTGTTGTACAGACCACTGTACCTCAGCCACTAACGTCATCGTAGAAATAGGACAAATAGCATCTTGGAATGGAAAATCTATGACAGGTACATTAGGTGACCTGGGGTCATGCAAACCAACATCAGGTCATTGTGTCACAGCCGACAGATCCATTATCTGGAATGAAACGGCATTTGAAAACTTATGCCCTTTCGAATACAAAAATACACACCCCATAAAACTGATGCAAACTCACATGATAATAGAAGAGCTACAAGGTGCATTCTCTGTCAAAAACACATTCTTTTCGAACCCCAACTGCCCAGAAATTCAAGACAGTGTCCTAACCAAACAAGGCATTGTTGTCCAGCTAGATGAAAGCACCCCACATCGTAACGCATTTTTAACCCCAAAAACCAAGGAAACCCATACCACACTCTACGATTTTGATGATTTTGAACCGATTAACGCGAAACTAAATTATCTAGCAGACATAATCCGGGAATTCGAAATCCAAAATTTCAAAAACGTATGGAGTGAATTATGCAGACAGGCACAGCTTCACCTTGTTCTAGTATGGCAAATTTTGCACCTTGATGCAACCCTTGGGGCGCGTGCGAACCGACATAATAGCAGAATTCACAGGAGAAGCCCTCACAGTCTGGCCCTGTAAACAAGTAAACGCATCTAAAGTCTTTTACAATCATAAAATCAACGAAACATGCTACAAACTGTTACCCATTCTTGTAGGCAGCAAACTCATGTTTTCTAACCCAGGAGGCAATGATTTGACCCCTTTCTCACAAACTGTCGACTGCCATCACATGCATGTAGCCCTTTACAAACAGAATAATACATGGGTCAGTGAAACAGGATCTCCGCATGTCACAAATCTCCCCTTAGAAATCGTCTGGAATCAAAATTTTCCACTTTTCCATTTTGACACACCCGCCATTTTTCATGATCAACTTGCAACTATTTCAACCAACTTACTCTTTTTGAAACAATACATTTACAAAACTCACACACTCGAAAACGTTGTTAAAAAACTCATCAATTACACTGCCCAAACGTCCCTTAACTCAGGTACAGTCTATAATATGATCTCAGGCAGTGGCCAAGCAATCGGAAATACCCTCTCTGGCGCCGGCCAAGGCATACAACATATAATCACCGGTACCACCCAAAGTCTCACAGACAGATTAAACAATTTACTCAATGGACCCCTACAAATCATTATCAATCTAGCCGTTATTACTGTAATTGTTGCAGGTGTCTTTTACTCTTTTCTCATCCTTCGAAAATATTTCCCTTTTCCAAAGCATCAGGTCACATATGAACATGCGTACGAAATATCATCACATAACAGACGTTTACGTGAGACCATTCCCCCATCATTAGGCCATGCCCTTTTAGAATTAGCTAATCGTCATGGGGCACAAATGCAGCAGAAATATGTCCTTGTCGATATTGATACCCCCGTAACTCCTGTAATCGAACTCATAAACCAAATCCACCAATCTGGATCAAATAAGCTACCCCAGATTGCACCTGAAAAACATACTCCTCACATTCCGATCACACTTAACGGCAACCTATTTACAAAAGGCATGATTGACATTGCTGCAGTATACTCACTCATTGATGCGGGCATCGCTCAAATCCTACAGCTAGACATGAAACCCCCATTAGTCCAAGCCAAAGCAGCAAATAACCTTCCAATTCACTTTGTAGGAACAACTTTTGTTACAGTAACAGCCCAAACTATTCAGGAAACAATAATGGTACATGTCTAAAAAGATTGCACAGCAGACGTCCTCTTAGGCAAAAACTTTCTCAGTCGATTTTCGGAATACACTATGAACAATCAAAAATCTCATGTCAAATTTGACAATGTTATACTACCCTGCGATGGCCTAGAATATAGTCCCCTTTCAACCCACGGTGGAACTTATTTAGAAGAGAAATTAGAATTACCACCCTGTACAGTCACCGAATTCACTATCCCCTTGCCCAAATCATATCTGCAGGTTAAACAGCTTGAATTTACTCCAAAACCCAAGCCAAACCCCAAACTTCATTTTGCAGCTTGTGTCTCTGAAAACCAAAACAGTTGCATATGCATATCGGTCCTAAACACACAAGAAACAGCCCAAACTCTTTACCCTGGAACATGCATCAGTACAGTCTCCTGTTACATCCCAAAACAAAATGCTCCTGCTAATGTAACCCTCTCCAGGCAAAACCAGCCCAACCGTTTTGATACATTCACATGGTTAAAAGGAAATGTTAACTTAACCTCCAGTGACCTTACAGAAACAGGAAAAACGCAACTTCTATGCGCCCTATCTAAGTACCCTACATTATATGCTAAATCCAAAATGGACGTAGGTAGAACCACCCTTGTTTCACATGCAATTGACACCAATGGCTCCCAACCTGTAGGCAGACACCTTTTTCGTACCTCCCCAAAGAAAAGCAAATTATACAAGCAGAAGTTGGGCAACTCGCTGCAGCAGGTGTCATAAGCCAGAGCGATTCTCCATGGTGTACCAACACAGTTTTAGTCCCCAATAAAGATGGAGACCATCGCTTATGCATTGATTTTAGAGGCCTCAATAAAGTCACCAAAAAAGATACCTATCCCTTGCCTTGCATAGATGAAATTCTAGACACCCTGGGTGGAATGAAATATTTTACATTCCTCGATCAATCCCATGCATATGATTCCATTCCCATAGCACAGGCAGACAGAGAAAAAACTGTCTTTAATTTCTCAGCCGGACAATATCAGTTCAACTACCTCCCCTTCGGTCTCACCAATGCTCCAGCCACAATCCAAAGGTTAATAGATGTTATTCTTTCGGGTTTGCAATGGAACACATGCCTTGTCTATCTCGACGATGTTTTAGTCTTCGCAGACTCACATGCCCTAATGCTGGAACGTTTAGACACTATTCTTGCCTGATTCTCCCAAGCAGGCCTGAAACTAAACATACAAAAATTCAAATTCTGCCAGCCCCAAGTTCAATACTTAGGCCACGTCATTTCTCAACAAGGCATTTCACCAGACCCCAATAAGGTCCAGTCCATTTATGACATACCCACGCCCAAAAGCTCAAAAGAAGTCAAGTCATTCCTTGGCCTGCCCTCTTCTTATCGCACATTCATCCCAAATTGCTCCTAAATTTCCAGCCCCCTCACAGCCCTACTCAAAAAGGATTCCGAATTTTTTTGGGGGCCCCAACAGCAAACCGCATTCACTAAGCTAAAAGAATTGCTCATTCATGCCCCAATACTGCAGCATCCCGATTTCACCAAACCATTTATTCTACAAACTGACGCCTCAAAACTCGGAATTGGCCCCATTCTCAGTCAGCTAGACAGTAAAGGTCAGGATCGCCCCATTGCTTTTGGGAGCTGCACATAAAAACCCGCAGAATGCAACTACCCAATAACTGAGTTGGAAACCCTTGCAGTAGTTGAGTTTGTCAAGTATTTCCGCCCCTACCTTTTCCAGCAACATGTTATTGTACACACTGACCATACAGCAGTTCAGGCAGTCTTACAAAAGGAAAACCCGTCCCCTCGCATTGCCCATTGGGGATTAGCCCTCTCTGGTATTCAACTCGACATTCTACCTGAGAAAGGCACTGCTAACCGCAACGCAGATGCAGTTTCTCGATTCCCCTCACAGACAGCAAAGCAATCCTTTGACATTGATCAACTATAAACCTGCCCTGAAATATCAATCATCAATTCTGTTCTTGAAGCCGAAGCAACTGAACAAGAAGAGCTACAGAAAAATTTTGCTGAACTTCAACGCACTGACCCAACTATCAAAAGTATTTTAGCAAAAATCGCCCAAAAACACCCCCTTACTCTCATCAAATTCGCAGTGCATCAAAACATCCTCTTTCGTATAATCAACAAGCAAGCAAAACTGTACATCCCCAAGTCCCAAGTACAGCATCTCATTACCTCTCATCATGACAGCAAATTCACAGGTCATTTCGCTGCCAGGAAAACTTTACACTTGCTCGGACAAAAATATTTTTGGCCCAAAATGAGCCATGATATCAAATGTTACTGCAAAACTTGCCACCCATGCCAGACACAGAAAGCCCTCCGGCACAAAGTACATGCGAGTCTGGTACAAATCAGCTGACTGGCCCATTTGATAGAGTCGGTGTTGATGCATGGGGCCTTTACCCCTCACTGAAGAGGGCAACCAATTCATTGTCGTTTTCATCGATTATTTTACAAAGTATGTAGAGGCATTTCCAACCCTTGACATCACTGCGGCCACTATCGCCAAGTTATTCGTAACCAAAATTTTTTGCCATCATGGGTCCCCAAAAATCATCCATTGTGATCGTGGCTCCGATTTTATATCCGATCTCTTTTCAGGAATCACTAGCTTATGCAATACTCAGAAAATTCATACCAAACCATACCATCCCATTGCCAATGGGGAAGTTGAGCATTCCAACCAAACTCTAGCCACCCGTATCCCCATGTACATCAATTCAAATCACACTGATTGGGATACTTATCTGCCCTATGCCATTTTTTCCATAAACATCCATAGAAATGATAGCACCTCGTATCCCCCATTTGAATTACTCCATGGTAGGCAAGCTAATCTGCCAACCGACGCAGCTTTGAATTTTTTCCCAACATCTTAAATGGTTGATTTAGACAATTATGCCCTTCGTGTAAAATCTCACTTTACAGAAGCACTCTCAACCATACAGAAAAGCTTACAAAAAGCCTAAGACCACTACACCCGTCAGTATAACAAGCATGCTCAAAACATCCACTACAAAGCAGGTGATCTCATTCTCTACAAAAATCATTCCTGTAATCAAGGGCTGACTCCCAAATTCCTCCCTAGCTGAAATGGGCCCTATACAGTTACAAATTTTATGTACCCCAACGTTACACTCAAACACCCCACTAAGAATAGCACATTTACGGTACATGTAAACGAGACAACCCCGTTCTACCCTTGAAAGCCTTGAACGAGGGCGTTCAACTCTGAAAGGAGGGAAATGTAACGTACCTGCTAAAGCAGTACTGTGAATATGTAGCATACTGTATGTGATAGACATTTATTAGATATTATTTTATTTTCACATTTTATCGTCTCAAGGGTGTCTGGGATTCACACCCAAACATTCCTACAAAATTACGTGAAGTACTTTATTTTGATCCGTTCACACCCTGGTAGCCCAATTAAGATGCCCATAATTATTTGCACAAACGGCAGCTGGTCCCCTAGAACCTACACTAAACTACACATTCCACGGCTACCGTAATCCCCCGTAAAAATCGTAAACAACACCTGCACACAGTAAAATACGTAAAAGCCCCGCCAGACAGTAGTTTCAAGTGTAACCGTAGCGACGGCCCCACAAAACATGTGTATTCAGAGAAACAGATACAGGAAGCATGCACAGAAGCACAGAGGTGTGGCTAAGCCCACTGTAGAAAGCAAGCGAAACACGAAAAGCACACAGTACCAGGGAAGCATTAGGAAGGCGTGACTAAGTAAGCATAAAAAGCGAAGCAGGAAGCGACGATTGGCGGAAGAAGATGGACAGAAGCACGACCCCACACAACGCCCAGGGAGTGGCCAAAAACGTCGTATAAAAAGAGGAGCAAAGCATGATTTTAGTAGTTATTGGAATATTGAATTCGTCGTTTTTTTAAAAACCGCGCTCGCCCCCGTTTTTATATTTGCAAGCCGCCATTTTTACGAAAGCATTTAAACCGAGGCCCGTTTTTCGTATTTTTGTCGACGTCTCCACACAGCTGTCGATTAGTATCGTATCCCCCCATATTGTAAATCGCTGTCTCCCCCGCGCTGTTTTGTCCACTGTATCAACCGTTTGGTTAACGTAAAGTGGTTCACACAAAATCTGGTCGTTACAACCCTGATACAGTTGGTGATCCATCACTAATAAATTCATTTTTCACTATTGTGAGGAGCAGGGTTTGGTTTTGAGAAGTTTGAGCCTTAATAACTGGAAACTTTCTTGGTGTTGGGTTACAAAGACTTGGGAGTCAATATAAGTTTGATCAAAGCTGAGAAAAAAACATAGAAATATCTGAAAAAATTGAATCTTGAAGGCAGAAAATCTTAACCCATCTTCCTAAGTCTGAGATTTCACAACAGAGAGCAACATGGCAAGAAGTCTTATTTGGAGTCATTTGATTATTGTCTGGGCGCGTTTAGGTATGCAAAAGGTTGGTCCTTTCGGTCATGGAAAGACACACTAGAGAGCTAATATAATAGCAATAATTATTCAGAGCATTCAACTAATGTGTATTGTATCGGCTGGTGTAGAATGCAAAAAGCTGTAAACCACCAATCTTGAAAATTAAATCTCGAAAAGAACTACTACGTTAGTGATCATAGATAAGAAAAGATATTTTCAAAACAAAATTTGCCAAGAAATTGAATGAATTTAAAATGTACAGAATTTCTATTAAATAATCGTCCTTATTCCTTTTGATACCTGACCAATTAAAATTTTCGATTGTCAGGCGACTTGCATGTTGATATTAGAACAATTCGGTTTAAGTATACTCAGAAACTCTCAAGTATCTGGGAAAGGCGGATCAAGGGGACCACAACATACGATTCTTCGGCAAGATATATTAGATATTAAGAAAAGCGCAACAGGTAAGGAAATAGTTTGAATCGAAGCTCAGATATTTGCATTTGTTGTGACAGAACCATCACTTTTGTTAATGTGATTTTGTCTGAGAATATTATTACAAAGCTTTTGGGTCAGTTCCCCATCAGAAACATTAGTTTCAAACTTAGTTTCTGGTTTTAAGAGAAAATCATATTCATCTGATTCCAGAAGTGGATTAAGATGGTTGATTTTATTGCATACATCACGTAGATTTGCAAAAAGTTCAAAAGGTTTGAAAGTGAGTATGCAATGGAGGCACTGAAAATGGAGATGGGTGGTTGATTGTTTTTTATATTATGACTACAAATACAAGCCTGTACAGCAGGTACACAAAAAGTAGGCATGTAATAAGTATAGGCTTCCAAGATGTCACATATAGGAGGGGCGCATGTCTGGTAAAAGGTAGAAGAAAAGCTAATCAGAGGCCAGATTCTGTCTGAACAGTCAGTAAGGTCATAAAGATCAAAAACTGGTCCGATTGATGTATCAAAGAATGCGAGTAAGTTCACATTCAATTTTTCATTGTTCAAAAGTTGCTCAATTACGGACGAATATTTAAAAGCTTTAAGAATACCAACCTGTCACATGCTGATACCTGCATGATTCTACAGTACATTTTGACTCTTTACAGTATGTTAGCTTTGATTACTGTACACTTGTACTTGTCTACATTTATGTCCGCCTTTATTTTTAGCTATTTTCTGTTTTTATCAACTCTAACAAACAGAGTCTGCGTCTCTTTTCAGGGGTTGTTCCCTGTGCTCTCAGAGGAGTGCATGCATACTGGCTTTTTCTCTACTAGAAAGATCAGCACGAACCATTAATGGCCTTCAACTCGACCGGCCTGCACTGCAAGGACCATCGTTGATTACTGCAGCCACCACCTCCTACCATACTCTGCAGCAGCTAACATAGACAATCTGGCTGGTATAAATATCAAGTCCGCTCTCACACACTCCTATTTCAATTATTCGGAGTTCTTTCCTCATGGCCCCTATTGGCCTGTTCTGTCTTATTGCCACCATTATGTTTTATTATATAATATAGAGAGATCAATTCGCATTGCCGTTTTTTAGTAAGTTTACTTTCTCTATACATTAGCAAGTAGAGTGGACCCACAATTCGCTCGTTCTCCTGTGTTGTTATACCTTTTCTGTCCTGCTTTTGGTTTTTCCCTCACAGTGCTCCCAGACAGGGCTAAGGTTCCGCCGGCGCTCCTCGGGTCCTACACTAGAGCCAGGAGTGCTGACGTCTCTCCCAAAGCTCTCAACATCCAAGGGCAATCACTCTATGTGATAGGCCCTGTGACGTTCAGTGTGAGGGTCAAATAATGGCCTCTTTCCACCTACAGTAGACAAATCATCTCCCATCACCTCCTTTACATTACCCACCCCCAACATCACACACCCAATAATTCCAAGTTTTGTAACTGTTCAGGCTCGTCTAAAATTATATAGCTGTATTGAAAGACTGAAACAAAGAGTCCTCCATTTTGATACAAGTAATATTTTTGATTCACTTTTGTTTTGATATGCTTGCTCTATCCTTTCCACAATTTCAGATTCTATAATACACATCTCCACACCTAAATATCAATATGAAGTACCAATAGGATGCTATCTGAGCGAAATGACTGATGAACTATGATGATGTTATAGGGGAGGATCATTGACAAATTTGTGGCAGGAGGTTGGAAGAAGTGCATACCTGGTATTTTCTAGGGTAGTACTCTGAATTAGTGAATCTAATAAACTTTGTGGTCGTCTAACTGCAGCAGCCAAGAAGATGATTAACTTTGATTGTTTTAAAAATATGGTTTTTGCATTTCGATGTTAAAAGGTTATTGTTGAACACATTATTGAATGGTGTATTCTGAGAGATCATGGGGCTAACGTATGTCCAAAAGATTTCAAAAAAGATAATAATAAGCATAGATAGCACTTTCACCCCACCTTATAGACATTGCATTTCTGATTTGTAGTTCCTATATAGAATAAAAAGTGAGAAATAATCAATAGTTACTGAATCATTCCAGATCAAGCCTATAAATGAGAGAAACTTCGAAAGCTTTCACCAAAAATGAAGAAGCAACAATTTGTTGATACTGAAAAAAATCATATGAGCAATCTATTAACCATCGAATGAGATGAATGCTCGGAAAATTGAAAGATCCATGTAAAATTTAATGCTACACATGAACTACTACTGTCAAAAAGTTAGTTCAGAAAGAGGATTTTTCCAATGCAATAGTAGTAAATGATCTTCACTTATGCCCTAAGTAAGCTGAATACAATAGGGCAGCGCAAAAGGTGGATATATGGTCTTGAAGAGATATGCTGCAAAGTAACAACAATGGGAAGTAGGTCCAGCAGACCAAAGCCTATGAATAAGAATTTTCCCAAACCCAAAGCCTAGGCCTAAGCCTAAGCCTAAGCCTAAGCCTAAGCCTAAGCCTAAGCCTAAGCCTAAGCCTAAGCCTAAGCCTAAGCCTAAGCCTAAGCCTAAGCCTAAGCCTAAGCCTAAGCCTAAGCCTAAGCCTAAGCCTAAGCCTAAGCCTAAGCCTAAGCCTAAGCCTATGCCTAAGCCTAAGCCTAAGCCTAAGCCTAAGCCTAAGCCTAAGCCTAAGCCTAAGCCTAAGCCTAAGCCTAAGCCTAAGCCTAAGCCTAAGCCTAAGCCTAAGCCTAAGCCTAAGCCTAAGCCTAAGCCTAAGCCTAAGTCTAAGCCTAAGCCTAAGCCTAAGCCTAAGCCTAAGCCTAAGCCTAAGCCTCATTCAGGTGAGAGGTATTGCAAAGCTTTCATTGTCAAGTTGATACAAAAAGCTTAAAAACGGTTTTTGAGCTGTAAACATGTTCAATATATGGGTTCATTTTTCTGGGGACCCTTCATCAAAGAGTTTAGGACAGATAGAAGAAATGATTGTCAAAAAATGGGTTCTAACAGTAGTTATACACATCCGTACAGTGAGTACACAAAAGATACCACTGTACAGAGCATAGGCATAAAAAAACTACCCTAACTGTGCGGGGTGATACAAAGTGTGTAGAAAGTATAGCCAACAATCCGATTCTATATAACATGCAGGATGATACCGGGGGTGTACAAAGTATAGTTGACAATTTAATACAATCTCAATTGCATTGAACATGTGTGGTGGGGGATATGGGTGGTGTAGAAAGTATGCCTGAAACTCCAACTTGGATGTGTAAAATTTGACCCTAATGTAGAAAGTACACCAGAAGCTTTAACAGGTAAAATATCTCTCAATGCAAGTCTTAGAATCTAATGATCTAACAGTTTTACTGATTTTTTTAGATCCAGAGAGATTTTTCACTGATTCACTATGCTCAAGCATTGTATTGGGTACACATCTTTCACTGTCTTAGAATACAATTTCGCATGCCTCTTGCAAGGAGCAGAAAAAAAACTTTCAAAACTCAAATTTTCAAGTTCAGTTACTTTATGCTACTGTGTAACTTCCTAACAATGAGAGCTATCTAAATGACTTTCTTTGTAACTGATACCCATGAAAAATCAGACAGGTCTATACTATTGCTTAAAGCTTATCATTTAGTGAAAATCACTCAACATGGGATGTTGAATCCCCAAACAGGTGTTAAGAATTTAACTCTTGATATGATGTCAAGTTTTCAATCCTCAACCTTTCAAGTTCCATTTCAGGTGGGTGTGAGTAGAGCTACAAAACCACAAAATAAGGGAAAATATCAATTTAGGCATGCTGGCTGACTTACACTTTGGACTTGAATTATGTTTTGATTTTTTGAGGGATGTGGAAACAGAAATCCAAACAAATATACAGCTATGTAGCACAGAAATCGACTGGGCTATTCATATGTGTAAGTTGAAAGATAATGAGTGGTGAGGTGAGCGGGTGGCGAAGACGGGGGGAGTACCAAATCGAACCACACTTGGGCTCGGGGGTCGGTGAGCAGGGATGGAGAAAACGGGGGCGAAGAACAAGAAACAATAATAAAGAAGAATCGATAAACAATAAGGTAACAAACGATGCAAACCACCCAGAATGCCTGGAATGGCCGAGACGACGAGGAGTTTTTTTCTATTTATTCTAACACTAATAATAACAACCAAAACTAAATACAAATCGCCTTTATGGTCGAAAACAACAGATTTATGCAAAAATATTTATACAAGTTTTATATACATGACATTATATTTACGAATGTGTTTTATTTATTTATTGTTTACTGTAATTACCAAAATGAAAAATAAGTGGTAATATCAGTTTAGCTCAGTGTGGTATACTACACCCCTCCCCCTGGGGGAAACAAAATGTGACTAAGGCAGAAAAGGAGGAAGGAAAATAAGGATGGAGGTGGAGGAAAGGGAGGAGGAAGGAGGAAGAGGTGGGATTGGGTTCAGAGGGGATGTCACAAGGACAGATAAAAAATGGACTTCGGGGAGTCACCAGATGCCAAATACTTAGGCCATTATGACCCCCCCCCCGGGATTCATCACCACTATGTAGTGACCCCAAAGGCCAGCCACCCTACAGGCAGCTGGGAGCCCCTAAGTTTGGACAGAATTAAGAAAAGGGGAAATAAGGAAAAGAAAAAAAATGAAAGGGGGCCTTAGTCACATTTTGTTGTTGTTCTGTTTTTGGAAAAGGGGAGAATTAATTTGAAAAATGTGGTTGCCCTGGGACCCCTTAGAAAACCTAAACTGGTACGTTTGGGTATGAAAAAATTATGTAAACAAATATTTTGAAGGATACCCCTTTAACACATTCAATATTAATAAAATTTTGAAATTTGAATGTTAAATTTGAAAATTTTTGAAAATATGAAATTTTGAAAATACAAAACAAAAGAATAAATGCGAACATAGGCCATTGGCTTCAGCAGCAAGCACAGTTTGATACACTGGATTTCGTCAAAATCCTAAAGTTCAATGTCCAAACAAAAATTTGAATCGGAAGAGTCGAAAACAAAATGTCCAAAACGAGAAAGTCCTTTACTTGATCACATAATTGATCACTGAGGCAGATTACAAAACATAAAAAATGCAAAATGTTTGCCTAATCGGCATCGCTGTCCAATAACGTAGGGCCTCCGTGGCCCAAACAAACCAATGGAATTGTCAAAAACAAAATTTCCTTCGGCTGGCAAAAAATAAGAACGAATTTCGATAGGTGAATATTTCGACAAAAAATAACAGATCAACAATGATGATTC
The DNA here is from genome assembly GCA_963922205.1 of Romanomermis culicivorax. Lineage (NCBI taxonomy): Eukaryota > Metazoa > Nematoda > Enoplea > Mermithida > Mermithidae > Romanomermis > Romanomermis culicivorax. The sequence continues at coordinate 289,833 of CAWUHX010000256.1, read as the reverse complement.
TGCCGGTGATAAAGCATTCCTAAGGCACAAATATCTCGAAAATATCACAAATAACTCGAATTAAGTTTTTTGCAAAAAAGCGACTAATACTGATAATTGCCCATGCATGGAATGTAGCGTTGTGAGATGGTAATATTTCTGATATGAAAAAAAAAAAATTTTGTATGTGATGCTTTTCGCAAAACGAGGCGAAAAGCATCACATACAAAATCACATAAGAATAAAGTATTATATATATATATATATTTTTTTTTTTTAATATATCACATATCATTAGTAGTGGCCGCGATCAACTACCATAGGGGGAATATAGCGGTGATTAACAGTGACCTTAATTTTCGACGGCAATGGCGACGAAGGAGATGGCGAGCAGGAAGAGCGTTTATGCCGCATATAGTAAGAACTATGATCGTCATAGTAACGTTTTTTTGAGTAATCACAGTGATCTTGACTTTGCTGCTTGTGATCTGACAGTTGGCAGTGATCCTGTTGGTTAGGGGGCGGAGTAGTTGTATCATGAGGTTCATGTTTGCTCCCTGCTCCACTAACAATCGGCAGGTTTGTAGATTTTTGTGGCAAAATTTCTTTATCACAGTCCGCAATGGCAGTAGCTATTCTTTCACATTCGCTTTGATGCATAGTTTGTATTTGCTCCAATGTGTCTCTCAAATCTGGGTTTTTGCCCTGCTGAGCTACCGATCGCAAATAATTGGGCATAAAGTGTTTGGCCCCTTGGTTAGTGGACCAAATTTGCTGCACTGTAAGAGCGGCGTGAACAACTTTGTGCAATAACAACGCCCTTAAAGATTTGTCCTGGTCAATGCAGAAGCTGGCAACCATTTGCGAAACCAATTGTATATGAAAGGTTCCATTTGTAACCATAACTCGCTGGTTAATCCCTGCATAGAGTAATTTCCGTAACTCACAAACACTCTGTGTTGCGTTTGCATAACTTCGAACTGGTAGTTGTTCGTATTATACATTTGGATTACTGCCTGTTGAATCTCGAATATCTGTTCATCGGACAATGGTAACATTACAGGGGCCAAAAATTGTTGAACTGCTGGTGTATTCAGAGACTTCGGGCCCTCTCGCTGATCATAGAGACGGGCAAGGATTGCGTGATCTCTCATTTCTTCTTCGGCATCTTTTTGCACTGGGGTGCTTGTTCCCCACCTTTGAATGAGCAACAATCATTGATCGATTAGGGCTTTTCGGGCTTTCACTTCTTCATATTTCTGTTCACGCCATTTCTGGGTTCTTTCTGTATTCATTTGCATTCCCACATTAGTTTGGAATTGTATGGGCAGAGGTGGAAATGACAGAACTTCTCCAGTGGGTGGAATCACCGTAGAGTCTGATGCTGAGAGACTTAGAGATGCAGGGGCTTGAATAATTGGCTGTCCTTGAGACGGAGGCGGATTGGCTAGCATAACAGGCAGATTCACGTGCACTAGATCTAGAAGATGTATTCTCTTGACGCTGTATATCCATTAGGCATTGTTGACAATTGAGTGGCGGTGTCCGAGGGCGGTACTGAGGATTGGTTGCACGATTTGTGAAGTTGGCATTGTACATCAAATTGGCATCCAAACCCCGGTGGATGTTGGGGCAGCTTGTGACGGTTGGAAAGGCTGTGTATCAGTCAAACAAATAGAGGCAGATGGTGAACTTTGTGGGGCAGCAGTAGGTCGGATGGTCCCAAAGCTTGCAATGATTATCATATTGCGTTCAATTTCCATTAAGGAAGATTTGGCCATCGTAGATTGGATTTGAGGGTGGTTAATCCTTTGTGGTCTTTGCTGCATGGGTACTTCTTCATCAGATATGGAGGAGATTTCGCCTTCTACCTCCACCACATAATCGCTTTCTTCACTTTCTTCGACTCTTGCCGTGGGTTGAGAGACGGTAGCTGTTATTGGAGGTGGTGGTGTTTCTTCCACAATAATTCTTGTCAACTTTTCAGCCTCTTCAATATCTTTTGTGGCTTCTGACTTCGGCTGCATGAGCATCATTTGTGGTTCAGCCTGTTCACTGCTAGGTGTGGTAGTCTGTTGACCACACACGTCCTGACTGGAGAGCTCAGTGCCTACAATAACTCGTTTGACAAGGCCTGAGACACCACATGATCCAAAAAACGATCCAGTTGTGATTTTTGAGGTCTGGAGGGCAACGGAGGCGCCGTACCTTGTGCCACTTGAAACTCATGCTGTCTTCATGCATACTTACGTCTTGCCTCCTGTTCTGTTTCCTGGTCAGCTTTTGTTGGGTGGCGATATAAATATCGACGTCCAATTTTTCTAAGTGTAGCAGTTGAGGGAAATGTTCATTACCATCGTAGTTGGTCAACAGGAAGGGGTCACGCAGACACAAGTTTTCCCATTTGCACGGCGTAGTCTCCAAGAACCAGCAATCTTCTTGGTATCGCTTGTCTATAGTGATATTATCACCTTCCGAACTTCGTTTCAACTACATTTCATCAAAGATGATTGGTATGATATTGAAACGATTGTACATATAATTAATTTTCTTGGTCGCAACGCGGTGAGGTGTGTGCATTATTAAAGTTCCATTGGCCGTTTTGTTTCTTTGCTTAGCACTTGGATTTGGACCATCTCCATAATTAGTCTAACCAATGTTTCATCAACTTTCAGGCATTGGAGGTGCTGTTGGATGTCAGCTTTGATTCGATGTCCTTCTTCAATGGTGCTGGGCCAGAAATAATACAGGATCGGGCTGATGTGGTTTGCAATTCAACTGGTATTTACTTGATTGGCCAAATCAAACAGATACGGAAAAAGTTTGATATGTTGTAGTCCAATATCTCCCATAAACATTGCTGGTTCTCGGAGAGGGTCATTGCACCTAAAATGGGGCGCCTAAGACGTTTGGGTCGACGTAGGCTCCGCATATGATGGATCCAATGACATAAAACTGCCCAGAGCTTCGTATTCCCCGATTAGATCCAGGTCAGTTTCCATTCGTCTTTGCATTTCATTGATGAGGGTGTATTGCTCGTCTTCCTTTTCCTCTAGTTGTTGCTTCATCTTTTTTGGATTTCGCACCAAGGGCTTCAGTTTGTCGGCTCAGTTTATTATTACGTGGTTTCAAAATCTCACGGGGAAGGGATTGATGCGTAAAACAATGTCGTGGTAGATTTTTTGGTAAGAGCAATGAGAATGAGCTGCCTCTTGATCAATATGGCACATATATTGTTTTATAGTCTCTTGCCACATGCAGAAGGTGGCTCTGGAAGAAAACAGAAGTTTGGTGGCTGGTAATTTGTACATATCCAAATCAGTATCGAGAACTGCTTTATCAGACAAATGTTCATTTATCTGGTTGGTGTTATAAGCAATAGACGATGCAGTTTGGAAATCCTGTGCGAACGTAGGAAAATATCTTGAATGCCGCTGCAAACGTGGAAGTGGAACATAGTGAAGAATAAATTTAGCATTAGGCGGCTATCTAAAGCTGCATAAAGTTCTAAAGGCTTCGGAACTACTGGCGCAAGCAGGTTGCTCTTTACTGGATAACTAATAAAATTTACTATAAAGGGACTTGGATCCACGCCCAAGAATTCTGAGGCAAGCCCCTTTAAACCCTGGACTTGTGGCATAATCCCTAGTTGGTCAAAAATAGCAGGGGAAATCCTTGCGTTTTTGGATGATCTGTGTCTTCAGATCATAGAACATGGCGTTAATCGACGAAATAAAATAATCAATATGTTCTTTGAAAGTTCTGTTTTCCAGGATAGACGTGTAAAACCCCAAAGTTCTCAAAATGGCTTGTATATCTTGTTTCATTTGAAATCGGACGATTACGTAGTTTTCAGTGAAAATTTCCACAGCAATTTTGTGCCAGCCCCTGCAGGAGATGTGAGCTGCATCAAACAAAAAGGTATACCCCGCAGTAGTAGAAATTGTTACTAACCAGGCATACATTTTATCGCTGCGCATCAGCAATCATTTGTCCTGAACTACATTTTGCAAAATCCGGTATCATGATCCAGAAACTTGTTTGGTGTCAATGGAAATCATTTTTACCCTACAAAATTGCGATTCTCGTAAATGTTTGATAATTTCCAGGACCATACTGTCGTTAATGTAAACCAGATTGTAAACCATTGAGACCAATTAATTGAATGTTGTCTCAAAAAAGTGATCAAAATGGAGAAATCGAGCGATCTGCTTGAGATTGATATCTGAAAGTAAAAGAAAAATAAAAATAGTTGGGGGCGGCAGGAGGAGAAGGGAAATGAAGTTAAATAGCAGGTAGGTTACATGTTAAATATAGTTTTACACCACTACCCAAAGCATTAGGTATGAAGATGCCTGCATTCGCTTCACCCTACACATAACTTACGTAATCAAATGCTGTCGACAATATGTATACTTAAATGAAAGAAAAAAAGGTACATAAGGAGGTATAAATAATTTTTGATACATAATACAGGATTTCAACGGAGGCAAAGGTGGAGTCCGAGGTGCGAAGAAATTTACAAAAGTATGTTTTACACATCTTGCAGGAAAAATAATACAAAAATATGATTTTCTAACTTTCTGAACATATTGGCAGACGAGGAACCCAAATTTTAGGCCTGTGAAGGAAAACAACTTACCATTGTTGTGGAAGTGCCGGTTTGTTTGTAGGGTTCGATTATGAGTTGGAATAATCGGGTCAATATACGAGTGCTTGTGGCGCATACCACTGCGTGAAGCACCAACCCCTAATTGCATATCGAAACTAAACAACTTCAATTTGTTAGGAGTGAAAAAATGAAATTTGTTTTTTGGAAAAGTGCATGAAAATTTTGGTAAAATTTTTGAAGTGAAATGTAATGATGGCGGAAACTGAAGTTGTTTCATTATTTTCACATACTTATGGATAGTTTGTGGGGTCAAATTAATGAAAATAACTGAATACTTACATTGAAAGTGTAAAATCTCAATTTTATCCTTGCGATGATCATGCACACTGGGGAAATAAAGAAAAACGCAAAATTTCTGCGAATGGGAGCGGTACAGTGCTATAAAAGTTTACGAATAGCCAAAAACGCAAAAATTCACATAAATGGGGGCTAAATGTTACCTATTCATGAAGGAATAACGCAAAAATAAATATGGCGACAAGGAAAATCCATACGACTGGGCGCATGAAAATAAATGAGAAAACGGAAACGAGTAAAATGGAGGTTTTAAAAATCAATAATTGGTAATAAATTCCAGATATTCTTAACATCTGCAATAGAGATGACGTTTTTATCTTGTTTATCAATAAAGGTTACAATAAAAGGACCGCTCCAATAAAAATGCATTTTACTTTTGCGCATTTCACAACGTAACAACACAAGATCACCTACAGTATAATCATGAGCTCATGCCTTGTCATTAAACCACTTTTTCGGGGCCGCTTCTGACGCCCGCAACTCTTTTAGGACCACATTATGAATCGATGTTAGATTTTCAAAAAGTAAATACTGGTATGTGTCAAAATTATTAATTAGGAGTCCTTTTGCAGCTGCAGTGACATCAATGCCTAGAAGTGGCTTGTGTCCGAAAAGCAAACTATGTGGGTTCTTTTTTGTTGTCTTGTGTGGGGTGGCTCTATAAGAAAATAATGCAAGATCTAAAAATTTGGGCTAATCTTCAGAGTTATTATAAGCAAGTTTGCATAAGCAGTCAATTAATGTGAAATCGAAGCACTCAACCATGCTGTTACACTGCCGGTGGTAGGCGGTTGTTTGAATTTTCCTCACTTTAGCAACTCACACACTTCTCCTAAAAGTTTAGAAGAGTATCCCGATCCGTGATCACATAGTAGTTGTTTTGGTTTTCCGTACCTACACACAACTAATCTTACAAAAGTATCTACAATACTGGCTGCGGAGGTGTCCGGGGTAAGTGCGGCCTCGATGTATTTCATGATGTAATCTTCAAAAATGATAATGTACTGCATTTTTTCGGAGACATTTGAAATATTGAGGATATTGGAGGCAACAATATCAAAAGGAGCGATCGGTTGAATTGGGCATAGTGGCAGGGGTGGTTGGCAGCCTTCATCGTTTTTTGGCAAATATCCCACGATTTGACCCAATTTTGGATATCCTGCTCAATGCCTGGCCACCAGAAATGTTTTTTGACCAAAAATGTAGTTTTGTCGATACCTTGGTGGCCAAAGAGATTGGAACCATGAAAATGATGAAGAGCTATTTTTCGTAGAGGTTGAGGTAAGATAATTTGGTCTGGTTCACCTCTTGAACCTTCCCTGTGCAAGATATTATAAAGAGAGAAAAATCCTTCTACCTGATTCTCCACTTTCCGGCGGGTTTGGTCTAGCATGGGGTCTACTTTTTGAGCATCAGCGATTTGTTGTTGCATAAATGGCCATTGATATTGATTTGGTAGATCAGCCGGGTCGACAATTTTTTCCTCTTCCAGTCTTTCAGGGACCTCCAGGTCAGTTTGTGGCATTGTGGCCAGTTTTTGCCTGGTTTTGGCCCGCGTTTCGACAACATTGATTTTGTCCATTGCAGAAGCTGCATTCCATGTTGTAGGGCCCACGGCGGTGATTCTGGGCATATAACATTAAACAACACCTGTTTACTACTGATTGTCAATGTTCCATTTCGAAAATCGAAAATCGTTCTAATACTTTCATGAGCTAGAGTCTGTTCCCAAAATAATTGTTGGTTTAGGCGAAATTAGGACCGTATAGTGGAAACTGTGGATACCCAAATCCATCAACTTTGTATAAAAATTTACCAGTCCCAATGTGGGGACTCATTGACCATTCGCCACTGTAATATAGCCTGAGGTTGGCAAATTATCTGGCTCCATATGAGTAATGTGTCTATACACATCACATCCCATGATGGAGGTCATGGCCCCAGTGTCTAGCAATGCCAAACCCCTCCAACTACCAATTTTAGCCTCTATTTCCAGTGGTCGCGTCTTGTAATATTTCTGAAAAAACATACTTTCCTTGGGCGTTAGCTGTCGGAAAAATCCAGGCCTCATTTCAGTTGTGCTGAGGGTCGAAATGGTGTTTTCAAATGATTCCATTGTATCCTGAAAAATAGTAAAATATTGTGAATTTTCGATTTTATTACCTCTGGTTTTTTCGATTGAAGGTGTCATATCATTACTGTAAAAGGACATCATTTCATTTTCCTTTGCATTGTTAGCATCTGATTACTGCTTAGTGGGTACCTGTAACTTGTTTCTGGAAGTATTAATTGAATTATTTTGTATAAATGGAGCGGCAATAGTTTGATCTTGGGAAGAAGTTGAAGATGGACAACATACATAATAATTAGGATTATAGTATTGAGGGGGAAACTGGTTTTGTGCAGTAGGATTCTCACCTTTACTTTGTATGTTCATCGTCTGTTGTGGATTACTGTACTAAGTACCCCGTTTCCAAGTTGTTGGTCTCCCAGGAGGTGTGGTATAAATACCATAACCACCACGAGTAGTAGGTTGAAACGTAAAATGGGGTGGGCTTACATTTGGTGCAGTCACACATGGTTGATACAAGTTATCAGGAGTATTATGATAGTAAACTGATATATCTACTGTTGGGTTTTGCGCTGCATACTCTTGTAACTTAACACACGGATCTGTGGAGTGACCAAACATACAGTGGTAACCACAGTAGATGCGCACTCTGGCCATACCTGGTGGCTGCGACGCTGCAGGCGGTGCAGGGGAAGGCTGCAGCACAGTGTTGTTTTTTTGTAAAAGATCTATTAGCTGTCCCAAAAGCACATTATTTGCCACAATTGCATCATTACTGGGTTGTGGCGCGGGTGCAGGGGCTTTTTGGCAGGATTGGGGGTGCAGGAGCTGACTGTTGCTGATGCCACAAAGGGTTATTACCGCAACTACTGTGCTGGGGACCCATATTTTGATTACCCCAACCCCTATAGGCTACATTATTATTAGAACTTCTAAAATTACAACCTCGAAAATGCTGTAGGTTTTTGGCAGAGGTGTGGGATCCTGAATGGCAAGTGGCTTATTTGTTCTGGCAGTTTCGCCTCATTTATCGTTAGTTGGTGATGTTTTTGCAGGTGTTATTCGAATAACTCGTCCTGTACTTTCAATTCTTTTTCGAGGTTGTTGCAAAACATCACTAAATCCTGTAGGGAAACGATTTGGCCCTTATGTTTGTCCATGGTGGCCTGGATTACTGGTGACGATTTGCTGTAAAATTGTGTAATAATCATTTGATCTTGTTCTTAATCTGGTTTGTCCTGAAAAAGAGTAGGTGCATACAAATATAGACGATTTACAAATTGCACACAGAATTCTGAGTCTCCCTGGGAGATAGTAGACCATTCTCTGTGAAGGTCGCTGAGAGTACCCGGAGAAGCTAAGAAACTCATAAATCTGTTTGGTGTTGTCGTAGGAAGTGGGGTCTTCCATAAAATGATGTACGTCAGGATCGGTGGTTCATCTCAAAATTTCCAATTTGACATTTTTGGGCAAAGGCAGGTTGTCTTTAAATTGTTAACCTCAGTAGTTAACCTCAGTAGAGTGACATACAATGGTACCCACAATGAAGGCGTGTTCTAGCCATACCTGGTGGTTGTGATGCTGCAGGGGGTGCTGTGGGAGGTCGCAGTGCAATATTAGTCTTCTGCAGGAGATCTATTAGCTGTCCCAAGAGCGCATTATTTGCCAAAATTGCATCATTACTGGTTTGCGGTGCATGGGCAGGGTTTTGTTGCACAATGGGTGGTGCAGGTGGCGTTTGTTGCTGATGCCATGAAGGGTTACTACCATAACTACCGCCCTGGGGACCCATGTTCTGATTACCCCTACCCCTATAACACACATTATTATTAGAATTTCTAAAATTATTACCTCAGAAACGGCTGTAGGTTTGTGGCCGTGGTGTGGCGTCTTGATTCATCATGTGACTTATTTGTTCTGGCGGTTTAACCTCACTTATTGTAAGTCGATGGTGTTTTTGTAGGTGTTGTTCGAATAACTCATCCTGAATTTTCAATTCTTTCTCAAGGTTGTCCCAAAACGTCACCGGATCCTGCAAGGAGACCATTTGGCCTTTATGTTTGTCCATAGTGGCCTGTATTAGGGGTGACGCCTTGCTATAAAATTGGGTAATGATCATTTGATCTTATTCTTTCTATGTTTTGTCCTGAAAAAGATTAGGCGCACAAGAATATAAATGATTTACAAATTGAACACAGCTCTCCAAGTCGCCCTGGGAGATGGTTGACCATTCACTGTGAAGGTCACTGAGAGTTCCAGGGGAGGCTAGAAAACTCAAAATGATTTGTTTTGCACTGTCCTAGCAGGCGTGGTCTTCCTCAAAGTGATGTACGTTGGTATCAGTGGTTCATCGCAAAATTTCCAATTTGGCACTTTCGGGCAAGGACGAGTTGTCTCTAAATTGCTGATCTAAAGTCTTAAAAAATTGTAATACTAACTTAGGTTTGATGCCCATTTGCAGAGTGAAATTAGCCAGGCCTTGTTGGATTTGATTTGAAATTTGAAGCATCTCTTTTTGTGTCAATTGAAAAACGTCGTTGCTGACGTCAGCATCGTGGGGGTTGTCAGCTGGCAAGGTGTGGGGTGGATTTGGTAATCCATAGCCACCTTGCTCAGTGGGCAACGGGCCCAAGTGACGAGAGGAGGATGCTAAATTAGAGGTACACAAGGGAAAGTTACCTGTTTCCAAATTCGTAATTTTTTGTTGCTGGACGACGATTTGGTTTTGCATTTGCCCCAGAATAACCATGATTTTTTCCATCTGGGTTGTTATAATGTCTAACTTGTCCTGTGCAGTGGGAGTGGCAACAGGCGGCTGCTGGGCGGTCTGTTTGGTGGCGTCTGGTGGTGGAATTACCAATTTTGACGATGGTTTTGACATGGGCGTTCATCCTGCGAGGATACAATAATACTGGTCTTAGAAATGACCACGGGTAAACCTTTTCTGCTCGACATTCCATGAGAAACGAAGGAAGACGAAAGGGAATATATGCAAAGATATGAACAAAGTATGTATATACACACGATAACCAGTTAACAAATGTTGTACAAATCAATAAACACACAAAATAAATAACAAGTAAACAACTTACCTTACTTACCTGTACCTCACCCGATCCAAACTGGAATGGTCACCAGTGAAAGATAATGAATGATGAGTTGAGCGGGTGGCGAAGATGGGGGAGTACCAGATCGGACCACACTTGGGCTTGGGGGTTGGTAAGCAGGGATGGAGAAAACGGGGGCGAAGAACAAGAAACAATAATAAAGAAGAATGGATAAACAATAACGTAACAAACGATGCAGACCACCCAGAATGCCTGGAATGGCCGAGAGGACGACGAGTTCTTTTTCTATTTATTCTAACACTAATAATAACCAAAACTAAATACAAATCGCCTTTATGGCCGAAAACAACAGATTTATGCAAAAATATTTATACAAGTTTTATATACATGATATTATATTTACGAATGTGTTTTTATTTGTTTATTGTTTACTGTAATTACCAAAATGAAAAATGAGTGGTAATAACGGTTTAGCTCAGTGTAGTATACTATAAAGTTGTGTAAACAATAATTGCTAAAATTTACAGTAGGATATGTGTTTTTCAGAGAGACAGGCTTCAATCAGTATTACTCCTAAATTCTACAAGAATACATTTCCAATTTTTTAATTGATGTCAGAATATTAATTTGTGATTTCATTCTCATATAAGGCCACATGCCGCTATAATTTGGAGACCATGCTTGGTCAAAACCTGCATGAATACATTTAAGGCTATGATTATGATGTGTATGCACATTTTGGGGACATACATAAGGTAGCAGTCATCCCACATTTACGCAAAATTCGTAAACGGGGCAAAGCCACCATTCGACCAGGCGAAGGATGTTTATGCAATCTTGTAACTTCATTGTGTTGCGGGCGAATCGTGTCTATTAAACTTTATATTTGCTTACTTTTCACCCATTAAACGAAACGCTGACAGCCCCAGCAATATTACTACATATTGTTTATTAATTATTAATTATATATTCACGCACTTAGCGGAGGAGGGTGCTGACTTGCAGGACCAGTACAAAAGAAATCCCTAGCCTTTGAACGATATTGGTATAGTGGGTTCTGTTTATTTGTGTGAGTGTTTAGGGAGCATGTGGGGAGACCCTGGTTGCTTTTCGATTGCAAGAGTTGGATATTCCAGTCCCTGATTAGTGACTGAAGGTTGTGTTTAGTTCTGCTAGAGAACTCTTGCACGGTGTTCAGCTGAGTACTTAAAGCTCCTTTGAGTGACTACAGTTAGCTTAGATCCGAAGATGCTGACATCTTCCGATCTAAGCAGAGACCTAAACATAACACAGATGCTCAGCATAGCAGCATGCGTGCATGTGTTTTTTGGGCATGTAAATTTCTCCAACATTCCTTTGCTCCTTTCGTCCACTCGTGGACACATGTGAATTTATGTTTCTGTCGTTTTTTGTGTATAAATAGCTGAGTCTTGGCCAACTATTCACTGGCCAGTTTTTGCCTCTTTTCGACATTTATTTTCTATTCTTTGTTTATGAATAAATTATGATAATCGGCCACTTGTGGATTTGTACGGGTGGGGTGCCAGTATAAGATAAACCTATGACTGCAAAACAAATAAACCAAGTTTTTTTCCATTCAAGAACATACAAATAATGTAAAAGTTGAGGAAATACAGGCACTGATGGGCGACATATGCTACAAGCTTTGACATATAAAACACATCCTATCTTATGGAAAGTTTATGAATTGTTTTACAGCTACTGTACTGTACATCCTCTTGTAATCTTTCGAAGACCTGGGATGTTTTGTATAAAACCTAGAGATTCTCCTATTCCACTAATACTACGCGAAGCCAATCCAGCTCCAAAAAGGGAAAACAAGCTAGATGAAATTTTTCAACCTTCACGTTTTCCAAAAACACTATTTACATTTTGTGGGGATTAAACGATCTAGCATTGAATTTTTGTTTGTTTTACATTTTGATTGAACACCTTTTAAATATGGAATGCTCATTTCTCCATTGATTCGAAATAGGAATTATTTTCGAAAAAACTTTTCTAGGATGGTTGGTCATCACCTCTCAATTTTATTTTCTATGGTTATAAGCAGTGCATTCGATGTGCCAGAGAAATACAGCAATGACAAAACGGCGGTATTAGCACTCAACCACTACGTCCAAAGCCTGCATTCTATCATTGGGTATAACACAAGTTTGGGAGTCACCCTGAAAAATGGTATGAAAGTATTGTTCTTTGATGATGTACATCATATTTCGGACAAAACAACCGTTGTTGTTAATGTTGGAGTTGGTGAGTTTTCTCTTTGGTGGGGAATTTTGTGTTATTCTCAGTTCTTTTCATCATTTTCATTGTAGAACACACAAAACCCATGCTATTGCTTCAGGAGACTTAGTTTGATTTTAGGCCGGGGTTTTTACATATGCTGCTAGGTCTTGAAGTAGAAAAACAGAACGCCACTATAAGTGCCGTAGAATTTTCTTCATGACCAACAGGCCCACTGTGAATGCCAAAGGATTGCGCTCTGGGGTATTCACCCATCAACTGGTGGCTCGGACCTTCTCAAAAATCTTCACATCATTTAAACAGGATGGCACAGAGGGTAAAACAAAAAAGATAGCCACCCATGGGGGCACAGGGTTAACATAGGTCGCATACAGTGTGGGGGCAATGACTTCAATGTGTCAAACTCCACATGGTTGTAAAAAGTGTGGCCTTGGCTTCAAGGTGCAAAATTTCACATCTCTTGAAACAATATTTCCTTGGTAGGTTTGCTTACCACCATGCAGCAGGGCTATTTTGTGGGGTAAATTTTCACCAAAAAGTGCAATGGTTTGACCTAGCTCACCTGTCATCATACAGCAACAGGCTATCCTCTGTTTAACCTGCCATTTATCCCTGGTTTGTCGGGCAGTTTAGCCCTAGATTTAGCCTTCCATTTAGCCTCAATTCCAGCCTGCGATTTTACCGTGACCAACCCATCATTTTGCCCAAAATTTTCCTCATATTTAGCAAACATTTTGTCCCAAGTTTAGCCCGAAAGAAGCCCAAGATTTATTCCACACTATAGGCCACAATTTGTGCTGCAGTTTTTTTGCACTTAAGCCTCTCATTTGCACCAAGCCATCCTTTCGTCAATCAAACAAAAGTTTATGTAAATTAACAGACATCGAACTTGTGAATCGTATCTTCTACGTAATTTCTGTATGAATTTAGGGAAACATGAAAATCAGAGTACCACACACGAAATCCTGTCAATCGTATTGTGACCAAATTGAACATCATGTCCATTGAGCTTTTGACCAATGTACAAGTTGGAATGTATTCACACTTATTCATAATAGCAGTCACCTAACTCGAACATAATATTTCTATGGCTTATTATATAAATTGAGGAATAGCTGACAAAACACAAAATCAAATTTATCAAATATTTTGATTTGATAAATTTATCAAATTTATCAAATCAAAATTATCATGGTCCTCAAATCCAAGATGTGCATCTTATATCAGAACGAAACAAAGCATAGACATCTTGCATAACCTTGATGACAGATTTAAAAATTAAAAATCAAGAAACACCCATCTCATTGCAGACATGAGGCTTGGTCATTTAAGCTGCTTTGGACATAAACAGTCATATCAATCTTTGTACTACAGTCGTGCAAGCTGTACACTTTTCTATACTAAGATGTTGACTTTGTGTAGATAAGTTGAAACCTAATTCAAGATCAACGTGCAAGGCTCATACGGCACGCGGAAATTGACAATTTCAAAATGCAGACTCACAAAGAATCGTTGTGTGTGAGTTTGGGAATAGAAAGATTCAAATATTGAACCTATAGTCGTCAGGGTCAAATTTAAATTCTATGCACACTTTCTGGCATTTAACAACCCCTCTTGAAGGATATACATTTAACTACACTGATAATATACTTTCAGAAACATTTAATGAGTTTTGCAAGCTCTATGGTTCATAGAAGTAGTAATTTGGATAACCTATTATCAAAAAATACACAAGACAAGTCCTGAGACAGATGTGAGACGCAATAGTCAATTCAATCTCAATCTCAACTTTAGATCACCTGATTCAGTTTATCTGAACTACAAATAATCCCAACACTACATGAGCTTGAAGAATTCTAATACAAAGGAATCAGGAAGAGAATTGAGTAGTTAATGTAGACTTGCATGCAGGGATGGTACTCCAGAAATCCAGGGGCCGGTTCCACAAAGATTCACTTTGCCGTCAGAAACTTTGCAGAGTGAAAGGGATTTTTCGATGTCAAAGGTACATTTGAATAGTCTCCTTTGAAAAAAACCTTTGCAAGGGAGTTCCATGAACATCATCGAAACAATACTTTTCAAAGGGTCCTTTGCAAGATACCTGATGTGAAAAAAATTCACCTACTGTAATTGAATTTTTTTCGGCACTTTGATTTTTTTCTTGAAAATAAATGACAATAATGTTGGATTTTGCTGGCTGCTTCATGTAGTGCGACTGCTTGATTTTTTTCATGTGTGATATATTTTGCTTGTCACTTGGAACATACGTTTTAATGAAAGTTTGCCCTTTATAGGTCAAATTGTTTTAGCATTACTAATAATATTTATAATATTTTGCATTACTAATGTATAATATCATAGGTGGCGCGACAGCGTCAACCTATAATATACTTGGCCCCCAAATTTCATGTCCCCCCTAGAGCCAAAACGGTAAGAGCTAGAACCTTCGGGTTTTTTGCATAATATCGGGCATAATGGCAAACTATGGGGTGCCTTTTGTCATTTCGCCTCTATCTGAAAGTGGTGCTCGGTGGGGCCCCAAAAACAGGTAAAAAACGCACTTTTTAAGGCCCCCAGTTCCACCATGCCCAGCAATCGGTGTGCCATATCCAACCTCCATACTTCGGCCCAAGCATCTTGGGGGTGTAATCTCAAATGCGAATTGTTTTGTTTGAAATATGGCCTCAATTCAATTATATGGTTGTCCAAAGTCCCGGAAAACGCCAAATTCCCCAATTTTGTTATATAATACTTATGGGTTCAAAAAAATTTTTTTTGCAGCGTAATGCACTACCAATTTTTTTGCAGTTTCAAATATACCTGTAGCCTTATTGGGATTTTTGGGCTGCAAGGGTTTTCGACTATTGGGAATTTGATGGACATGGTCACTTTACACGAAAAATTATCCCGGGTGTAAACAAGCGTATTTCCGTGATTTTTCAGTGGAGGGAGTTTTCGACCGCAGGGAATTCAATAGACGTCCTCACTTTACACAAAAAAATTATCCACAGTGTAAACAAGCGTACTGCCGTAATTTTCTTGTGGAGGGGATTTTCGACCACGAGGAATTCAATGAATGTGATCACTTTACACCAAAAATTATCCCGTGTGTAAACAAACGTATTTTCGTGATTTTTTGCTGGAAATTGTTTTCGACCACGGGGACTTTGATGAATGTGATCACTTTACACAAAAACTTATTCCGGTTGTAAACAAACGTATTTTCGTGATTTCCTGGTGGACGGGGTTTTCGATCACGGAGAATTTGATAAATGCGATCATCTTACAAAAAAAAACTATCACGGGTGTAAACAATCGTATTTTCGTGATTTTTATGGAAGGGGTTTTGACTGCGGGGAATTCAATGGATGTGTCACTTAACACAAAAAAATTATTCCGGATTTAACCAAGCCTGTTTTCGTGAGTTTTTTGTGGGAGGGGTTTTCGACCACTGGGAATTTAATGAAAGTGATCACTTTACACACTAATTCATATTGAGTGTAAACAAATGTATTTCTGCGATTTTTGAGGGAAGATGTTTCTGACCATGGGAAATTCAATGAACGGAGTCAGTTTACATGAAAAAAGTCATTTGTGTAAACAAAGGTATTTCTGCGATTTTTTGGGTTGAAGGATTCTAAACCATGAGGAATTCAATAGATATGGTCACCTTTCAGTATCTTTACAACGTTTTTAAGTACTATGCGGTTTACACATCCTTTACTTTTGCTGGAGGTGAGAATTCGTTGGTTGAAGTTTTTTTGTTTTTTTGAAGTGCAGATGACCAAATTTAAAACTTCAATGTGCTTCTATGAAAGTTTTCGTGCATGGTTGAGGCCCACTAAAAAGAGGTGAACTAGTTTATTAGAAAATGCCCCGATGGGGCAGAAAAAAGGAGAATATACTTGCTTCGACAGTTGCCATGGTAGAAAAAGAAGTGGACCAGATTTTTGAGAACTTGGGTCAAAGTTGGAAAAAATTCACTTCCTTTATATGGGATTTTCATTCTTTCTCAAAAAAATTGTCTATGTCTGTGGAAAAGTATATTCTGCAGCTGAGTGCATCAACACACTTTCCAACCAATGTGCATCTCTGAAATTTTTAGGAGGGTATAGGCGTGAACCTTGGTGTTTTAGCCATTTGTGAGACAAAAAATTCAAAAAAAGTTGATCAAAAAATTTTTTGCATAACAAATTTTCCAGTTTCAAAACCCTTGTGGAAGTTTATACCCCCATGTCCCCTCTCACACATATTTGCTTCCAACTGTGTTAAACATTTTTACTGAATTTGGTGTCAACAAAAGGAATCAACTGAGGGAAAGTGGCACATAAAATCCCATTCAGCTTTTTTAGAAAATAGAGATAGCACAAAGTCTTCTAAGAACTAAACCGATTGTGCAAGATACGTTTCATTCACTCATTTTATATAACATATCATATAGAATTCACTCCGTAAGTTCTACTGATTACAAGCTACAAACAAATTTATTCTCTTCTATTTAACTATTGAACAAAATAGCAATATTCACAGTTTTTGGATTTAAACGGAAATTTGCAGAAAGAGCGCTTTTTGCGGGATTGCAAATGGGAAGCAATTTCACCCATCTTTGTCGCTCCGATTAGAGTCCGGGAAAACCGGATACGGGATTTGGCGCAGACCCCTAATATATGCATGGCTGAATCCCATTTACAGATCGGTGCCCAATCATTGTAACTAAATCCCATTTGCACTAAAGGGGTCTGAGCTCAAGCTCTAGGTAATCTCGAACAAAAAGGCCACTCGGTTTGATTTCAAGTTCGGTATAATTTGAATGTCATCCGGATCATAACAAGCTCAATGTCGAGATTATCCCCAGCTCGAGCTGTCGGGTTGCACTAAAATTTCCGCATAATTTTCTTATCTCTAAAGCAATTAAATATAAAAATTTCTGCAATTCCGAAACCCGAACTTAAACCTCAGTTTTAGTTAATCTTGAAGTGAGTATGATTTGTGCATTGGAAGAAAATAATTTGGACATTTTGAATAGCTTAAACTCAGGATCATCAATTTAATCCCGATGTTGAGATTGTCCTCATGTTGGGTTAGTGCAACGAACCTTAGGTTCCTTTATAGTTCTGAAAATGACTATAATATGCCCCTCACTATTTTTCAGCTAGTGTGAAAGGCAGGAGTTTTGAATTGGTCGGGATTTAGAATCCTATCGGTCTACCATTTCTTTACACTTGAAGTCAGGTGCATATAATTTTCATATAGAAAAAATTTACTGTAGTTGATGCCAGTTGAAGGACAAAATGCACGATGCTGCAGAATATACTTTTCCACAGACATAGACAATTTTTCTGAGAAAGAATGAAAATCCAATATAAAGGAAGTGAATTTTTTCCAACTTTGACCCAAGTTCTCAAAAATCTGGTCCACTTCTTTTTCTACCATGGCAACTGTCGAAGCAAGTATATTCTCCTTTTTTCTGCCCCATCGGGGCATTTTCTAATAAACTATATATGAATGATTGCTGGTTTTTCGAAACTGAGCGTTGCAACTGTTCAAATTTATTTTTGCAATATACGTAGCTTCTAACTGATTACAATGGTGATATGAATCTACCCAAGCTTCGACCATTAGAGATCTATGATGCCGAACATTCCGAAGCCCTTCAAGTTGTAGCTGATAAGGAGGCAGAAGAATCGGCTCGCAGTGAATATCAAAGACAACAGGATGCATAGGCTGCTAAAGGTGAAGCAGTCACATTGACCTCTGTGCCTTCAAAATCGCAATTGAACAAATTTTTGGATACAGTGACCTCACAAGCCTCATCAGATGAATATATTTTGGGTATGGATATAACTAGTCAGGACGTGTATTGCCCTATCCACCACAACTGGGGGTAATAATGAAAGGCAAACAATCACTTTGAAACCACCCAAAAATGAAAATGCTCAAGCTTCCAATGAAACGGCCAATTCCTTCATTTTGGTTGTTGAACAACCAAGTCAGCCAACCAAATCACAAATGTAATCACCCAAAAAAATGACTAATGTCATTGAAATTGAAGATGAAGTTTCAACAGAACCGGAAGGAGAAAATAAGACAGAGCAAAGATTACCTGCAAATTTGTACAATGATGGCGCAATCCAATCTCATGGAAGTTAAACGAAACATGATCATTGCTGCCACTGTTGGAAACCAGCCCTATCCATATGTTCTAAGGCAACACAAGCCTCTCAGGTTACACAACCAGCAGTCGTCCCAACCAGTGTGTGGATGCCTGTGCATTGCACAATGCCCACAGCCCAAATAGTGCATCCTATCCCTCGACATAGACTGCAAACCCGGCCTCTTAACTGCCGACAGTGTGCTATTGACCTACAAAGGCAACAAGAAATACGCCTCCTCGAACTAGGGCGTGTCAATTTACCCATGATGTCGGCCAATCAACTCGGAACACAGGTTCAACTCACTATTCAGGCTGCACAACCCAACCTTTCACAAAACCTTTCAACTACAAATATACCATTATTCCAACAGACCCAGAAATTGCCCAGGGTAAAGGGTACTGATAAGAATAGGTAAGATACCAGTCACATACCAGATAAGGTACAGATAATGGTATACACAAACCTTATGTATTATTTCATCGATGCTTATCTTTTACTTTACCAGTTCTTATGAATGCTTATAAGTGATGTTACTTCTTGCAACTATGACCATATGCATTACCTTATTGGTATGGGTCAGTACACAAAGGAGACCTGGGTACCCAACGTATTACCTTATGCCTGCCTTGTCAGTACCAAATGACTTATGTGGTACGTTACCTATGCTTATCTCAACCTCATGTTGTACCGTACTAATACCTTCTTATACCGTGTGTGTTACTATGCAAGACAATATGTTGCCCAAATTTATTCTTAATAACAAAAAATACCATAATTTTCCATAATGAAAAACAATGACTATAAATAACATGAATAAGTAAATGGCTGAAAAAGTTATCACCTAGTTTCTACATTTAGGAACTTCCACAATTTCGTATGGAGCCTTCGATTCTTTATACAATCATCGGCCAACTGAAATATAAAATCAATCAAATAGTCACAAAATTACAGACACGAACACAATTTGACAATACCTCTATGTCATCACAGAATATGTAATTGTCTTTTACGATTCTGAATTACATTCTGTATCAACATGGCTGCCTGAAAAAAAAATTTTAAATTCTATTAACACTCACTTCTAAGTTATGGTATATTTATTAACTTGATCATCACAATTTTTGTCAGTTCCAAGCCTCAGAAGCCTACTTGTAAATAATAAAAAATAACCTGATTTGATTAAAAATGCACTCAGCTAATAACAGAATACTAAAGGAGCAATATGGTCTTCTTTTTCCTCACACACTTATTACCAGGCTTGGAAAATGCACTGATGTTCCAGTCTCCTAACATTAAAAAATAAGTAAAACGTCAGATAGAAAAATTCGATTTTAATAAATTTGATCCAAGCAACTGAATCAAACTTGAACTAAAAATATGCAATCAATAAAATAACTGAACTGATAAATGTCAACTAACAAGAACTTTTGCAGTTGCACAGCCTCCCCTGCTTTCTTTTTTCCTGTCTTCTCAGCAGTTTTTGAGGTGGATTCAAGTAATTTATGACCGTACCTATGGACCAAAAACGGACCATACCTATGGACCAAAAAAGTAATTTATGACCATACCTATGGACCAAAAAATTTATTTTCGAGACTTATTACCTATTTGTTCCCAACTCTCTATCCGAAATGATGCAGACCTTGCTCTGTATTGGATATGATATCCGATTTGTCATGAGCTCATGATAAAATCTTAAATAGACGTGAATATAATAAACCTGAAAAACAAGAATCTGGAATTAACTTTAATCACTAAGACCTTCTGCACAAGTAATCCTGCTACTCAGAATGTTCCAGAAGAAATGTGTCAACCAGAAAAATTCTGTACCAGCAAGGCATGTCACACAGCAACTCAGCATTTCAGAATAATTCTGGATCACAGAAAACCGAGCATTAGCTGTATGCGGAAATAGTCAAATTGATGCCCACCCAGCCAAATTGTTTTTGTTTTTTGCTCAAAAATATCACATAATGCGTTGTTATGCTTTTTCAAGTTTATTTGAACATTCTCATGCTTCTGCAGTCAGTAAATAATTCACCGAAAAATGCAGAAAAACCAATATGTTAGTTTTAGGCCAGAATATACGTATCAAAATTAGTATTAATAAAAAGCACTGAAAAAACTTAATCAAAAATACCTAAATTGCTTAGGAATCCGACTCTTTTTACCAAATTTATAAACATTTTTGTTAAATTTGTAATTGCTGCTGAAAAAGGCCATTTTTTAAGGAGAACATATTTTAAACCTTAAAATCATTTTTCCTCCAAGTCTTGAATTAGTTAGAATGACGTTTCATTTGTATTTTATACAGTTAACATAATGTTAACTGTATAAAATACAAAGCCACAGATGGAATCCACGAGCTGTTACTTATAGTATGTAAATTTTTGTTTAGATGTCCGACGAATAGACAAGAGTTTTGTGTGTGTCTGGTCAGGTGAAAATTTCTGTTGACCACTCCCTTACGTGGCGAAAAAATTCCAAAGCACAAAGGTTTTTGGAACTCACATTTTTTCATGTTATTTTTCAGCAGCTTTTTTCTCATATTGAAGGCGAATTATGAACAAAAATAAGAGGTCAATACCAATGCTATTTATTTGTTTTTAAGTGGTTCAATCGTCATTATACCGATAATTTTCATCATCAGAAAAATGTCAACCAGAAGCGGACACCGAGTAGCATTACGAATCTATGCTCCATTCATTTTGAAATGATCAATGCAGTGTCAAGGTTTCAGCAAGGACAGCCTCAGAGATCAGGAAGTAATTTTCTATAATTTTGAAATAATTGAAAAGAGCCATAACATGAGGAAAAAATGTATGATGATATAAAAATTTATTGAATAGTCAACGAGCCTTGAAATAATTTTAAATACAAATTTGGCTGTGACCTTGCTACATCGATCACCCGAAAACGAACGGAGGCGATTGAGAAAGAAACGAAGACACATGTTCCTTGAAAAGCTAAATTTTCCAGCTATAGTCTGGCTTTTATAAAATGCTTCCAAATTGAAAAGTGAGACAAATTAGTAGTGTGTCGTCAAAATCGTTTACATAGAGCTCTTATTGTGAAATTTTTCACTCGAAAAATGTTAAAGGTTAGGCCAGTATGCTCACACAAATTTCCAATCCAACACAATATTGTTTATCAGAAATTCGTGAAAAACTGAAATGCTACTTGCTCCCCACACTTCCATTATTCAGAAGCATTTCAAGAAAAAAAGACTGTAGATGAAATAAACGACTATTTATCGTGTTTCTGAAATCTATTGTGCTCTACTCGAAATAGGATGACTGGCGAAAAACAAAGGTGTGGATGCGAGAAAAGAAAAAACGTCAAAGGAAAGAAATTGACTCTTCATTTTCGATTTTCAAAAGATGTGACTCCAATAGCATGATCAATCAAAGTACAATGCAAACCACAGCAAACTGCAATGGAAATATCAAGAAATAAACGTCTTTTTCTGACAATTATGATTTAGCTCTTTTTCAAAAAGCTATGCTCATCAGTTAATTATGACGAGTGACTTATTGACATGCATTTGAACACCAACTAAGCAGTAGTTCTCATACAAAAATAAAATCCACACTTCATAGGAAATAGTCAGCCAAAATACGAAGTACACCCAAAAAAGAACACATACACTAGGCAAAAATTTTCAATAGTCCAAGCTAATATTTTCCGTGACCTGACAATTGAGCGCTGGACAATTGAGCGCCGACAATTAAGCGCCGACAACTGAGCGCCAGACAACAGAGCGCCGACAACTGAGCGCCGACAACTGAGCGCCGACAACTGAGCGCCAACAACTGAGCGCTGAGACAACTGAGCGCCAGACAACTGAGCGCCAGATAACTGAGTGCTGACAACTGAGCGCCGACAACTGACCGCCCACTATTTAATGTCAGATAAATAACCCAATCAGTTTGAAGTAACTATTTTGCATTTAGGCTTAGGCTTAGGCTTAGGCTTAGGCTTAGGCTTAGGCTTAGGCTTAGGCTTAGGCTTAGGCTTAGGCTTAGGCTTAAGCTTAGGCTTAGGCTTGGGCTTAGGCTTAGGCTTAGGCTTAGGCTTAGGCTTAGGCTTAGGCTTAGGCTTAGGCTTAGGCTTTGTCATACAAATCAAAAATGACCATATTTGTTTGGTTCATAATATTAGACGTATGGACATATATACATTACGGTAGATAATCATTACGGTAGATAATCACTGAAATGCTAGTATTCCGTAGCGCTCAGTAAATGAAAAAAACGCTCAATTATAATGCATTAAATAGTCGGTGCTCAGTTGTCGGCACTCAAATGTCTGGCGCTCAGTTGTCACGGTGCTCAATTGTCATGGCGCTCAGTTGTCTGGTGCTCAGTTGTCGGCGCTCAGTTGTCGGCACTCAGTTTTCGGTGCTCAGTTGTCACGGCGCTCAATTGTCCGGCGCTCAGTTGTCGGCGCTCAATTGTCGGCGCTCAATTGTCCGGTGCTCAATTGTCGGTGCACCAATATTTTCTATCGACTTTTATCACATAGTCGGGCTTCAGGGCCCATTGTGCCCCTTAATTTATGCAGTTTTTTCAACATGATACTCGTACACATTTTGTGAGCACACTGTGTACAAGTTCTTATGTAGTATGATTTCATGTTCTTTTGGGGGTTTGCATAACAAAAGCTTTTCCATTGCTGGAATGACCATGACCGATGAAGAAAATTTGATGATCAGTTATCAATCGAATGAATGATTTTGTGCACATGTACAGACTATAATATAAAGAGTATTATACGAAAAACTGAAACATATGAGGAGAAAAGATGATGTCAAAATAATTTATCATTCACTTTCATATCAGTTATGAAAAAATACTTGTACATGCACTTGGTTGAATTTATGTTAATTTTAGAGTCGGAATTATTAATTCTTGCGTGACTTTTCAAATTTTTCTTATTAGTCCTTGTTGAACAATTCATTTCGTCATCATAATTATTTATGTCACTTCTCTTCTGATTGAAAGATCTTTATTTGTTAAGGAAACGTTCTAAACATTTCAGTATAACTGCACACAAAATAAAGAATTAATATCAATGTAAAAGGGCTTTTATACTTTATGTTCGTTTTTCTTGGAAAATTTTTTCTGTTTCAAATTAGAAAAGCTAATTAGGGTTATCAGGTTTACAATTATTGATTTGTTTATGCACTGCACTTTCCTCTCATTCTTTCTCTCCCAAATATAATATCTTGTTTTCTTTTTTTGCGACTAATCTCTTCATGATTATCTATAAATATCCTGCAGGGAAAAACATATCGACTTCAGGCAAGGCAAACATCATTTCTATATTAGCCAATCATTCTTGTCCATAAAGGCGTGGTCAAGGAATCATCCAAAAATTTCTGTTAGGCTATGCCTACATCGAAAAGAGATTTTTTAACGTTTAGGTCAATATGTATATTTGAAAAATTTTTGAACTAGTAATTTATTCTCAACTTCTGATGAACCTGGCCGAAAAAATATGAGTAAGAAGGGTGGAAATCTCCGAAAAATACGTTCATGAAGCTTTTGGATTCGTTTTACGTTGAAAAAGATACAATTGCTTCAAAAGAGATTAAGGTATTGATCTCTCTCAAAAAATGTGTGAAGGAAAAAATGCAAAGCTCGATTAAATATCGGGATAAAACATTGAAGATTACCGATTAAAACATGAGATAGTACGTTTAAGATGATGTTAGCTATTAAAGATTAAATGATTTATCTGAAATTGCCAGGAAATGGCAAAAAGGAGAATATGTTTTTCCTTTTTGCTTGTTTCACTGTCTTAAAAGTTCGATATTAGAGGCCTCCCAACATTTAATTTCAGCAAAATTCTAACTGAAAAAAAACTTTCCATTTCCTGAGAAACATATACGCGCCCTATTTTTTAGTCATTTCTGAAAATGCCTCTGCGCAAAAATGGACAAATCTTTGAAAAATTTCAGTATCAGTCATTAAAGTTGATTTTCACAGAAGAAAAAATTTTGGTTCAATGAAAACCCCGAAATCTTTGTAATTACTTATTTGCCATTCTTTGTTAGAATTTTTCATGACTGTATACAATGCAGTGGCCTATACCTTGTTTCCGAAAAGCAGGTGGTAAACCAGAGCGCCCCATGGGGAGGGTATGAGGGGGTATTACCCCTACCTACCTACCAGTTAGAAGCATCACATGTGTTCTATCATGAAAACGAAGTATGTATTGTACATACGGTAATCATGTAGATTGTAAAAATTGCTACAAGACAAGTGAATTTCATGTGCAGAGGCTTAAAAACGTTTTGTTTTTAAAAAAAACGGGCGCGTATATGTTTCTCAGGAAATGGAAAGTTTTTTTCAGTTAGAATTTTGCTGAAATGAAATGATGGGGAGGCCTTTAATATCGAATTTTTAAGCCAGTGAAACAAGCAAAAAGGAAAAACATATTCTCCTTTTTGCCATTTCCTGGCATTTTCAGATAAATATCGCACTTTCAAGCTCCTGCAAGGAAGGTGTAAAAAATTTTTACTGAAAAAGTGTATTTCCGAAGTATAGTACGAACGCCACTAAAATGTGGCAAATTTAACATTTTTTTGGCATATATCATTTATGCAAATTTTTAGCGTAGGTTGAGATATTTCGAAGAACAAAAATATGCATCAGGGACAACAAAATACGCTCTTTGCAACGGCGCTACTTAAAATCGATGAATTGAAAAAAATTTTTTTTGTTAACAACATTTATGCAAATTTCTAACAAATATCAAAACTGGGGGCTAGAAAAACAAGCTCGTTTCAATGGTGCAATAAAAGATCTGAAAATCTCAAAAAAAATTTTAAATGGACATTTTCGCTTTGTTTACACTTTCTTTACGCCGCACATACTAGATGTTGAGGTGGTTTACTCTGGGCATTTTACTCAGCTATCGAAAAAAAAGAATTAGCTATCTACGACTTATACAACTCGAGATATTTGTGCGGTCATCTACCCCAACTCGGCCAAATTTGCATATTTTCTACGATAATTAAGTTTACCCTGCAAATTTTCAAACCGCCAGTCAGTATCTTGTACAACTCGAGGAGCTGCATCCAACGGAACAAGAATCGTCTAGAAAGACTAAAAATTCGTAAAGTTTTTACCGGTCGGAGTTCGGAGATTTTTCTTTACACTGAAATAAGGTCGCATTTGCATATTTCGAAAATATTTCGTGGTGGGCCCGAGATATGACCCTACTGACGATATTAATACCACGATCGAGCTAATCGGTTAGAATAATCGTTAGTTATGAAAAGGTGGCAAGACAGTACTTTAGTTTGTCTCATAACTTTAGCTACAGTATTTCTACAGTATTCTAAGCGGTACCATATTGCAGCCCGCATCGAGTTCTATATTGTTGCCAAATTTCAGCTTTGGATGTCTCATAGTTTTTTAGAAATCTTGTCTTAAACGTGAAAATCGGCGTGCCCAAAATGAAACATATTATAGTCTAGCACTAACGTGCTAGCTATGATAAGTGAAGATAGACATGTTAAAAACCCGTCATGAGCTAGAATATGAATAACGATTATTAAAGTTAGATTATGACCTTCTCAAATGCACCGAAATGCTTCTGTATCTGATGTCTTCAAACACATGACTCAAAAAATTCTGCACCAGTGTAGACATCCCCCGAAAAATTCTGCACTGTGCAGAAAAAAAAATTGAGTAAAACTTGATTAGGCAATGTATCCACTAGAAATTCTAACGCCACTCTTAGAATCCAAGTGTCAGTCATTTTTGTTTGGGACACAGTTTTTACATATTTAGGATACTGATCCCTTGAGCGTTATTTTTAACATGATTTTCAATGCCTTTTATAGAAAAATTTGTCACAAATGACTGAAAATCATATCGCAAAGCAGTGAAAAACATGTCCCGAAAAACAACGCTTAAGCATGGGAATCATCAAAAAATGTGTCCCTAATATAAAAAGCTGTGTCCTGAACAAATTTTTTTATAAAATAATGAGTGAAACCATCAGTGTGTTATAAGCCTCTGATGTTTTTAAAATTTTCCAATTTTCTAAATTTTCTACATTTTTCTAAGAATGTTGGACAAAGCAAACATCTAACAGACTATAATCAACAGCTGATGCACCAGACAGTATCGAAATTTTCAAAAAACTATATATTTTCCAGTAAATTTCTATGGTTAACTTGTTGTTGTGCTGATTCCAATATAAACTTTAATGGTGTAATATCTCTCGATAAATTCAATTAAATCTTCTATAAACTCTCCTATGATCTAATGATCTAGTGGATTTACCCATTTTTTAGCGAAAAAATCTGTTCGGGACACATGTTATACATATTTAGGACACATTTTCCAATGATTCCCTATGCTTTAGCTTTGTTTTTTATAACACGTTTCTCATAGTTCGGGACACGATTAACGCTTATGGGGAGCACATTTTTTTAAAACGCAGCCCCTGCATCACTCCATATGTTGTGTGAATTCCAATCGTCAGCTACACTGAGGGGAAATTTTGATCATTGAAGCTTTGGCCGTACTTTCTTCTGTATGCCTTTGCACATTCAAGGTACTATACTTTGATGTCAATGTTTTCTACATGGGTATTTTTTGTGTACCCACTGTATGGGCCTGTTCCACTACTCTTCATCCTCGTGTAGTCGTTGGAGGCCTGGGATATTATTTTTATAACAGCAAATTCTTTCATCCCTAAATTTAAAGACTAATACTACTCGAAGCCATCAGCTTCAAAAAGCGAAAACAAGCTAGAAAAATTTTTCCAACCTTCACATTTTCCAAAAACACTATTTACATTAGATGGAGATTAAACGATTTACCATTAAATTATTGTTTGTTTTACATTTTGATTGAACACCTTTTTCATATAGAATGCGCATCTCTCCATTAAATTGGAATGTGAATTATTTTTCAAAAAAAATTTCTCCAGGATGGTTGTCCATAAACTCTCAATTTTATTATCGATAACATTGTGTAGTGCATTAGATTTGCCAGAGAGGTACGCCAAAGATGAAAGCGCGGTGTCGGCTATCAACCAGTACGTCCAAAGCTTGCATTCCATTGTTGGGTACAACACAAGTTTGGGAGTCACGATGAAAAATGGTGCCAAAGTATTATTCTTCGATGATGTGAATCATAACCGAGACAAAACAACCGTTGTTGTGAATGTTGGAGTTGGTGAGCTTTTCCTTTTGGTGGAACTTTTGTAAATTTCAGTACTGCTCTCGATTTATATTGTACAGCAAGTTTATTATAACATTAATAACCCAGCATTTGTTTGGCAAATTGGTGTTGGATGAGACCGACCTTTGGTTCAATAGAAAAGATGTTGAAACAGTTCAATCACACCCTACTAACCAATAGAAACTTCAAACTCCATCCAGACTCTCAAGTACCTCATCCCTGTACCTACTGATGTTACCCCGATTAGCTATGAGGAACTGATCAATTGGATATAACTGGAAGTGTAGGGATAATGCAGGGAGAAATTACTCAAAGCACAAACTAGTCCAATAATGAGATGGGAAAACACCATCTTACTGAAGTAATCTAGGTCGAATATTAAACAATAAACAAATACAATTTATTGACAAGGAATTCTCTGGGGATCAACTTTCCAAGTCGGGCGAAAAACATAAAAAAACCGAAAATAACTTTTGCACTAATATTTAGGTACTGTAGCTAAACTGTGCATCTAGTCATCAATGACGTTAGTTCATGTGTCGAATTGGTACATGTGTTTTCCTTATAAATTCTGTTGAGAGGCATTACCTGTTTCATGATGCCCGCTTTTGGCACCACACCTCAATCCTGTAGTAATCAGTAAACTCATTTTTTGATCCACAAAAAGTCAATCAGAGCAGTTAATAAATTGAAACACAAACGACGCCAGTAAAACATTAAAGTAAAACTGATCTTTTCACATACCCAGATCGTCGTTGTCCTCCTGACACTGTATCTGACCCAAGTAAAATCTTTCGTGAAATCAAATCACGCTAAAAACTATGCCCAGAAACTGCTCTGCATCGAATTTCATCAAAAACAAAAATTGATTTGCTAGATTTCGGGCATTCTCGATCTACTTGATCTGATCTAGATCAAAATTTTGCAGACATCAAATCACACTGAAAACTATGCCCAACAACTGCTGTGCATCGAATTTCTTCAAAAACAACTGTTAATCTGCTAATTCTTCACTTCCGGATCCACTTGATCTGATCCAGCAAAAAAATTTTCCGACATCAGATTACACTGAAAACAATATCCTGCAACTGCTCTGCATCAAATTTCATCAAAAACAACTATTGATCTGCTTTTTTTCATACTTCCTGATCATTTTGATCTAATCTGGATCAATATATTGTAGTCATTAGATCACATGAATCCAAGCTACTTATGCTCTTTATGATCTATTGAATCTTTTTAATTTTCTATCACCTAGAATATAAACCTCAGCCTAAGCCTAATGTGTGTAGACTAAACAACGTATGAATGAATTGACCTTGGAAAAAATTCAGTAGGCCATTAAGTGTATAGGTGCAGAATCCTGTAGCAAAAGTATCTTCATGGGATCATAAGTTCTAAGAGTGTGTTAAGACATTATGTCCACTAGTAAGTACATATGAACATCGTAAGAATGTAAGGTTTAAAGATTGAGGAGTACTGTAGATTATAATACAAAATGCATGTCTGAGACCATGATAGAGTGCTTCTCGATCATATAAGTTTATTAGCAGGACATGTGAACTGAGGATATTAAGCAGATCATAATGATTATAGCTATAGAATTGTTGATACATTTACCATCTTGGGAACTTTTACAAGTACAGTACATTCTATAGTACAACCACTTATGCCCTATATACATTTTTATAATAAAGATACATGCCCTAATGATTTGTGAAAGTCCTGTAGAGGCACAAAACCAATATCATACCTTCAACACAGTTGATTTGGTGGTGGGCCAGGTGGCTGCATATGACGCTCTATCCTAATATAGAAAAATCTGAC
Organism: Romanomermis culicivorax; assembly: GCA_963922205.1. NCBI lineage: Eukaryota > Metazoa > Nematoda > Enoplea > Mermithida > Mermithidae > Romanomermis > Romanomermis culicivorax. The sequence goes on along the minus strand of CAWUHX010000256.1, from coordinate 260,293 downwards.
AGCAGCACTGCAATCGTTTTTTTGCATGGCTGACAAGATCACTGTGTGTGCTTGAGCATTCATCCCGAAAGGTCCAGATGTTCTCAAAAGTATTTCAAAATTTGTTGATGGATACAAAACAAGCGTGTAAACAGCATTACAAGCTTGCAACATTTGTGTTTGATAGAGAGCCTGTAAAAGGCCATTTATAGTTTTCGCAAAGAGACAGAATGGAACAGATTGTCAACAGCTTGAAATGTTCAGTGTGAAAATCCACAAAGTATAATGCAATTTTTCCAACAATGACTGATGATAACTTCTAACCACACTATGTTCCATCGATTGCATTGCGTCCTCTTCCATCAGAAAGGGCTAGTTAAAATGACCCTTTACTTGCTGGTGTTGTCAGGGCTTTGAGGGGGGTGGCAGGAGTGGGTTCCAGAATTTTTACCTGAATGCACATATTTCCAACACACCCACTTACCTGATTAATTACTTAATTAGTGTACTTAAACCCGACAATAATTAACCCACAGACTAAGAAAACCTAGTTCCTTAATATATCTCCCAATTACGTAATGAAAATAAGGGAGAGTTTTCTCCAGTTTTACCTAACACAAAAACACACTTACACATACAAACGTGAGTAGACAGGGAATAATATAAAACTCCCACATGCCAGGGGAAATACACAATAGTCTTTTCAAATGGGGAGGCGGGTCAATATGAAATATTAAAACTAATAACATGAGAGAGAGAACCCAACGCATGCATGTCGATTTGCGCTACAGTAGGACGTCTCTCCATGATTTGCATTGCTTGCTCCACTGTGTACCTGTGCGCTATTCGAGAAAATGACAAAATTGGTGATACTCCTACAAATCCGTGGAAATACACTACAACACCCCTCCCCCCTTGCAGTAGATCGCCTTAAGAGATCGTCAAGAGACAATCAGAACAGGCAAAGGGAAAGGACCCCGCCACTACAGGCTATTGTCGGGGTGACAGAAGGGATCTTCGGTGGCACACAGCAGGGCCGACAGACTCGTTGCAGTGTTTAGAGCCGATTTGGGTGGTGTCTAGGGTGAGACCGCCCAATGTGCTCCTCATTTAGCAAGGCTGAAAGGACAGCAATGCCACAGCCCGTGTCGTCACTCCATTCAGACTGATGTACTGGAGGGCACCAGCATATGAGTCCATGCAGATGGGAGGGTGAGGTCGGCCACTAGGGTGATGGTGGAAACAAAGTGTGACAATGCGACGGAGGCCGGAAAAAGACAAACAACAAAAGTGGGGGGTGTAGCGGTAGGACATGTCAAGGCCTCTTACTGTGTGAACCTAGTATCAGCTACGCAGGATTCAGGAAAACTAGTACAAAATAAAGTGAGAAAAAACGAGATTAAGTGAAAACCACCAGGAAAAAACAAAATGAAGGGAAAAACATACAAAAAATGGTGAAATTTGTTACTGTACAAAACGGTGAAATCAATGGCGGTGTTGGTTGGGAGTGTCCCAGCCGGAATGAGCATAGTTGTTGAGTCAATCCCTATGGGCACCGTGGTATTGATTGTTGTGGTATCCATGTGGATCTCGTGGATTCTCGTGATTGTCAAAGCAGACAGATCTCGTTTGACGGGAAAAGTGGCTGTAGTCAGTGGTGTTCCAGCAGTGAGACCATGAAGTGTAGGTCTGGGTGTGGAGTGGCGATAATGGATTAGTAAGGGGTGGCAGTATCTGTGGAGGAACCAGCGACGAGTAGTCAGAGGGCAACCCTGTTGGCGGCAGTGGTCGTGGCAAAAGAAGATTCCACTGCATGGAGAAGTCCTGCTGGTGCAAGAAGGAAACCAGTCAGTCAGTTTCACTATGGTATTGCAAATAAATTCTTTGGATAATGTTGATCTCTGGCGGTTGCAGAAATGGTGAGTATTGTGGGTACACCATCCAGCTATTGATCAAACTGAGGGCAGTGTTGTAAGCTTGGATAAGACATGACGGATTATTGAGCCCACAATCTTCATACAAAAATAGCGCAAACTGGGTGGTTTGCAGGGCGTCGATGATGCTGAGTTCCTCAGCCCAAAGGCACGTGACCCATCTTAATCAGAGGGCGGCTATGTCGGGTGAGACAGGAGGTTGCAGCTCGCAGTAAGTCATGGGAAAATGGTGACAAAAATATTGGTAAAGCATGAGTGATGCCTTAGTGGCATGAATGTGGACGGCCATTGTGATGCGGATGCTGATGGGACCAAAGAAATTGAACAGCACTATATCATGCAATGTGGGCCCTGAAAATGAGTCAACCGAGAGATCCAATCGGGGCAGATAATATGGCGTGGCCAGTGTTATAGAGTGCGACGGATCTGTGGTTTGGAAGCAAATGTAATTCCCCAGCCTGGTTGACTCGCTCCCCAATTGCGGCTGAAACTGCAACAAAGCACTGGCCCAGGGGGTGGCTCTGAGTGCAGGGCGTGTGGTGATAACCAACTGAGGTTGAGCGGTCGCCCTAGACGTGGAAACAGACCTTACACTACTGATGGTTGTGGATTACACCAAGGTCGAGGCTGTGGATGGCAAGGAAGCAATGGTGATGGCAGTGGTTGACAGGGCGGACTTCAAGACCATGGGTGGCGATGACACGGTAGTCTGGGGAAGCAAGGGGGAAGTTGAGGCGGCTTGTTCCTTGTTCATCAGGGGTGCCGGAGGTAAAGGGGCCTTGAATTCCCATTTTGGAAGATTCTTCAAAGCATCAAGGCGCTTCTGAATTTCGGTGTCGCATTGTAACGGGCTGATATAGTTGGTGAATTCGGGAGGTGAAGGACCGAAACTGCAGATTTGTTCCTTTTCGTAAAAGCTAGTGGAATGCACCTGTCACATTTGTTCGCTTTGGGTGCCGTGCATAGGGGCTTTGTTGCAGCAATCGTGTTGACAACTATCGGGAGTGGTGGTTCCCCTGCGCGGGGAATGTCTGGTTTCTTGGCAGTGACAGTCATCACAATAGTGTGACTCGTGGCAAGAGCCGTGGCTATCTGAACAGCAGGCAGGTGGCATTTGTTGGGTCAGTGCTGCACTCTTTGTTGTCCTAACTTTCAGCTGCGCAGTCACTCCATAATGAGAATTGGTTTGAGTGGCAATTCCTTGCATTTCTCTGTTGGGTGCGTTGCTCGCTGCCACGAGTTGTACACTTGCTCGGTGTCTTGTCATGCTCAGTACAAGAGGTACTGGGCCATGGTGTTCATTGAGTGTGTGGTTCATCTGTCCTTCATGTTTTGTGAGCTTTATGGTATTCCCCCTCTTCCTGTTGATGAGTGTTCATACTGACTGGGTTTTGGGATAGGCAGGCCATGGTGATCAAGAGTTGGCACAGAAGTAGTGGGAACCTGTGGAGTAGAGATGTATCGGGTACCCGGACCCGAAATAGGACCCGAAATTACCCGACCATTTTGCTGGACCCGGACCCGGACCCGGACCCCATATTCTCAAAATTTTGGACCCGGACCCAGACCCGGACCTGATATTTCCAAAATTTTGGACCCGGACCCGAAAAAATTATCACAATTTTGATTCGGGTCTGACGTATAATATATATAGTCTATTTTTCCGGAAATGCTTCTGAATTAGAAAAATGGAACTTTTTGGCTTTTGCCAAACCATAACTCACATAGAGCTTTTGTGGATTTGTGGATTTGTGGATTTATACAACTAGCCTTCAACAATTTTCTGAATGAAAAATCATACAGTAAAACCTTCCTGTGAACAATTTAACAGTATTGGTTTTTTGTCATTTTTGAATTTAGAAGTAGTTTATTAGAAATAAACTATAGTAATTCAGCTGAAATCAAATCAGGATTTTTTTTGACCTACAAGTCACAAGCCAAGTGGCTTGTTGACCTTAAATTTTACAAGCCATTCCAAATTTTTGCAAGCCAATTTTATAATATCAGTATAGGTGAATAAATTCCAATGCTAGGTTATTTTTTAAAGAAATGTATATATTGAGCATCACGGCAATCGATCAAAAAAGATATGTCATTCCACATTTATTCAATAACATTTAAGAGCCATTAATTCATTAAAATTCAGGAAACATTTGAAATTTTTGAGTTTGATCGAAGTCTAATCTACAAGCATTGTGGAAAAAATTTTCCAGCAATCCAAGAACATAATGACTTTGGATTATACGAGAAATCGATGGTCAAGTCCTCTATGATGACAAGTGAGAGCCCAAAAAAGCTATTAATCTTTGCTGCCTGAAACGCCGAAAATTTTTTTTGGGTATTGACATTCTGCGATGCTGGAAAATCAATTTTCCAACCGCTTATTTGAAGAATTAGTTTCGAATTTTCTGTTCAAAGGTCGTAATTTCTGGAATTTTATGTTTGAAAAGTTTTAAAACCATTAATTTATTCACACACTCTAATGAACTTGGCTAAAAAGATATGAGTAAGAAGAGTAGAAATTTCCGAAAACTACTTCCATGAAGCTTTTGGATTGATTTTACGTTAAGAAAGGAATAATCACTCCAAAAAATTTTCAGACTTGACATATTGATCTTTCTCAAAAAATGTGTCAAGGGAAAAATGTGAATCTTCATTAAATATCAAGATGAAATATAGAAGATTACCAATTAAAACATGAGATAATACATTCAAGATGATTAAAACTATTGAAGATTAAATGATAATTGAAGGTAGACATGTTAAAAGCGGCACCTGAGCTACGAAATAAATTATAATGCTTATTTAAGTGATAGCCGACGTGAAGCGCCGGAAAATTTTGTGATTATGACTTTCTAAAATGCAGCAAAATGCATCTTTTCTGTATCCGATATGATCAAACACATGACTCAAAAAATTCTGACAAGCCATTTTGGCTTGTTGGACTAAAATTCTACAAGCCATTTTGTCAGTCCAACAAGCCATGGCTTGCAAAATGCTAAAAAAACAATGAATCAAATACTCACATTGAAGAATGTAATGACACATCAAATATTTACTATAATATGAAAAGTAACAAATAGAAATTTATTGTTTAGATCACTATGAGACTGACTTAGATTTAAAATGTATAGCAACCACAAAATAGCGCAGCATGCGTAAAAATATAATGGACCCGGACCCGAAATAGGACCCGAAATTACCTGACCATTTTGCTGGACCCGGACCCAGACCCGATATTCTCAAAATTTTGGACCCCGACCTGGACCCGGACCCAATATTCTCAAAATTTTGGACCTGGACCCAGACCCGGACCCGATATTCTTGAAATTTTGGACCCGGACCCGGACCCGATTTTCGTAAAATTTTGGACCCGATACATCTCTACTGTGGAGGTTGAACATCCATAGGCACGGTTGGCGGCAATCGAGCAACCAGCAGTGGGAGGGCCCTTTGAGTGACAACTGGAGCCATTTGAGCAATTTGAGCTGGCTGGGGGCAAATGGCGTGAGAATTGGCGGCAGGAGCATGATGTGCTGTATCTGATCCTGCAGCACATCTGGGTAGTCTATCCAATGATGTTCCAGGAACAACATTCTGGGCAGCGGTGGCGGGAAATGATATGCAACAAGAGCAGCGGTGAGAGCCGCGTTCAGCGCTTGCCATTGCTGATCTGAAATTATATGTTGTGAAAAATATACAGGTGCACTATACCTAGCAGTGGCAACAGTGGCAATAATCGGAGGTCTGGGCAGCATTGCTGGAGTGGCCAGAAATGTGGGGGGGGGGTTCTACAGCGGGCGTCATCGGAGGTAACACTGTTGCGGGTTCTGCAGGGGCGACGTCCATTGACGTGGACTGGTCAACGGTGCTTTCTTCAGGTATATCTGTTAGCGTTTGATCCATGGTGGTGTTCGTTTCGGCATCCATCGTGGTGGGTTGGATCGCAGTGGATTCGTCCATCCGCACCGGGGTGAGGGTTGAAACTTTGTCAAGTGTCAGTTTCAAGAAGTTGGTTATTTGTGTGGCCGTTGCCGTAAGATCAGATGTCGCAGCAGGTGTAGGAAGGACTGACACTTCAGTTGACTGCAGCAGCTTCACTATATTCTGATCGAAAATCAGCGTATCCAAAAGCTCTTCGTTGGTAGGTTCCACATCGACACCCAGAGTTGGGTGGTCGAGTAGTTCCTTGGTGGTGAGCGTGTGCACCAAGGCCCTAGTCGGCAAGGGGTACACATACACCCGCGTGGGGAATGAAAAACGATTTTGAAAGTCGATGATGTTGAGGAAGGTTGAGCAGAAATGGAAGCAGCTATGGGGATTAGCCATGTAATCCGATTCGTCAATATCGATCTGTTCAACGGATGTTTCCATGTGGAATTCCTCCTTGAAGATGATCGGACGAGGAGCGAATTGGTTGCAGACGTATGTTCCGGGGTCGCTTGCGAAAGACTGCTCTCACTCCAGTATGCGGTTCATCCATTCGGTGAGGCGCATTCAGGGGTTGCTGTCAGCCTGGTACCACATACAGTTGTAGAAAGCAGTATGCATTGCGGGAACGAAATTTTGAGCATGGTGAAGCAACAAATGGTTAACATAGGCGTATTCGGCCGCAGAACAAGGCGAAGCCAAAAGCGCGGCCAATGGCATGAAAGTTGTTGGCGTCGAAACAAGTCGCCATCCACCTGTAAAAAACTAAAAACGGTGGAGGTGTGATAACAGTAATGGGTACCCTGGTAGGTTGGATTGGTCGGCGGGGACCCGTTTGATTCACATGTCGTCAACTTCATGCCGAATTGGTGGCAGCGCATGGTCCGTTTTGTATTGAAGGGGATCATGGATAGCGAATTTTCACATGGGCGAAACTGGAAAGTTGAGTAATTCGATGAGCTGGTCCGTGAGGTTACTCTTCATGACGGAAGTGACAGCTGCTTGAAGGCCTTTTGGATCATCGAACATCGATGGAGGTGGGAGGGTCGGGTTTTGTCGTCGGAGATGTCCAGTGATTTGTTCCACTTGTCTTTCTGCTTCTTCTTCTTCTTCTTCTTCTTGGGAATCGGGGCAGTGAGAAGCTTTGGGTGCGTTTTACGCATCAATACTTTGAGGCTGCGAAAACCATTGGGCACCATTCCTAAACAAAAAGACCGACTGTGGTCGGACGATGTGCAATCGAACATAAAAAATTTATAAGCAGAAAGAACCTCGTCTCGCATAATCACAGGGAGGGCGATTTGCAAGATAGTTGGATAAGTTCTATTGGCCGAGTTGGCGGGTAATGTTGTGAAAAGGGGCAATGATTGTCTTGGTGAGGTGGTCGATTTCGGCAGTGTCCAAAGAGTCGTGGGGAAACAGCGCCGGAGCATTGTATACCTCGGGGATGGAGCTGTAATAGCCAAAAACCAGGAACAATAAAAGCGGATAGTAGGTGTCGAAGGCTGCATATGCGAGAACGTCCGATTGTAGGAACGATGTCGCCGGGTTGTTGAAGAATCGCAAAGTGGCGGGGAATCTTAGTGCGAGTTTCGAAATGTCCAGCGCCCACATGGTGGAAATGGTAGCTTTCAGAGTGCGCTCTTCAGGGAAAAACCCTATTCTCCGAATCAGCTCGGACACGGGTGGGAAGATGTCGATGTTGCGGATTATGCAGTACATGTCAAAATGGATCACTTTAAGGACAGGGTCCTTATTCTTCTGTTGGGAATTGGTCCGGAACTGAGTACCTAACAGGGCATATATTCCCGCCCAGTGGTCGGCTCCATTGAAGGAAACAATGATGGTGTGTTCGCCATCAACTAGGGAGAATAGTGGGGTCCAGACTTCCAGGGTAGCAGGGAAAGTTTCAAAAACGAACATTGTGCTGTTGGGGAACATGAGCTGAACATATGGCGGGTAGCTGGAGGTCGTGGAATCAGCTGGCATAGGCACGGTAAACTGGAAATTCTTCATGTCGGCCGCCATGATTGATTCGGTGTCGAAGCTGGCCAGGGTGTAGCCACAGAAGTTTGGTGTGGGTTGGGCGGCCAAGGCCTGCCCCAAACTTCCGGGTGAGAGAAAGATCAGTGGCAGCAGCACATTAGGAGGTCTGGCGTACATGGAGATATACCACAATTCCAAGTCAGCAGTGTGGATCAATCGTTTGACGTCATTTTCTTAAACAAGAGTGAGCGTGATATTCAGCATATGACACAGTAGGGGTCAGATCGAGGAAATGAAATTGGATCAAAAAGGTTGACTTTAGAATAGAACCAAGAAGGTATGGCATTGTTTGCTGTAGGAAGAGGGAGACACACCCCAGAGAGACAGCGGCTTGGGCCACAATGTCACTTTGATGGGCGCATGTTGCCAACTGGATCAGGCTGCGATAGCGAGATGACAAGAGTTGTTGAATGCGGAGGTCAAAGCAGCAGCCGGTTGTGGTGTAGTAGGTGCCACAACTTGACAATGACAGGATCGCCGGGGCTGACCATGGGCTCTGGCACAGGGCTAAAGAGTGGGGGGGGGGTTCCCATTGGGTCCCAAGCAAAGGAGCATTCAAAAATAATGAAGCAAAGAAAGCGTAAAAATAAAATGTACCATCGCAGGTGAAGCTCAAATCGTTTTGATGGGGCTGCTGTTTGGCCCATCGTACGTAGCATTCATTGATGTATGTCGATTCGCGATATGGTGGAGGCTCATTGGCTGTGAAAGTGGAAGAGGTCGACAGTGTTGTCATTTTGGAAAAATGTTTTTGAGAGCACTGGAAAATGCGACTATTGCGGTTGGAAGCAAAAAGTAGAAATGAAATAGTAAAAGAATAAGCCCCTGAAAGGTGAACCCATATGCCAAAATCAAACTTTTAATCCACAAAATTTAAATCAATACGGTTGTTTTTTGTTTATTTTATTTCAGCAAAGTATCATACGCCAAGTCTAAAGTAGGACTGAACTGTTCCCTCCACATGAATTGGTCCAGATAACTTTCAACAAAGCCATTTTTTGTTCCATTTATCACCCATAGCTGAAAATGTTTGTTGATATTACCTAATTGATGTGGCTGTGCGCCTGGCAGTAAGGTGCTGGCTTTCCCGCTACTTGACTTAACCCAGTGAGTACTGTCTATAGAAGAAACTATGAGCACTGTCATGCTGCTCCGGGGTTACTACTGTTGGGTGAGGACAACACCACCAGGTTAGGGGTGAACAATTTTAGTTCAGTCAGTGTGCACAATGGACAGGGCCATCCGTGAGATGACCTGAGTAATATGATCCTGATTGTTAACCAAAGCAGCCCTTTTGGCTGGACCTCAGGGAGGGTGTGCTGTTGGCAACTAGGGGAAAAGCTAGAGAGGAGAGCCTGCTCAGGAGGGAATGCCCTTAAACACCCCTAACACTAATATAGCTGGAAACTTACCTCATTCAGAAGGGGAAACAGCTACAGTAATGATCCAGTAGACAATAGGTTGCAGGGGACAGCTGTGCTGGATTGGAAATCAGCTAACTCGGACTGGAATTGACTACTGAGCTTCTAAACCAACATCCAATGAGTGACTTTGTTCATGTGACAATCAAAGGAGGGATTGGCTAACAATATTGCGGGCCAGAGCACAGACGATGGGTACCAATAATATGCAAATGAAGATGCAATGGCATACACTGTGAATGACAATGACTTCAATGTATCAAACTTCACATGGTTGAAAAAAGAATGGTCATGGCTTCAATGTGCGATATTTCGCCCCCCCCCCACTCCGATCTGCATATTCCATTCCATCCATCAATTTGTTCTAGAAACTATATTTTCTTGGTAATTTTCTATTCTGTGGCGTAAATTTTCACCAAAAAGTGCAATGATTTGACCAACCTCACCTTACACTATACAGCAACAGGCTATTCTCTGTCTAGCCTGCCATTTAGCCCTGGTTTGTTGGGCAGTTTAGCCCTAGATTTAGCCGCCATTCAGCCCCAATTCTGGCCTGCAATTTTACCCTGACTAGCCCATTATTTTGCCTAAAATTTCCCTAGATTTAGCACATATTCTGTCCCAAATATAGCTCAAACAAATCCCAAGATTTATCCCACACTTTAGCCCATGATTTGTCCTGTAGTTTTTTTACACACTTTAGCCTCTCATTTTCACTTGGGCTTTCTTTCCTCATTCAAAGATGAGTTTATGTAAATTAGAAAACATTGAACCTGTGAATGGTATCTTTGACAACATTTCTCTACGGATTTAGCAAAACATGCAAATCAGAGTACCACACATGGAATCTGATCAATGGTGTTTTGACCAAATTGAACATTGTGTCCCTTGAGCTTTTGACCAATGTACAGGTCGGAATGGATCCATACTTATCCATAGTAGCAGTCACCTCACTCGAACGAATATTTGTACGATTTATTGAATAATTTGAAGAATAGATGACGAAACGCAAAGTCAAGTTTATGGCTGTGCATGGTCCTCAAATCCAAGAGGTGCACCTTATATGAGAACAAAACAAAACATAGATATCTTGCATAACCTTGAGGATTGTTTAAGCAGTTTTGGACATTAACAGTCATGTCAATCTTTGTACTACAGTCAAGCAAGCTGTACACTTTTCTATACTAAAATGTTAACTTTGTGTAGATAAGTTGAAACATAAATCAAGTTCAACATGCAAGGCTCACATGGCATGCAAAAATTGACAATTTCAGAATGCAGACTCACAAAGAATCGTTGTGTGTGAGTTTGGAAATAGAAAGATCCAAAAATTGAACCTATAGTCATCACAGTGAAATCTAAATTCTAAGCACTCTCTCTGACATTTTAAACCCCCTCTTGATACATTAAACTACACTGATAATCTACTTCCAGAAACACCTAAGTTTTGCGAACTCTATGGTTCATAGAAGAAGTAATTTCGATAATCTGTTATCAAAAAAATTAATAGTAGTGTAATGCAGCTGTAAAACATCTTTTATCTAATATGCATCAAATATTGTAAGATTAGTGCAGGCTATCACATGCTCAAGAAATTTCAATTGAGTTAGGTGTAGTATACATGTCCAAATAGGGCTTTGGTTAGTTATAGAATGCGAGTACCTAAGCATTACTCCACTGCTTAACCAGTACAGGACTAGTTGTGTGATAGATATAAGGCACAACAGTCAATTGTATCTCAATCTCAACTTTAGATTACCTGATTCAGTTCATTTGAACTGCAAATAATCTCAACACTCCATGAGCTCGAAGACTTCTAATACAGAGGAATCAGGAAGAGAATTGAGTAGTTAGTGTAGACTTGCATGCAGGGATGGTACTCAAGAAATCCAGGTTCTAACCTGGATTCCTTTACTGCATAATACTTGCGATTGTTAAAAAAGGCCAGTAATATAGTGTTTTGGAGTGATAAATACAAAAAATATAAATAGCAACATAATAAATTATTGGCTGGTCTGCCCACTTCCGCAATTACCACACTACAAATGATTCGAATGCAGAATAAACTGATATGTTTGTATGTGCACATTATACTGATGCAGATTGATGTAGTTCATGAGCATGTCATTTTGCCCACATATTTTTCTGTATTATTTTTTGTCCACTGAGGACAAATGAAAACCCTTGGCAAGAGAGTAATGTCGAAAAATTAACTACATTTTAAAAGTTTTATTACATTTGCATGAAGCATGATTAATCATCAAAATATGCCTCATTACTATCGATCACATGCCATTTCGCTTGTAGTTTTGCAATGCCTGCATAATAAGAGTATTGGGGCATTGAATCAAAGAAGTTCTATATGAATGTTTTGACCTAGTCATTGTTTTTGAATTCCCTATCAACAAGGCCATTCTGCAATGACCAGAATGAATAACAATCTGATGATGCAATGTCTTGTGAATATGATGGATGGGGTAAAAACTCCCAATTTAATTCCTGGATTTTTGTTTAAATGACAGCAGCAGTGTGTAGACAGGCATTGTCATGGAGCAGAAGTTCTCCTTTGCAGTGTACCACTGCACGCTGCTTTTGAATTAACGCATTTTAAATTAACAATCAAGCTGGTCTTCATAAACTTTAGCAGTGATAATCAAACCAGGTAAAAGGGACTAAACGTGGATGATTCCTTGTATTGGCCATGATACATAAAACATAACCTTGTGTGGGTGTAGATGAGGCCTTGGCATTTGTGCTCCTTTAGGGCCTTTCCTGCCCCATTGTTGCCTGCTGATCATGTTAACATACACAACTGACGTTTCATCTCAAGTGATGATGCAATCAAAGAGCGGCTCGATTTTGCACCATGGAAGTAATGACATGGATATGATAACACACTGCTGCATAGTGTGATCACTCAGCTTGTAAAGCACCCATGTTTGGAGCTTGCAAATTTTGTCCATATGCTCCATTCAATGTTCAATAGTAGTGTGGGTAATACCAAGGACTTCTGCTATTCCCCTAGTGGTTGCTTTTGGATTGACGTCTAGATGCTCTTGAATGTCTGCATCTGATACTCCATCTGGTCATCCAATATGAGGTTCAACTTTGATACTGCAGGTGCCAGTCCTGAACTTTGCAAACTACTGTTCGACTGCATGTTTGGACACAGCAGGTTCACCATATGGTTGCCATATATTTTTTGTTGCCTCAGCTGCAGTTATGCCCAAATCATACTCATGCAAAACTCAATGATGTATATGGTTGAGGCGGTAACACTTTGTTTTAGATATCAAAAAATGAACAGAATGAGCTAACCGATAACTAACTCCATTCTTCAAAGCAACAATGTTTGCCCTTCCAAACAAACAACCAACAACCCAATTTATCTGGTTGCATTTTAAGACAAAAGTTGATTGATAGCACATAATCAAAAATCAACATTACTTTCTTGCCAACCCAATAGATTTATATGCCCATCGTATTTCGTATATAAATAGTTGGGCCTTTGGCCAAATATTCATTGGCCCTTAATTCATCCCATTCCACCTTCTTTTCATCCTTGTTTACCATCTTATGTGCAAATTAACCAATGTAACACACATCTCACCTACATTGTATGTGTGATCCGTCAGTACAAGATAAACCTGCAGATGCACACAACACATCAGCTAATTTACGCTCATCTTGTGTACAAAATGGGCAAGGTTTCTCTTTGTGCCAACTTTCAGGCTAATCCGCACAACCCCTGAGATAGAACATTGGATTGGTCAAAGAATTATTAATTTGTGGAATGTTCTGAAGAAAGCTGTGCTAATAAACATTACCAAAACTTCAAAGCTGCAAAGTTGTTTAAAAATCCCAAAAGTTTTTTAAACATTTGTCAAAAGTTGACTGAAAAATTGGCCCTTCCTAAATCATTTTTGGAATCATTTTTTGATGCACATTCTGAAGCACTGGCCATTGCCAGCCACCAGGAATTGTTTGCACATCATATGATCCTTCAACAATTTAGGATGTCAAAAAGTTGACACATAAAATTTTTAGATGATCAATTAGTGCACTCATTGCAAAGTAGTAATGTGACTAACACTGGTCAACTTGACCAAAATTATTGTAGTCTACTGTGGTATAATACTAGTGGGTCTGGTAACCCTTTGTATAAAGAAGTTTGCCAATCACGTTAAGTGGGCATATGCCCTCTCTCACATTATAACATAGGTATTTGAAGAACCTAGATTAGTACTTACATCTGCATATCATTTCTATTCAGGAACGTTCAATATGGATAATGGTTATGGTGAGGTTGCTCACATAGTTGAACATGAAATTGTTGGTCAACGTTCAATGAAGGTAACACAAATCATAAGACATATTTTCATGCTATTCACAACAAGAACTGCACTTTCCCAAGCGAAATAAATTTGATACAATCCTTACATAGGTGGTCCAGGATTTTCCATGACACACAGTTTTCCCTTATACACATTGTTGTAAAATCAGCCTCTGAAATTCCATTTTTAGTAAAAATATGCTCTATATAATGTTTTGTAGTGAACTGGATTTTCAACATTGGTTTTTCTCTTTTTAAAATAGATGATCAGCCTTCAATAACAATAAACATGATGAGCTTATCACATTTTTCCCCCAAATATCTACAAAAGGTTATTGTAGTTTTGTAATTGATTAGCAACTGTTGATTTAATTTGTTGCTTGAATACAGTCAATAACAAAATGAATCGAGTGATAATTTTCTGAAGACAATAGAAAATACATGTACAACATTTGGGTTACATCATTAATTGCAGAATTAAATTCTCTACCAAACAACCTGAAGGATATTATTCTAGGTTGAATCAATGGTGATTTAAACTCTAATGCAAGATCAGTGACACACTCTAATTGATTCTTCTATTACAGTTTAATGGATCACTCCTCTCATTTGTTCTGATGTCTGGTGGAAACTTGGATGCAGAAACTCATCTTGAGAATACACGTTATGAGTTTACAGTTGAAACAAACATTGTTAGACCTACTTTTGATAGGTAGGTGATTTTTTGAATGATGTGATGAGATAATAAATTATCGGGTCTTGCTTATAGACTCACTCAAAACTTATTTGGCGAGGAAATCAAGGAAGATGCAGTGAAGTATCACTTTAAAATGATTGCTGATGAATATGTACATACTAAACGAGGTTTGGAATTGGATGATATGTGGCTATATGATGGTGTGAATTTCTTATACCAACCACTTTATCGACAACTTCCATTTAAGCGGGGCATCAAGATGGAAGAGTAAGTTGCTGAAAAATGGCAGAATGGTCATTGGTTCTTTAGTACAAGCCTTATTTATCACATGAACGAACTTCTGAAATGAGTTTTCTGTACCCTACAAATCAAGAACGTGATTCAGCAAGATGGTATTTGGAGTAGTTATTAGTTAAGCTGATAAACTCAATCAAGAATGGTGGTATGGCTGTGTTTTCCCTTCATCATAAGCTGCAAAATTTCAGTTCAAGCAAGTGTGCTGGATACTTCTCAAATATACTTCGGATGTGTAGTAAATTCCTATGGGGTGCTTTGGGGCCATGCCTTGGATAGACTATTGTAGTTCTTTCATGCAATTTTCTGTATATAAACACTTTTATTATTCAATTTTTTAGCTTGATAATGCATGTCAGGAGTGCCCACAAAGAATATTTGAGGGCCAAGTCAATTTGCCTTATTGTTAGAGGGAAAAATGCAACTTCAGCAGAAAATGTTGCTTACTTCCTAGGAAAAGTCGGAGGAATGGAAAGCAAAGCTAATAATGCATCGAAACAGAATGTGCGAGCTGATATGTCCATAGAAATGCCACATGTCTTCATACGAGTCATTTCGAACCACACTCAAAAAATTACTATTTCTATCAATTTCCCATATGATAAGCAATATGTTGAATACAAGTTTGCAGAATGGCTCAGCTATGCATTGCGCCACAGTGGATTTGAGAAAGATGTCCAGGAAATGGGTCTAATGGCAGGAAGAGCACAACTGTTTTTTCAGATTATGACGAGTCCTATGTTCGTATTCAAAGCAAAAACACATTTTCCACTTCTTATCCAATTTAAATTGACAAAAAATGGTGTTTTTCAACACAAAAGAGTCTTGCAACATTTGGCTGACCATTTGATGAGGATCCATAACTATTCAGAATCAGATTGGGTGGAAGTTCGATCAAAGTACACTACACTGGTAAGTTTTTAAAGCCATTTGTAACCTGCATGCCTGGAGTTGGAATCGTCCAAAAAATTTTCATACATCCAAAGTAAAGGTTCTAAACCATGCCATAGATTAATAATTGTGTAGGTCTTCTTTAAATTTTTGATACACTTTCTTTTGTTTCCTGCTTATTCACAAACCAAACTGTTCATTTAACCCTTAAAATAAGGTGGTTTTTATTTTGATATTATTACACATATGAAAAGATCTAGCCTGTGAAACTTTTCAATTAGTGAATCTAAATTTCCCTAACAATTCCTAGGGTCAAAGGAAGTTCAGTCGTGATTTAGCAGAATGTGTTCGCAATTATGATCTTGAGAACAGTATTGTCAAAGCCATCAAGCCCCAGTTTAATTTAGACTTCCAGAGGTCAGGAATCGAATTCTTGATTCAGAATAACTATTCTTACATTCTCAGAGGACCTATTCCAAGAGGTGAGCAAACAAACATGAACGCAACATAAGTCAAAACCCATTTCTTTTTCGTAAATTGTTTTTTCCAGATGCCAACATTTCGTCCTTCACTATACTGCCAATCATATCGTACAAAATCGAACCGAGTTTCTGGCCCACAATGGAATCTGTACAATTATCAATCAAATATGTGAATCAGAATCTGAATGACACCAAGCCTGAGAGTATGTAAAATCTTGAAGGCACTTAAGATTGGAACTATAATGGCTAACAAGTGTGCAAGGTTCATTTATCTACTGAGTTGTCTGTTTGAGGGTATCGATCAAAAGCTATGTGGATTGCTTCATTAGGCCTCGAAACATGGGATGCCCTGCGTACTGTTGATTGACAGAATTTAGTACTGTTTGAAAAATTTCGTTTTTCATTATGTTATGAAATTTCTGGAACTAAACTTTCAACTTTTCCGTAGAATTTTAAGATTTTTAATATTTTGGAAAGATTCATTTGGATCACTTTTTATAGTTTTATACTGGCCATATTTTTGAGTTTTTTCATGATTTAATATTTTTGGCACTTTGCTCTTTGCGATTATTAAGTAATTCCTTAATTAACTAATTCCAAAACAGTAGTGTAGTGAAAACATTGAAATAAATCAAAAGCAATTTTAAACTGAAGTTCTGTGCAACAAAACTTTATGAAATATGTCGTGTCAATACACATTTTTCCCTGACGTGGTTAACATTCTAAAGAATTGTGTTTCAATCTCCTTGGGCTTCAGAAGTTGTTTGACCCCCCTACCAGAGGTTTGGATACTCTTACGAAGGCTTTTTAAAGTCATTTTAGCGGCATCGGCTCCTACATTTTGGCTCCTAAAAGTTGAACTTATTTATCTGTATTCTAGAGAATTACACTTATTTCGATTCAATTTTAGATATAAAGCAACTGTTTTACAGGCTCTATAATCAAAAAATACGAAAATTTTCTAGCTCTTGGTACTAAATTTCAATATATAATTTTTTGGATTGATCTATTCACTGTCTTTCTTTAAGTGAAGCTTCTTGAGTGAACAAATTTTTGAAACGCTGGTCGAAATCTCAATTTTTCCAACTTTTTTGTAAATATTATTTTAAATTTCAAGCCAAGTTTGAATCCATAATCATCATTGAGATGATTTTCAAGAATTTCATCTTCAATCTGAATTGTTTTAAACTCATGAAAATATGAACATATTTTTTTAATTTGAAGTATTCATCTTTTCGAACCTCACATTTATTGCATAAGTTAAACCTAAATTTATTTTCCAATATTTTAGAGTGTTGGAATGCAAAAAAAATTTGTTACGTTAGGAAACAACAAACAATAAGAAGAGAAGCTGCATTTTCAAATCCCCGTACTTTTGTGTCAGAAGGAAATGAACGTTTTATCTTGGGAGAATGTTTGTGCAAGAATGAACGAAATATAATTTTTTTCAGAAAGATTATTGGGGTGATCTTTGTACCCATAACCAATAAACACTGGTAAATTTTGAACAGTCATTTTTTGGACACGTATCAATCGATTCAATATCTAAGTAATTCAATTGTATACTCTCCACAGTATATTACAAGCGAATTTTTTTGATATTCTTCAATATTAAAAAATTTCAGCTCCCAAAATTCCAAATTGTCCTCCGAAAATTTAGGCGAATTCACCCAAGGCCAATTTTCCAAGGATATCTAGGTTCAATATAGCAGGTTAAATGATTGATAATTCTGTAAGGTAGTTGCTTTCATTCATTTTATTGTTATTGTGTATCCAACTGTTCGTCTCGTACTCCGATATGCACATGCTACTAGCGCTTCAATCACAATTCTGGAACCATCTACATGGCTTGATTAGTTGATTTGATAGCCTCTCTGACTTGTATGCAAAATTTTGGTGGTACAGGCCCTTACAAAACCCCGTTTTTCCAACATTGGGAACTGTGGAATTTCTAATATTTCCACAGTACGGCCTGATAGAATCTCCATGAAGTCTTTGTTGATTTATCAAGAGCTCAAATACTATTGCATGATACTTTTCTTAGTTATTATCTTTATTCTTATTATTATTAATCTTATTCATAAATGTGTTCTTTCAGTAATTGATAAACGAAGGAAAAGAAGTTCAACATTTAAACGTGCTTCTCCGTTGGAAAAAACGCCGAGGAGACATGAAAAACCAGGACTCCGTTTTCATGATATAATACTGAGAGTCTGGCAAAAGGACGTAGCAAGGGCAAATGCTAGAGTGCACCTTAATTTGGAGACAAGTGGCACGAATTTCTCAACCATGGAAAACTGTGTACTGCGTGATATTTATTTGCACTTTATTCAAGATTCTTCCAGTGAGTCCTCGAAATTACTGGGAAAAATCATACAACATTAGAAAATATTTTTATTGAGGAAAAATTGAAAAAACAACCAACGGATTCATGGTGGAACAACAAAGATTAAAACCGTTCCACTTCCAATTCCAAAGCCTTTTGAATAGATTGATCATCATTGATGAGATCAATGACCATGATGTCAAAGTTGCTTGTAACAGACTTATGGCCATACCTAGTACAAATTCCGCAGATTTGAGAAATAAACTACCAGAGCTGGTCTGCCATCAAAAAACACACGCACTTGGTGAAGAAGACAGGTGGAAGTGTGAAAGTGAAGCATATTAGCCTTATGTATTCAACATACATACAATTAGATTTTGTTTAATTCAAGATATTGGCATAAGGAATCTAACCCAGTTTCTTCAACAGTTTTATTCACAACTACATGCTGATATATACGTCATTAACGACATGAAAAATCCTGTAAGATGATTCTCATTATATTTTGATGCAAACTTGTTACTACACAAATATAGCCTGATTCAGATGAATGTGCTGCATTTTTCGGAAGAATTCCATAAGGCTATTGTCAAACGTTTCGATTCCAAACCAATCACTAGACTAGACCCAAATCAGGATGTTATCAATGGTATGTAAAGAGTCACAAATGTTGCGACCAAGCATATTTAATTATGTTTGAATTCACAGAATCAAAAACGACGTTTATTAATGTAACAGCACCAGGAGAAATTCAAAATATGGCCGAAATTAACTTCTTCATACCAAGAACAGATAAGCTAGCTGTGGTTGCATTGGGTATACTGTATAGAATTCAAAGAGATTTGGTTTTGCACAAATTGAGGATAGTAGACGGATTAGGTAAGTTTATGGGGCCATGCAGGAGTGACCTTGTGATGGATCGTCTCAGGTAAAGCTGTTACCTATTGCTCATGCTGCCATACACAAACTTTGTTGTAGATACTGACTTTGATGAAAAGCCGATTTCTGTGACTTTTGACTCTGCCATTCATTCTATTATTTTCTAGAGGTCTAATTAAGGTTAACTTCCACTGAGTATAGTATTTTCACCATAGGAACGACGTAATTCCTATTTTTTATTCAAGACTCCTTGATGTAGTTTGTTGTACATATCATAAGAGGCAAATACATGATTTGAGCCAAAGTTGTGTGAATTCTTTTGTGCGTTTTCTGATGCCAGATTTTTGGTTTTTGTGCACTTCTTATATTATGTTTGTTCAGTACTAAATTTCTTTCATATTTTCAGTGTGGCACCAGCTGAAAAATGGTGAGGGAGGCAAATTATAGTCATAATCTCGACCTTGGGCTCGTTATAGTCCTGATTACATTCACATTATAGCGAACTTGAGATCAAACCGAGTCGCCTTTTTGTTTGAGAATATCATGAGTCCGAGCTCAGATCCCTTTCGTGCAAATGAGCCTTGGTTACTTATGGAGTGAATTCTATACTATATGTTATATAAAATGAGTGCATGAAACATATCTCGCGCAGTCGATTTTGTTCTAAGAAGACTTTGTGATGTAGGCTTTTGTGAAAAAACTGAGTGGGATTTCATGTGTCTTTTCCCAGAGTTGATTCCAGTTTTATTGACACTAAATTTAGGAAAAAGGTCAATGCAGTTAGAAGCACACATGCATGAGGGTGTACATGGGGGTACAAGCTACCCCAAGGGTTTTGAAACTGGAAAGTTTGTTATGAAAAAAAATTTTAGGTCAATTTTTTTTGAATTTTGTTTTAAAAAAACGCCAAAAAAACCAAAGTCCACCCCTGTACCCTCCTTAAAATTTCGGCGATGCATGTTCGTTTGGAAAGTGTGTTGATGCACTCAGCTTCAGAATATACTTTTTCACAGACATGGAAAAAATTTTTTTGAGAAAGAATGAAAATCCAATATAACGAAAGTGAATTTTTTCCAACTTTAATCCAATCTCTCAAAAATCTAGTCCACTTCTTTTTTCGGCTTGGCAAGTATCTAAGCAGGTATATTCTCTTTTTCTGCCCCATCGGGGCATTTTATAATAAACTAGTTTGATTTTAGTTGAACTGGGCTTTTGATATCTTCTTACAGTAATTGTTGGCCCCTCTGAAGATTTTCGAAAAATTTATTATGGAAGTGTCTTCCATCCAAATTACTTGAGGTCTCATGGGTGTGATGTAGAAAACATTATTAAGGCATCAATACTGGAGGCTTCAACCTTAGTATAGAAAAGTGTACTTTCCTGACATTTAATTAGCATTTACAAATGGTACATTGTTAATTTCCAATATTATTTTGATAGGACTCAGAACAGACCATGTGACATGGAATATTCATAGTATTTATAGACCACACAAGCTTATTAAAAACCTACTGTATCGCAAAAAATTTGACACACACACACAGAAAACTAATCACAACCCATATGCTTGTAAATTGCACCATCAATCCACATATTTTCATAATCCTGAAGCACCTATGATTACTGTCATTTGTTCTTTTATGGTGGTAAACACAAAATCAGTGAGCCTAATCCAGAAGCAAAATTGTAATTTCTGCATTAAATGGTGATTTTGCATAGTGTGCATATAACGGCAGCAGCTCATTTGAAGCTCTGCGCAATTAGGCAAGGTGCACATTAGAAACCACACAAAAAATGGAGCATATCATACTAGAAAATAAATTATTTTCAAATCTTGATGTGATATCAAATTTTATTTACAGGCTACGACCCAACAGTGAATTACATTCCAAAACATGAAGGAATTATCCAAAGATTTTTGGTTTGGGGAATTGCTCATTCACCATTGCAGATGGAAAGAAAAATTGACGAGCTGATTCATTCATTCAAAGTAAAATGCTCAACAATCAGGTTGTGGAAACTACATCAATTATTTTTAATTCTGATTTATGCAGTACCTGATTGAAGAATTACCACAACATATTTTCGAAGCAGGGAAGAAGTTTAAAAATTTGTTCATATACTCAAGAGAAAATACCAATTGGTATCATATTACGAAGCATGATGATTCATTTGATGAAGGTCAGTGATAAGTTCAGAATGTCTGTTGAGGTGTACTTCAATATACTCAAACTATATATCAATTTTATATGGTTGAATTTGTTCATAGGTGAAGATGTTCAACAACTGAGTGATGCGCTCACCAGACAAAATATATGGACTTCTTTACAAGTAAGTCAATTGTCCTATCTTTTTGAAAATGAAAAAGCATTCTTTATTCAGAAATACTTTGATCCAAGTTCTGTACACATGAAGAGAACTATCATCCATGTTCATGCGGAATACCAGCATGTTGATAGAGAAATGCTGAGACAATTGGTTGAACAATGATTGTCAATTATATACTTGATGTTTTAGTAGTTATATGGCATTATTCAACGAATGTGGAAAAATGCTCACATTATGCATATGCTGATAGAGCAGTATATGATGTGCTAGGGGATACAGGGTTCATATGGCTGGGGCTTTTGTACATGAAATTTATGTGAAAAATTCTAGAATTTCAAGGTTTTCGATTATATAATTTTATATGTTCACCAGATATCTGCTTTTAAAAAACTTCAGTAATAAGTTTCTCAACTTTGTTGACACTGGATTAATTTTCTGCAGCAGATTAGAATCTCATCATGTTCCACTCCAACCTAAACCTTGCCTCTCTGTATCAGTCCACAAAACAGCTTCCATGATGGCATTATATGTATGATGTGAGTATCTTATCTACATCCCTTGAAGAATGTGATTCCATTAGTTATTTTGTCTTTAAAATTTTGTTGCTGAATTGAATTCCTTTGTTCAGAAACATTAGTAGTCTTAGATAGATGGTTCATGGTTTAGTTTTAGAAGGGACGAATTTGTGTTTGCAAATAATAAATGTAAAACCTGGTCTTATAGATCTGACATTACTCTGAGGTTTGTTTTGTCCTTGAAGACTATATCCCAACAGAAAGTTTCAAAAAAGCAATTTGCATTCTTTTAAACTGAGGAAACTAAATAATGTTCGTGTCTCAGAATAAATCTTTTTTTGGATGAAGGAAATTTCTGAAAACACCTATTCGAGTGTTTTGACAAATTTTCTTCATGCGGTGCACAAAAGATTTCCCTGAACAAACCGTATACATTGGGAACCGACTTGAAAACTTTAGCTGCGTTGCGAAACTGGGATAAATCCTCTGAAGTTCAATCAGCAATTTGAAACAGCCTAATAATGAAATAAAAGATTTTCCCCTAACATACTTGAGAAAAATCAACAAGATGGCAAAAAGAAGCCGAGTAAAACTATGATGAAAACATTGTCCTATCTTGTTGTAAGTGAGAAAAGATTCTTTATTCAGAAATACTTTGGTCCAAATTCTGTACACATGAAGAGAACTATCATCCATGTTCAGCTGGAATACCAGCATGTTGACAGAGAAATGCTGAGACAATTGGTTGAGCAATGATTGTCAATTATAAACTTGGTATATATTAGTAGTTATAGTGTCCTATTCACGCGAGGTGAAAAAACTGCTCACTTTATGCATACAATGCTAATAAAGACGCATTTTTCATTATACTATTTTATAAATTTCCAACTGTCTTAAGATACCGCCACTGCCTTATTTTTGCGGCAAAATACCTTCTCTCTGTTTATCAGTCGGCACAAAATGAGCTTCCATGATGGCATTATGTGTATAATGTGAGAACATTATCTACATGCCTTGAACAACGTTCCTCAATTGGTTATTATGTCTTCAAAATTTTGTTGCTGCTGAGTTGAACTCGTTTACGAAAATTATTCATCTTAGATGAATGGTTTATGATTTAGAATAGAATAAATTTTAAGACGAAGAGAATTTTCATTTGAGAATAATATTTCTCAAACCATGTCTTTTGAATTTGATACTGCTCTGAGGTTGGTTCTTTTGTCCTTAATAAACACAATATACAAAGAGAAATGTTTGAAGAAGCAATTGGCATCCTTCTGTATAGAGAAAACTAAATAATGATTATTTCCCAGAAAAGAGTCTTTTTCCAATGAAAAAAATTCGTCGAAGCACTAGTAGTCTTTATTAAGTAGTCTGACGCATCCTTCTATTTTTCCTGCTTCCATAACTAACAATTAGTAAAGTCCCAGGCTGAAGGTGCAGATAGTCTATTCATAAGGAACTAGGAAGGCAATTTAATACACAAGGATCAGTTGTATATATTCATTAGCATAAATGCACATAGGCATTAGAAGGTAAGTGCTCCTACCTGAGACCGAGAACATCCCCTGTTGGCCTGAAAAAATGTCAAACCCTCCAGATGAATTTCTTTTCAATTTTTGATGACTTTTTGCACATATTTTGTATGATGAAAAAAACATGCTTGTGGAGCTTTTTTCAGCTCCCCCCACACTGCTGCCAATGAAAAGTCTGAGGACACTTGTTACTGGAAATTCTTGCTGTGCATGTCTGCGCATTAGTCTTGGAACACTATATGAGTTTCTCATCTGACACCAATGATTGGGTAAGTTAAAAATTATTTTCTGAATGTTATGTTATTGTTGAGGTGGCTCCAGGTGCACGTGTTCAGCTTCCGGCGTCCGTGTGCAGGCAGTTGGACGCGGCGAAAAGTGGCGAAAAAAGAAAGATACTTTGCATAGATTTATGCTGCCACTGTTTTGCGATGTTTATGTCTTTTTATCATTGTTAAAAAGATTCAGTTTATGGAGCGACGCCACCATCGCCCTTCTTATAATTATTTGTTTATTATTATTTTTTGTTGGCGTCGCCAGTCGTCACTTAATACACGTTAACCCGTAAGTGTATTGTTCTGTGAGCGTAGGGGTTGGAGTTTATAAGGTCAGGATTGGAGACTTGGGTAGGATCTCCTGAGGTACGTGCCAAGGTGTTCTGCCTGAGGTTTGGTGAAAGTTCTGGCGAGTATCTGGTGAAACGTCTGGGAGAGTTTTGTGTTTGTTGTTGTTGTTAGCCTGTGTGTTGTAGTGTGTTTTCCGCCGATTTTTTATTGTTTTGTCAAGACGCGTCACAGGCCCGCAGGTGGCAAGTGGAGAGAGCAACGCGGACCACCAGTGGCCATCTTACTGTAGCGCACGTCGGTACGCGTGCGCTGGTCTCTCTCTTCACTTATTCGTTAACGTATATTTTACGTGTGTTTTTATTTTCTCTACTAGTTGTGTGCCCCGCCGGCCACCACTAGTACGTATTAGCCGCCTCCCACCACGCCTTTTCGTCTTTGCTCGCCCGTGCGTGGGAGTAGATTTATTATTGTTACTTTATTTTTCGCCTCGCCCGTCGCGTTTTGTCACGTAAGTTTCCGTACGTTTATTGTATAGTAATAAATAGGTAGGAAAGCCCTTTCATTTTTAGTTAGTGGGAAAGAAGGGAGACAATTAAAGAAACTAGGCTTTCTTTGATTGGTGGGGTAATTATTGTCGGGGTTTAAGTACTAGTAATTAGGTAATCGGGTAAACGTGGGCGTGGGACGCACGTACATTAAGGACGCAACCTCGGAATCCCAATCCTGCTCACGCCGCATCATCTCCGCCCCGACCAAAACAAGATATAACACTGGTGACCGTTTGGATTGTACGTTGCCGCTCCCCGCTGTTGCGTTGCATCCGAAGAACTTAAAGAATTCAAAATTCGACCCCGCCGTAGCTGCGCCAAAGGGTACAAACGAGGTTATTATACCTTGAGAAAAAAGATGCCAACGGTAAGCCACACACCGCCGGACTTCACTCGATTTCCGTCGCGCTCCAGTTCTCCAAACGCCGCCACAGCCGCATGCCGCGCCTTAAGCTTTGACCAGATGATGTTGCCGCGACCGTCAAATATTGCGCAATCGACAGCGATACCCACGGTAAGCCTCCCGCCCC
This sequence comes from Romanomermis culicivorax, assembly GCA_963922205.1. Lineage (NCBI taxonomy): Eukaryota > Metazoa > Nematoda > Enoplea > Mermithida > Mermithidae > Romanomermis > Romanomermis culicivorax. The sequence continues at coordinate 235,062 of CAWUHX010000256.1, read as the reverse complement.
ATAATCCGCCCTTGTCTAATTTCAGCACTCCCGCGCTGGACGGGACGGCACAGCCACAAGCACCGCTCATTCCCGCAAATGCGGCGACGAATATTTCCCAAACTCCGCGGCTTGTAAACCAAAACCTTCATGCCGCCGCCGAAAATCGCCCCAACGCGCCACCCGCATCGCAAATGCCGCCACCGCCCGCGCCGGCTCGAAGTAATGATGACCAAATTGTCGCCAGAACCGACTCTTCCGAATCCTTTGTCAATATTGAACCGCCGCAAGCCCCAGCCGCCACCCGTGCTTCAGTAAACGATCACCGCAGCAGTCTCGCTATCGCAAACGCCAACGAAGTCCAAAATTTTCGAATTGAAGCACGCGACGCGCTGGAACAACTCAACACCGCCGCCGCACGTATAACCAACAATGTCCCCACGGTACAAACCATCGATCAAATTATCGGCGCCGTCTCCGATCAATTCCAAGCCCAGCAACTACGCGTTCAACGCGAAATTCAAGAACAAACAAAAGCCACTAACGCGCGTTTCGCCGCGCTCGCCGAACAAATGCAACAATTGATTTCCACAACCGCCGCCGCAACGCACGCGCGTAATCCGCCTACACCAAGACCGCCGCCGGTGTCCTCACGGTTTCACGGCGAGGAAACACGAGATATTTATATCCCCAACGAAACTCTCCGTGAAACTGAACCGGCTCCAGTCTTTGGCAGGCTACCAAACCAAGTCAAACCCAAAGCACCGTCGACGGATACCTTATATAATAACGAATTCGCCCGCACCACGGGCGCCGATGAAGATTTACACCGTTCCGCGCTTCAAAGACGCCCACCGCCCGCGGCAAACCAATTTGGCTTCTCAGATTATCCACCCGAGGATTATTATGAACACCCGCACCCTCGGTACGACATGCCGCGCACGTCTCATCGTGAGGAAGATAGCCGCATCAAAACAATTGTCGACAATATGCATCCGCTGATAATTGACGGCGCCGCAACAAATAAACGCCTGTTACGCTTCTTCATACGACTGGAAAATGAGTTCGGCTACGACGCCTCCAACCACGTAAAGATGAGTGCCCTTCGCCGACTTACCCGCGATACGCCGAGCGACATGATCCAAGATATGACGCGCTACGAAGACGCCAAACATTTGCTCATGTTCCAGTTGGCGCCCGATTGCAATCCGATGACTCTTAAACGCGAACTCGCGTCAATCACGCCAGAAGCCGGAGAGGAACCCGCCGCATTCCTAAGTAAGGTAATGACTTATGTACAACTATTGTATCAGCACGAAGATCAAACTTTCCGGCACAAACAAGTAATTGATACCTTTTTGACCAAAATGCCTGTTTTCTATCAACTCACAATTGGCGAACAAGCAAAGGGTTTTACAAATGTTCAACAACTGGCCGACGCCGTAGCCAAAGCCCGTAGTGTCCTCAACGCAACTAAAGCCGAAATCGGAACCGCGGAACGACCCATTCTGGTAAATCAAGCTGATCAAATTGCACCACCACCGAAGTTGCCGCAACCGTTTGACCGCCGTTTTGAACGCCGCCGTAGCATGGACCGTCCTCAAAATCGCTACCGCGAGCGCTCTCCCTCAATGGACCGCAGGACGCAAAACCCGGCGATGCAACCCACTAAATTCGTCTCTTTCCAACCACAAGCAATTGAACCACCGCCGCCGCAACTGCCGCGCACGGAGATGCTTCTGGAACAATTGATTCAACGATACGACCGCGACTATGAAGAACGAAAATCTCGACAACGCCCTGAAGAAACGATATCTAACAATAGGCAACAAAGCCCGCGCCATCCATCTCAGAACAGAGAGCCGTACGCAAACCGCTTGGACCGATCCGCCAGCAGAGACCGCGCACGCACGACGCAACCTACAGGTCTGTGGTGCGACGCTCACAAATCCTGCACACACAACACAGAAGATTGCGTCTGGCTCAAACGGCAAAACGCTCAACAATCAGCCCGACTTGAACCAAACCGCCCAAATTACGCCGCCCAACCACGGCAAGTTGACTTCCGAAACAACTCAAACGACGTCCGCGGACAACGTGATTGGCGACCCCGCCGCGGAGGACCGCCCCAACGAGGAGCGAACTACGCCCGCGGCGCGCGAAACCATTTCTATGAAGGTAACCCTATACAACGCCCAAGTGATTTTGTTCAGAATACCTACGCCGTCTACCCGAACCATCAATTTCCGGCGCCGTGGGAACAACATATCCACTACAACGCGGTACCGGCCCCATACGTCACAACGCCGACGGATTCATCGCGCGCTAGTTCTCAATCTTCAGAATTGCAAATTACCCTACCCGCCCTTCCGGCACCAAATACCGCGCCAGTACCTGCGCTCGAAACACGCGTTAATAATCATTCAACGTCCGCGGCCAATATGGTTGTTCCATCCAAAGAAATCGCTTCCGCCGCGCCGATTGTCAGCCCCGGCATCGTCCGTTGGAACGCAACAGGCCGCGCTTTTCAAGATCCCTGTCACATCCACTCATCCGTTTGTCAAATTGATAATCTCACGCCATCTTCCAAATCGTTTGTTCGCAAGTACGCTTCCACGAGAGCCTTTCAAATCCCCATCAAAATTGGAGCCGTCAAAGCACACGCGCTCATCGATACAGGTGCCCAATGTTCCGTCCTCTCATCAGGATTGGTCAAACGCGCTTTCGACAAGCAATCGCTTCAACTCCCGATTTGTGGAAAAATCAAAGTAGCCGACGGCGCCGTAGTCAACGCTCACGGCCCGGTAGTTGTCACGATGGAATCCGCCTTCGGAGAGCATATGATCAAATGCGTAATCCTTGACGACGACGGAAACGATCAATTCATCATTGGAACCGACTTCCTCGCGCATCCCGATATCCACGCCATTCTAAATTTCAAAGATAATTACATCGAAATTCAAGACGTTAAACTGCCGCTCAAGGTAATCGCCTCGATCCGCCCGCAAACGGAACTGTTTCTCAACGCCGCTAACGATAACGTTTTAGAAGAAATACCAGAGGACGAACGAGTAAGTTGTTATGATGATAAATCTGATATTTTTAGTCAACCCGAAGAAATCGAAGTTGAACAACCGATACGGCAGGCTCAACCTAGTCCACACCAACCGCCCCCTCGGCGGCTGGAGGTTACTGAGCTCGCCGAACCGATTTTTCTCGTCGCCCAAGTTTCCGTTTCGATTTCGCCGCACTGCCAACAATGGGTCAAAAGTAGCGTTTTTCCCACAACATCGGCGACAGTGCCCGACGTGATTGTACAACCACTCGCCACGGATAACGTTGCCGCAGAGCTTCCGGTCGAAACCGCAGTGGTCAACATCACCAACGGCCATTGTCCGCTCCTTTTCATCAACAATACGCCAAACAGTATCAAACTCCGACCAAATCAACTCATTGCAATGGCAAAGCACACGCTGGAGTATTCCGAAACCCACGCCGAGTGTCAGATAGCAACCACCGCCGCCGACCGCGACTTAACCGATCACGAGCCGGCTGCATTGGACAAGTCCTTCCCCGGCAACACCGCACAACAAAAGCTGGAATACACCCTGAACAAAATGACGGAAAAGACGTACGTTTCTACCGCACAAAAAGCAAAAGCCCTTAGGATGCTCCGACAGCACTGCGATGTTTTCAGCCTCCCTGGCGATAAACCAACTATCACTAGCGAGTTGACCCTCAGCATCGACACCGGCACCGCAAAACCAGTTTCACGCCATTATTACCGCGCCGCGATGGAACAGAGACCGATTGTACGCCGTCATATTCAAGAAATGCTTGACAACGATTTTATCGAACCATCCCGCTCACCCTGGGCCGCACTGCTATTCTTGGTAAAGAAAAAAGACGGCTCATGGAGACCCGTTGTTGACTACGGCGGCATCAACGATGTTACGCCGAGCGACAAATTCCCAATCCCGCGCATTGACGACTACCTAGACGCAATGGGACACGCAAAATTCTTCACCACGCTCGACCTCAAAGCTGGGTATTGGCAAGTACCCCTCGACGTCGATTCCCGTGATAAAACAACCTTCATCTGCCAAGAAGGTTTGTTTCGCTTCAAAGTTCTGCCCTTCGGCTTGAAGAACGCGCCCGCCGAGTTTCAACGCTTAATGGAACGAATTCTCGGCCCGTATATCTGGAAGATTTGCCTCGTCTACATCGACGATATCATCATTTTCTCGAACTCGTTTGAAGAGCATTTAGAACACCTTCAAATCGTTTTTGACGCCCTCCGCGCGGCCAACCTTACGCTTCGACCAGACAAATGCGAGTTCCTGCCGCCGCAAGTCAAATTCTTGGGACATCTTCTTAGCGCTCGCGGAATCGCCGCCGATCCCGAGAAAGTCAAAGCGATCGCCGAATATGAATTTCCGAAGACCAAAAAAGGTATGCAAAGTTTTTTAGGCTTAGTCCAATGGTGCAAACGCTTTATCCCGAATTTGGCGACATTGTCCAGTCCTTTGTACGGACTCCTACGAAAAGACGCCCAATATATCGCCACGGACGAACACCACGCCGCATTCGAAGGTATCAAAACCGCCCTTACGACATCGCCGTTCCTTCGCTACCCAGTCTACGATGGCAAAGCTCAATTCGTTATTCAAACCGACGCTAGTACGACCGCCATCGGAGCTATTTTGTATCAAGAAAACGAAAACGATCAATGGGTCATCGCCTACAATAGTCGCGTACTCACCGATGCCGAAACCCGCTACAGTACAACTGAGCGTGAATGCCTCGCCATTGTATACGGCTTCCGGATGTATCGCCACTATGTGTATGGCCAGAAAGTTATCGTCCGCACCGACCACAAGCGGCTCGAATGGCTCAAAGACGAGAAACACCGCAATTCGCGACTGCAGCGTTTCGCGATCAGCCTACAAGATTACGATTACAAAGTGGAATATGTTAAGGGTAAGGATAACGCTTGCGCCGATTTTCTATCTAGGAAAGATGACCGCGACAAATGCCCGATCCAGAACGCTGAAAACTTGACCGCAAAGATCTTCCGTGAAAATTTTCACCCTGCTGGTGCAACTACGGAAGCCGACCTAACGGTACCGGAAATACGCCCAGCAGTGGCTTCACTACCCACGGAGGTCGACGCCGAAATCAACGCCATCACCCGTGCAATGACGAGAAACACCATCAGTTCACCCACACTCTCTAATTCAATGCCTAAAGATGCCGACCACGAACCGCCCCCGGCCGAAGTCATCACGATCGCCGCTCATGAAAAAGTGTTGAAAGCGCAAGCCGCGGATCCAACCATAACAAAAATCATCGCCTCCCTCAAAACGGATAACGCCGCCAAACACCCACCGATTTTCTTCCTCGAAGATCAACTTTTATACCGGCAAATCAAAGATGTCAAGCAATTAGTCGTACCCGCCTCCATGGTCGACCAAACTCTTCACCAATTCCACGGCGCCAAAATTTTGAATCATCAAGGGACAAATCGGACGCTAGCAGCCATTAAAGCTCACTTTTGGTGGCCCCGCATGGAAGAGGACGTTCGGGATTGGATCAAAACCTGTAAAATTTGTCAACTAACAACGCCGCGCACGTCACCACCTCCGCCATTGTTGCCAATTCAACCCAAACACCCATTCGAAATCGTGGCAACCGACATCGTCAACATTTCGCCAGTAGGTGAGAAGCGTCCCTACGTTATTGTTTTTCAGGACTATTTTACGAAATTCGTATCCGCGCACCCGATACCGGATCAGAAAGCCTCAACCATAGTGGAATGCTTTATCAACAATGTCGTCCTCACGCATGGTAGCCCACTTGTACTCCTTTCCGATCAAGGTGGATGCTTTACGTCAAAACTCATGCAAGATATCTGCGAACTTCTCAAAATTAGAAAGGTCAAAACAACGGCGTACCATCCCCAGTGCAACGGAATGGTCGAACGTTTCAATCAAACATTGATCGCCCAACTCAAAAAGTATACTGCCGACGATCCAGACAACTGGGAGCGCTACCTGCCCTACGCCGTGTTCGCTTACAACGCCACGCCGCATACAGCTACACGCCATTCGCCGTTCAGTTTATTACGAGGATATGAACCGCGCATCACCTTCGACTACGACTGCGCCCGCCGCCTCACCTTGCCGTTGAATTACGACGCTTATCAACATATTCTAACGCAAGCCCAACTCAAGATGCAGGAAAAGATCAAAACTAACCTCGATGCCGCAGCCGCCGCCAGCAAAGAATATTTTGACCGCAAAGCTCGAAGACGCGACTTCGCCGTCAACGACTTAGTTCTTTTGACCAACACGCGAAAAGCCAACAAGATTCAACCCGACTTCATCGGGCCTTTCCTTATTACGGACGCCTCCCGCGCAGCCGAAAACGTTGTTACCATCGACTCTCTTGACGCGCCCGGCCGCCCGCAGACCGTCTCCATAACACGTCTAAAACCGTTTGTCCCACGACCGGCAAAGAATGCATTTGACAACGAAGAAGGTGGACCCCGCACGCCTCACACTTCTCGCCGGCAATAGTTCGCTTTGAAATTTTTCTTTTGTGATACGGCGCTCATCACGCCGCGTTGTGAATAATGTTTACGTTTGTTTAATTTAGATCATGGCGACCTCGATAACGAGCAAGGATGCACGGCAGTTTCAACACGCTTCCACTCAATCCGCTGTTTTTGCCTTCAGCCGACTTTACAATGTCACTTTACATCCTGCCCCGGTTCCCATACTTTCGCAATAGGAGGGGGTTTCTTCTTTAATGTTAGGTTCTGTTTGGCGCGAGGCCATTCGGTTTAATTCCGCCCGACCCTGGCCGCTATCACTCTCATAAGACTAATTGGGAAAGGTTGATTTTACTCTCCATTAACATAGTGGTGTTTGTGTTGCTTTTCGTAATGATAGTGTTTGCATTTTCCTACTTTACACTTTCTTCACCTTTCAGCGGCTGATTCTCTTATTATTTCATTTCCATCTTTCGCTTCCATCAGCAATAGTCGCATTCTCAAGCCGCTCTCAAAAATTTTATTTTTTCAATATGACGACGCCGTCGACCGCATCATCCTCCACAGCCGACGACCCTCCACCGTATCGCGAATCGATAAACGTCAACGAACGTTACGTCCGTTGGGCCGAACAGCAGCCCCACCAGAACGATCTAAGTTTCGCCTGCGACGGTATTTTCTCATTTTATGCTTTTGCTGCTTATACTTGCATGCTTTTGCTTGGGACCCCATGAGTATCTCCCCCTCCGTAGTCTTGGGTCAGAGTTCCATGGTCAGCCGCCGCGATCCCGTCATCGTCAAGTTGTGGCCTTCTCAGCCCACAACCGGCCGCTGCTTTGATTTCCGCATACCACAACTCTCGTTATCTCGCTATCGTAGCCCGATCCAGTTGTCCAAGTGCGCCCATCAAGGTGACATCGCCGCCCAAGCCAACGCCGCCTCAAAGCATGTGTACTTCTAACGAATTGACAACACCACACCGCCTCCCTCTTCGTTCATGTTTACATCATCCTTCACACCCCATGTCGTTCATTCGACGTGGTGTCCCACGTGTCACTGATGAGTATCGCATTCGCTCTTGTTTAGAAAACAACGTCAAACGCCTAACTCGCGTCGCCGATCTGGAGTCGTGGTACATTTCCATGTACGCGCGACCCCCAAACGTCTTGCCCCCGCCGATTTTCCTTTCACCCGGAAGTTTGGGGCAGGCCTTGGCCGCCCAACCCACACCAAACTTCCGTGGCTACACGCTGGTTGGCTTTGACACCGAATCAATCTCGGCTGCCGATTTCAAACAATTTCAATGCACAGTTCAAATGCCAGCCGACCCCACGGCGTCTAGTTACCCCCGCTACGTTCAACTCGCGTTTCCGAATGGCACAATGTTCGTCTTCGAAACGTTCACCGCCACCCCAGAAGACTGGACCGCGCTTTTCGCCCTAGTCGACGGCGACCACACCATCGTAGTCTCTTTCGATGGCGCCGACGACTGGGCGGGAATCTACGCGCTTCTGGGCACTCAATTTCGAACCGACCGGCAAAAGAAGAACAAAGACCCCGTCGTAAAAGCAATCCACTTCGACGCGTATCGCGTTATTCGCAACATCGACATATCCCCGTCATTGTACGAATTGGCACGACGAATCGGTTTCCTTCCGGAAAAACGCACGCTCAAAGCCACAGTTTCTGCAATGTGGGTGCTGGACGTGTCAAAGCTCACTTTACGCTTTCCCCACGCTCTCGGCTTTTTCAACAATCCAACAACGTCGTTCCTACAATCCGACGTCCTGGCATACGCGGCTCTCGACGCCTATTATCCGCTGCTCTTGTTCTTGGCATTTGGTCGTTACGGCTTCATCCCCGAGGTCTACAACGCACCCGCGTTGTTTCCCCACGACTCGTTGAACGCCGCCGAAATGGACCATCTCGCGGAGTAGGTCATCGCCACCTTTCACAACGTCGCGCTGTCGGATGTCCTGCCTCCCGACTACGCCAACCGGATTTACCCGACTACATCGCAAGTGGCCTTGCCCGCAATCATGCGAGATGAAGTTCTTTCGGCTTATAAATTTTTTATGTATGATTGCACATCGTCCGACCACGGTCGGTCTTTCTGTTTAGGAACGGTTCCCAACGGCTTCCGGGACGTCAAGACCTTGACGCGAACAACTCACCCGAAGCTTCTCCCCGTTCCGAAAGTGCCGAAAAAGAAGAAAAAGAAACAAAAGGACGAATGGAACAAGTCACCAGACGTCTCCGACGACGAAGACCCGGCTCTAAAACCACAATCGGTGTTCGATGATCCCAAACGTCTTCAAGCAGCCGTCACGTCGGCCATGAAAAGCAATATCATCCATCGAATCATCCAGCTGCTCAACTTTCCGCTTTCACCGATATACAAGTTGGCCGTCCGCGATCGTATGCCTTACAACGACCCCAACTTGCCGCCGCTCCCTCACGAAGTTGAAGATCTTTGGACCGAACGCGTAGCCGCCGACCAACCCCTACGCGAGCGCACTTATAACGGTACTCATTATCGTTATCACCCTTCAACCATCCTTAACTTTTTACAGGTTGACGGAGAATGGTTCCGGAAGCTAACGTCTTTTATGCCGTTAGCTGCACTCCTAGCTTCACCATGTTCCGCCGCGGAATACGCCTGGGTCAACGACGTCCTCCTCCGCCACGCGCAATCGATGACGCCAGATACACGCGCCGCGTTCTACGAATGCATGTGGTACCGCAGCGACGGCAACCCCAATTCGCTTCTCACGAATTGGATGAACCGCATCCCGGAACGCGAGCCCAGTTTTTCGGCCGACCCAAGCACGTACATTTGCAATCGCTTTGCGTTACGCCCGATTGTGTTCAACGAAGACTTCCATATGGAAACGTCGGTCGAAGAAATTGAAATTGATGAACACGACTATACGGCCAACCCACACAGCCGTTTCCATTTCTATTCAACGTTCATCGCGCTCATCGACCATCAAAACCGTCTTTCGTTCCCCGAGCCGGTGTATGCATACCCCATGCCGACTACGGCTTCGGTGCAAACGCTCACCGCCGAGGAACTCCTCGACCGCCCTATCGACGTCGAAGTTGAACCCGCCGACGATGAACTGCTTGAAACGCCAATCTTCGATCTCAACATAGCGAAGCTGCCGCCGTCAACGGACGTGTCGGCCCTTCCTATGGTACCCGCGCTTTCCGATATAACCGCAACCGCCACGCAAATCAACGATTTTCTGAAATTGACGCTCGATGAAATTTCCAACATCGCACCGGCTCCCATGGACGAATCCACACCCGTCCAACCCGCTGCGATTGACTCCGAGACTATGACATCAGAACAAATGTTGACCGACATACCCGAAGAAAGTACGGTGGATCATTCCACGTCTATGGACGTCGCCTCTATGGAACCAACCGCTACGACAATCACCACGGCACCCGCCGTGGATCCACGAATATATTTGGCGACGCCGGCAGCCTTGCCGGGACCTCCGCTTATTGCTACTGTTGCCGCAGCCAGGTATAGTGCTCCCGTACGTTTTTCTCAACAAATTATTTCAGCTCCGCAATGGGACGCTTTGGCCGCAGCACTGGCCACGCATCATTTTCCGCCACCGCCGCCCGGTATGTTATTTCCCGAACATCAGTGGAAAGATTTCCCCGAAGCATTGAAAGAACGAATACAACAAATTCTGTTGCCGCAACCGACGTTGATCGCTCCGGCCCCGCAAGTAGCTCAAATGGCTCCTGCGATGGCCCAACCCGTCGCGCAACCATCGGCCCCGTTACCGCCGCCGGTCACATCGCAACCGCCGCAACCAGCGATTCTACCGCCGCCGACGGCGCCTGTGGATGTCCAAACCCCACAGGCATCCCGCACGTCCGTGCCGGCTTTAGATCGCTATGGTAACCCAATCCGAAGACCTGGCCGCTATGAACATTCAATAAAACGAAAACAACAGCTCCAGGACGAATCGGCGTACCGCAAATCTCACAAGACAAAAACATCGGACGAACCGAGTACACGGCGTACGCCGCCACCCAGCACCTCGCGTGCTGAGCGCGGCCGAACGCCCAGCGAGCGCACCACCCGAGGCCGTGAACAACGCGATAAGCAAAGAACCCGCGAAGAAGCCGAACGCTCTTCGCACACCACATCAACGCCGAAACCCAAGCACGATTCTTCCAAAACAGCAGCGTCGGCAACGTTACCGCCGCCTGCTCACAAACCAGACAGCCACCGTCCACACCACGAGTCTCATTCTAGTGATGACCGCCACCGTAAAGAAACAAAACAAACTCCAGCAACCGGCAGGGAAAGCCACCAACACGAACGCCGCGATGACGCACCGCCGCATCGTACGCAAAGCGAACAAACCCGTAAGGTGCACACGACGGGTTTTTACGAAGAACACTATCGCCACGGCTTCCGCCGTTCCCCTACGAAACTAACAGACTACATTAGCCCATTGCACCGAGACGCCGAAATTCAGCGCCGCCTGGAAGCTCTAAAGAATCCGCCGAAAGATGAATTTAAAGCTCCACTTCCGCGGCCTCCTATGGACGTGGAGCCCGCAACACCCTCGACTACGCCTACGGTAACGTCCCAGCCGCCTACGGCTCCGACAACCGCCATGACGACCTCAGTAACCCACACCACGTCGCTGCCGCCTACGGCCCCGACGTCAGCTCCGGTTACTGCGGTCAAACAGCCGCAATTGATCATCGCCACCAAACCGGTTCTTGGAGCTCCGTTGCCACCAAGTTCCGCACCAGCAATCAAGCCCCGGTTGCCTAGCGAGGCTACGCACTTGCCGAATTACACGCGATTTCGTACTACCGATCAGCCGCACGCCGTTACGATTGTCACGCCGGGCTATCCGCCACATATTGACCCGGCCGTTGAATTCTTCTCACCACGCACGATGCACGAGATGGTGCTGATCAATTTTTTTGGGCGCCTTCGCATTCACATCACCATGCCCGTGCACATACGCGCCACGAACGCTTCGCTGGCGTTGTACCAATATTTCCGCGACCACTACCGCCCCTCATACGTAGAACAGCAACCACCGATTTCGCACGCCGTTGCCACAGTGATATTAAAATGGGTTGCCAGTCTCTGGGCTGAGGAGCTCGGCGTCGTTGACGCCGTTCACACCGCCCACTTGACTCTTTTCCTATACGAAGCCCGCGGCTTGGATAATCCTTCGTGCCTGCTCCAAGCCTATAACACCGCTGTCGGACTTATCGACAGCTGGATGGCTTATCCGAGCTACGCACCGTTTCCACAGCCGCCCGAAATCGCCGACATTCGAAGAATTTATTTGCAATACCACAGCGAGACGGATCGCCCCGCGCCCCTGCTGCGTCGGCACGACTTTTCTGCCCGGTGGAATCTTTTGCCACCGCGACCGTTGCCGCCAACTGGAACGCCGTCCGACAAACCGTCGTTAATTGCCACTCAGTTGCCAGCACCCGGCGTGAACCCGCTATCGCCGCTTCCACCTCAAACATCAACCTCATCGTCGCGCCGCCGGGATACCTCTGACTACGGTCGATCTCGTTATTCCCGTAACGTTCGTTTTGATGGTCACGACGACCCGTACGATCCCCACGGCTACCACAACGATCGCTACCGACGAAACGAACGCGACCGCCGCGATCCGCAACGAAATCACCCCTCCGCATCCGATACCCGTTATCGCCGCCGCCATTGAACACGAGCTTTTTGTACAGTAACATTGTTTTTTCTTCGTTTTTGTGCTTCTTAACCTCATTTTGATCCGGTTGTTTCATTTCTAATCTCGTTTTTGCTTTATAATTTTGTACTAGTTTCCAGCGCACGTGCAGCCAACGCTGCAAGCACACAGTAAGTTGACCGCCGGTGGCCCGCTACACGCCCCCACTTGCCCCGTTTTGTCCGTACACTCCGCCGCTGGGCTTATGGTCGCTGCCCCAAAAATCGGCTCAAACTACCCCAACAACTCCGCCGGCCCCGCTGTGTGACGCCGAAGAATCTTCGGCAACCCCGGCGACGGCCTGTAGTGGCGGAGCCCTTCCCCTTGCATGTTCTTTTCGGTATTTCCTGACGATCGCTTAGGGTGATCTACTGCAAGGGGGGAGGGGTGTTGTAGTGTGTTTTCCGCCGATTTTTTATTGTTTTGTCAAGACGCGTCACAGGCCCGCAGGTGGCAAGTGGAGAGAGCAACGCGGACCACCAGTGGCCATCTTACTGTAGCGCACGTCGGTACGCGTGCGCTGGTCTCTCTCTTCACTTATTCGTTAACGTATATTTTACGTGTGTTTTTATTTTCTCTACTAGTTGTGTGCCCCGCCGGCCACCACTAGTACGTATTAGCCGCCTCCCACCACGCCTTTTCGTCTTTGCTCGCCCGTGCGTGGGAGTAGATTTATTATTGTTACTTTATTTTTCGCCTCGCCCGTCGCGTTTTGTCACGTAAGTTTCCGTACGTTTATTGTATAGTAATAAATAGGTAGGAAAGCCCTTTCATTTTTAGTTAGTGGGAAAGAAGGGAGACAATTAAAGAAACTAGGCTTTCTTTGATTGGTGGGGTAATTATTGTCGGGGTTTAAGTACTAGTAATTAGGTAATCGGGTAAACGTGGGCGTGGGACGCACGTACATTAAGGACGCAACCTCGGAATCCCAATCCTGCTCACGCCGCATCATCTCCGCCCCGACCAAAACAAGATATAACATGTGGTCAGAACTGTTGCATCGTATTGACCCCACAGCAGCCTAACATTATATTGAAAAATTGAGACATTGATTCAATTAGTAATCCACCAATTATAAATTGCTTTTAGACCATGTGTGAGAAGCAGGTTTTGATTCAAAGAGGTTCGAGCCTTAATACACAGAAATTTACTTAGTGTTGAGTTAGTAAAAGTCAGAAGTCAAAATCAGTCCAGGTAGGTGTCGAAAATGAATGAAAAATTCTGAAGAAAATCGAATCGTGTATGTCAAAAATCATGAAAATGGTAATCCAGATTGCTGAAGTCAAGATCTCTCAAGCTAATTTATACAAAGCAATAAGAATTGGCAAAGGCTAACATGTGGAGTGGTGAAGAAATATCAATACTGTGTTTGAAGTATCAAACAGTGACACAGTTGCCCACTAGGGCAAAGTTGCACAAAGACACAGCACAAAACAAACGTAACAATAATTTCAGTTCAGAGGATACACTGAGGCATATAACCAAGAGTAAATGTTGTGGTTACTGTGGGTGCAGATGTTCAACTCCTGGTGTTGTCGTGCAGGCTGTGGACACCGCGAAGAGTGGCAAGGAAGAAAAGACAAATTAGCATAGATTTGTGATGCTACTGTTTCGCGTGTTTTTTGGTTATTTATTATTATTGGTTTTTGGTTTTTTTTTGTTTTTTTATTATTCCACAACTTGGCCTTGTTCTTCAAATACAATGTCGAGACAGTAACTTGCTTAGTTTTGTGAGTGTAGTGGAAAGTATTTTTAAGAGTAGGATTGGACACTTGGCTAGAAGTTCCTAAGGTATGTGTCAAGGTGTTCTGCCTGAGGTTTGGTGAAGTACTGGAGTGTATCTGGTAATCTGTGTGAGAGAGAGTTCTGGTGTTGGCGTAGTTGGGTTATTGTTGGCTTGTGGTCAGAACTGTTGCAACTTCCTTTGTATAAACCCAAAGGTCAGATACATCATCGTCTACCCACAGCAGCCTAACATAAAATGCAAAAAGTTTTAAAGAATGCTACAACATTAATGCATTAAGGTGCCATAGATAAGAACTGATATGCTTAAACCGAAATTTGTTAGTGAATGGAATAATAATAAAATTAACATGATTTCCATTAAATTATGGTTCCAGTATGTTAGAAAAATGAATCATGGGGATGAAAACATAGGATTCACTTGTATTTAGATGTCAAGAAATCCATAATAAACATTTCAGATCCACTGTGGATGATAGAGAAGAGACAATTAGTTTAGCCTGTAGTTCAAGTTTATGAATTAATCCGATCCGATGCAACCACTGTTGTATAGGTCATTGCTTAGGGTTTAAAGAAAGATAGGTTTGGTCAAACTAGTTAGAACTTTTCCATGGCTAGGCCTTGGATATAGTGCAACAGTTCACGCCCAGACCTGGCAACAACAACTAATACTTACCTCTAAATGGGCCCTCACAATGGCTTCTCATAGACTCCCAGGAGAAAAGTAATTCGTCTGGAAGGAATGACAAATAAAGTTTCCCTAGAATAGTGAATAGTCTTCCTTCTAACTGACATCTGCAATAGACCTACGCCTGGGCCTAGAGCCCTCTGTAACTTACTGTACACTGAGTCTAATGTAAAGCACTAAATAAATAAACAAATAGTGTTAAAGAAGGCAGATGTACCTTTAAGGAATTATGGAAATTTAAGACGTGTTTGCTGAATGAAGGTTTATCAATGAACACAGGCATAAAAACCAAAATAATCTTATGAAAAATGATGAATGATTTCATCATCACTTTTTCTTTCTGTGGTGCTCCATTGCTATGGGAATAGTCTGTGCCACCAGTCCTCCATTGTCAATTTGCATGTCGACTTACTGGTCGCGACTTTGACATCAACAGGGTGCCCAAACACCATAAGATTTGTTGATGTGATTTTGTTTGAGAATATTATTTAAGAGGTTGTCACATGCAGCTAACCAGGTGATTCTACAGTACATTGGTTTCTATACAGTATGCTCGTTTTTATTTACAGTACACTTGTATTTATCTGTACCTGCCCCCAAGGCATTTAGTATCTATTTTTGTCTCTTTTATTGACTCTAACAAACAGAGTCGGCTTTCTATATGTGGCCCCTTTTCCCTGTACTCCTACACAGGAATGCACAAGCACTGGCCTCCACTCAACTGGAATGACCATCGCAAACTATTTTCAGCCTCCAACTCGATTGGTGTCTCTCCCTTCAAGGACCATTGACAATTACTGTAGCTGCCTCCCTTACCATACTCTAGAGTGGCCAACACATCCAGTCTCACTTGCATAAATATTGAGTCTGCTCTTACACACTTGTATTATAATACTTCATAGTTCGGAATGCCCTATTGCCATTTCATTACATTTTCGTTGTATTAAAAGATCAATTTAAGCCCATTGCCCTAGTAAGTAAACAATCTTATACTCGGGCTGGCAGAGGGGGTAGAGGTCTTCCCCTCCTGTGTCGCCATACCCCTTTTGTGCTGCATTGGGTCTCCCCCTCTCAGTATCCTCAGGCAAAACTAAGGTTCTAGCACTTATAGCATTCCACACCAGAACCAGAGGTACTGACGTATCTTCTTGAACTCTCAGAATTCATGGACAATCACTCCACGTGCTAGGCTCCATTACGTCCAAAGCAGGGTGCCAATAATAGCATCTCTGCACCTACAGTGCCCCTCTGCCTACGATTCTCATAGAAACTCTGCAGCCCTCATCATCTCTTCATCGGAAGATAGTTGCACAAGGCACCTTCAACCCCCAAATGTCACTTACTTCCTACACCCTCTGTGCTGCCCCACACGTTAAGTGGCAGCCCTTGAAGACTACACTCAGAGTGTGCCTATGTTTCCTGTGTACCCGGTACTGGCCTATATAACTACTTTTATGCCAATTATGGGACAGTAGTTCATTATTTAAAGTGCTGGGACAAGTCTTCCAGATTTTTTGAAGGTCAAAATCTCATGCAAACCTACTTTGCTGATTCCTGATTGTTATTTCGTTTCGAATGTTTAAATTTCCCCAAAAAGTTAAACAAGAAATGATTTGAGATGAAAATTTTTAAAACTATATCACATCTTCTAAAAACAAAATCGATTGTTTAAAAAGATGGCCTTGACTCTGATGAATTGGTTAACATTGGGCTTCTTGAAAAGTTGGAAAATATAATGACAGGAAAAATTTCAATTCCAAAATTTAAAAAATGACACATTGCACATAATAATTCAAAATATAATAATATCAATTAAATTAGTGAAATTTACAGCAAAAAACCTGCCTTAAAATCGGTCGGAAATTGGGAAGTGTATACAGTAAGTGGAAGCAGAATTAATTATCTCCATCATTCAAGGAGTGGTTGAGCAATTTCACTTGCACTTCAGCTCTCCACCTTACTAACCCTCTTGCCTAACTGTACGAATGCAAAAATTTGTATCAGTGCAATGTAATAGTGAATAAAAAGTTTGCACATAATACAATGTGCTTAACTGTCACATAGCTGCGAGTAAAAATAGTGTAGTAGGGCACTGTCTGTCAATGGTGCAAACTGTTCAGTTTTACAAAGAGATTTGCAAGAAAGGGTGGTTTGGAGTTTAAAGCTGGTAGAAGGTTCACACTGTCGACTATCACACTGACAGAAAAAGTACTGATCAATTCATTCTGTTCCTTTACATTTGTCTAGAGTGGCCATATCTATTTTCTTGTCTTGCATGCATCATATTGAACATCATCAAAGAGTATGTCACATTAAACTAAATTGGAGCCATGTCACATTAAGTGATAACTTGATCTGTCACATTGATGGAAAAATCCATGCCATATCGATAGAAAAATGCCACCACGTCACTGTGAGTGACATGCTGTGACCCCGTTGGGTGGCTCCCATTATTTCATTTTCTCGAACCTGACCAGTCTAGTACTGGCTATAAGAAGGCCTGTAGGGTACTATGGTGCTGTCCTGGGGTTCTGCTGTAGAGTATTTGACAATTCTGCCAGGTCAGGGGTGGCAACGCCTGGTCCCATTCAATATGAAAGATGGACAAGGCCACTCGAGGAATGACCTGATATAGTGGACCTGATTGTAAATCTGAATCCCCTTTTTAGCCCTAACTCAAGGGGAACAAGGGCCCTTCTAACTGAGGGGGGACTCAAGGGAAAACGGACTTAGGGAAGGGTTCCCAAAATACACCCTCAACAATAATAATCCCCTGAGAAGATTTACCTAGTCATGCTTCTCAACTATGATTTGACAAAAAAGGGCCACAGGTCCCTGGTTGCTTCGGATAGCGATCAGCAAATGGGGAAAGGGTCCACTCAGTTCGGTGATGGGTTAGCTCGGGAGGTCAGGTGATGCTCTAGTATTTGATGGATGGGTGACTGGGTGACCAGGTACTACATGGGCGATTGGTGTTCTCTATATGGGCCAGGGCAGTGGATGCAGTGAGTAGGAAGAATATGCCAATCCCCCGATGGACACAGGAGGAATGCAAATATTTAAATTTATTATAAAAAATAAGAAGGCAGCAAACGCGGGCAAAAATACAAAGTCGGACGTGAGCAAGAACCCAGAGAATGAGCACAAAACTGACAAAACAAGCCCTTTTAAGGACCTTGTAGGCCTACAATATGGCCTGGGCAAAGCTTACGACGCCAAGCTAACTTCTGCGTGGAAATGGGTG
Organism: Romanomermis culicivorax; assembly: GCA_963922205.1. NCBI lineage: Eukaryota > Metazoa > Nematoda > Enoplea > Mermithida > Mermithidae > Romanomermis > Romanomermis culicivorax. The sequence goes on along the minus strand of CAWUHX010000256.1, from coordinate 217,099 downwards.
CAGAAGATGCCTCTGGTCACATATACATTTTCCAGCTCAAATACGTTTAGGATTGGGGACGAGTTTCATTCCTATGCTAAACATATGAACTTCTTTCGATGAGAACTTCCAAACTAGTCGTTTTCGGTTGCAAAGGGTCACCAGTTATTACTGATAAGTGGTGCACATAATGCTACAATTATGACCATAAGCTCGAAGAGCCTATCTGGCAGAAATTCTGTTTGAAGGGTCACACTGTAGCCTACCTGCAGAATGGAAAACAACAAAAATGAAACAAAAATGAGACACAGGATGCATGTGAAACATAATGAACGAAATGAAATAAAAGTAAGTAACTGTCAAATAAAAAGTGGTGAAAAACATAAAATATCAACATGATGGAAATCACATGTTTGTGAAAATTGGTCAGCATGTGACAGGGTGGTCCTTCAAAAAAATGTGTCCTCGTCCTTGTTGTGGTAGAGGTTTATGGGGCATATACATGGTGGTTTATCGTCCAAGGGGTGCAAAGGCTGGTGGTCAAGGGTCCATTGGATTCTCTACGTACTCTGGCTCATTGGGCTATATGGTGACTGGAAGTCAGTAATGCATGGAGTTGCTGTTGTCAATTGATCTACAATGTCAGTGAAGATCAATTGGTTCCCCTTGGAATTAGCTACAGGGTGGGATGGAGTAGACCTAGCAGAGCTTAACCAAGGGATGTTTTCCAGTTGTCCCATGGTACGGGATGAACCTGTACTGTGAGTACATGGTCAGATTGCTCTCCTGGGCTCTGGATAGCTCCTAGGGATTCAACCTCTATGTCTAATAGTGGTGGCACTTCCAACATGGGTGATGCTGGGGCATCTTAATCACTTGGCTCATGGAATAGGCCCTTTTCCAGTGTAACTGGAGAGTTTCCAAGCAGGGGTCCAGGGCAAGTCGACCCTTGCATGGCCATTCAATGACAACTTGCATGCCTGGAAGAGGTCCAGTTTTCCACATGATGAGGCGACTGAGGATGCCCCTCAGTGTGGCCTAGAGATGGATGAAGTCCTACACTGTGATTGGGATCCAGACCTGTATGAGGCCCTTGATAGTGAATGTGAGTTCTCCCACCAGGGTTCGATCTGATCAATCTCTGCCATGGTCAGAAGAAGGGGTAGTTTGACTGGGTTAAACTGACATACCTTATGTTGGTAATTAAACATAATGTTCTTGAACTGTTTAAGAAAGTCCGGTCCAAGTATCAAATCAACTGGTGCCCAGAAGGGAGATGTAGTCTTGCACACATGGAGATGTATATTGATCCTGGTGTTCAGCCGGCGATTGATGGGCAACATGATTTCATACAGTCCCTAAAGGAGGGTACGAACTGCTATACCATTGATACCCATTAATGGATTGAAGTCACGATGTTGCTGGAATGCCATTGCCACCTTTGGACTCTCTCAAACAAAAGCTTTGTGAAGATGTTGGCTAATGATAGTCTGGGAGCAACCAGTATTATGGAAAGCAGGAGTTTCCTTGGCATCGACCAGCACGACAAAACATGGGGTAATTTGATCTAGCTGGGAAGGTATGTTGTTCTGCAAATAGCGAAAACCAACCAAGCATTGGACTTTGCACGAAAGACCCAATGGGGAAAAGCAACTAACAAACCGAACCCAGCTGGTTTAAAACCGCTTCAAGTTGCTCAGTCTTGTAAACATACTGTTTAAAGAAAGCAAAACTTGAAGGCCTCATCACCAATTGATCATGGAACAACACAGGAGCCTCAAAGTGAGTGACGTTGAAGTGCAGCTTCCAGAAGAGTTCAAGCAGGATGTGGCTCACATGGACCATGCTAGACTCAGTGAATCAGCCCGAGTGATTTCAGAAAATCACTGTGAAGTGGTGATCACAAGGCACTATTGGGCTAACTTTAATGAGATTTGGGCAACTGGTGGTGGCAAAGTAAATAGTACCCCCAACCTGCACAGGAAGATACTTGTGGCAGATGTTTCCCACCTGTTATGAGTCCTGTTGAAATGAGACTTGTGTTGTGGTTGAGAAATATAATAAAGATTTGATACCAAAAATAGACCTAATCAGTCACTCACTAATTCACCTAATCAGGCCGAAACCTTAGGTAGAATAAGTTTGCAACAGTTCGGTCAGTCTCAAAATCAACAAAGATCTCCTGCTTCGTCCCGAAGAACTGCAGAAGATAAGATAACACCCTGAGCTCAAGTAACTTCAAACCAGGGGCAAATTCAGAAGTCAGGCCAAGAACTGAGTTGTAAATGTAGACTTGCACGCTGGGTGGCTCTCCAGAAGTCGGGGGACCTGCGTTCCCTCTGCTGCGAGTGATCGAAATAATCTCTGGCTGCGGGTTGTTGTATTTGGGCCGAAATGCTCCACCAAAAATAATATAACAAATAATATATAAAATTTGCCCTACTGGGCCGCCGATTTATCTTTTATTAAAAATAAACAAACAATCATAGAATGACCAAAAACATAGACGACCGGCATATTTATGCGCGGTGTCTATGCAAATCGGCGTCGACGCGTTTTGCGTCAACTTTGGCTATTTCTTCGCAACCTGGAGATAGACTATGTCCATCCCCGACATCCCTCGAGCCTCTGAACTGACCAATGGGAGGTTAAAAAGATTCATATAATGCGGCAATGACAATTTTGGAACCTTTTCAGGCCCTAATACAGTCAAAGCAGTTTTCTGAACCTTTTTGGTCATTCATGCCCCCTTGTGGAAAGCTTTCCGAATGACCACCCTCTTACGTCAAGTCTTTTATTAGGCATACCGGAATGTCCACAAGGCCGTCCGGGTGCGCTACCTCTTGGTCTGGACGCCGATGGATCGACGACTCCGCGTCGGCTTGACTTTGTTGGCCTAACACGGAATCAAATTTGACCTGCACCAAGGCCGAGGGTCTTCGGTTGCCGTCCATCCCCTAACCTTTCGTTTCGTGCCATACGCTGGATGCCAGGGACAGAACATTTATCTGTCTATCTCTTTCCGGTTGTGTGTTTCGCCGTGAAGTCTCCGCCTTTTTTCCAACGTTGCCCTCACCAAAAAAAAAATTTTCTATTATATCTAAATAAACTACAAAATATGTACATTAGTACGAGTATCACAAAAAAAAAATCAAATCCCGGCGTATCGATTGAGCAAAAAAAAAAGAAAAGTAAGGCGAGATAGTAACCGAGATTAAGTGAAAAAATAAATTTTTGTACATGCCCGTTTTGGCAATGCGAGGTACGAAAAACGAATAGAAATTTAAAGCGCGCAACAAATAAAAAAATTTTTTTTTTGTATTTTGTATTTTATATATTTTTTTTTGTATTTTTGTGGTTTTATATTTTTTTTTGTATTTTGTGTTTTTTATCCAAAATAAATGCAAAAACAATATTTTTAGGCCAAAGACCTTGCAGCTAATTTACTGTTGCGGCCCGCCCCCTCCTTGCGCCCCTCTATGGGCTCCTCCACGACCTCCGTAAGGTCTCCATACCCGTTGGCCCTGCTGGCCTCCTCTACCTTGCACCTGAGGCGCGGCACCTCTGCCACGCACTGCTCCACGACCACCCCTGTTGGGGTTGTGGAACTGAAACTGGCCTCGGCCGCGGTTACCAGTCTTTTGCACCTTTCCTTGTGTACTCCGAGCTATTTCCTGGCTTCCTTGGCCTTGACCCTGACCTTGAGGTCCGGGAACCTTCAAAGTAGCACCAGTTTTTCCGTCTTGAGCTTTACTGAATTTAACAGAGCTTTGCAAGTCTGAACTGGCGCTTCTTTTGGCTCCCATCACTCCAACCTGGTGATTGCTACTAAGCATCACAGATCGAAAGGCCCTTTTGTATTCCAAGGGGGTATCGTGGTTATTATACACCCTCAACAGTCGGTTATTCGCCGCCACCATCGCCCTGGCATAAATGTTTCCAATATGCATCGGGGATAGCGGGGCGCATTCCAACATGAGGAATAGCATCATAACCAAATACCTGACCGAGGAAAACACATCAGGTGCTCTCTCCGTCTTGAGCCACCTGGGGAGAAAGTCATACATGACTCTTTCCAAGAGCTCTTCAGGTAAATTGGTCCGATCATAGAGAAAAGCTCCCTGGATTCTGAACTGTTGTTCATAATCCTGGTAGATTTCCCTAACGGCATCATTCACCATGAAGAAAACCCTTTCTGACTCAAATTGCTCGAAAGCAAAATACTTGGCCACTGCACTTGTGAAAAATGATATTGGGCCAGATTCTCTGGCTTTTGGTTGATAGACACCCCAGAAGTCCAAGAGACTGTCCTTGAATTTTTCCGCAGTCACTTCCGGCGTTTCAGTTGCCTGAGCAGCCTGTGCCTGCTTAATTTTACTAGGACCAGCCACTTGCACTTGGCTAGCTGCCACTCCCGGTTTTTGGTCCTTGCTGGGTTTTGTCTGGCCTTTCGGCATCGGTTTCCCCATCGCAAGGCCTATTGCGCCTGAAGTTTGACTAGTCTTGGATGTACTATCTTGAGTTGCAGTTGCCACTGAAGATGTAGCCAATGACAGTGTTCCAGTTGAAGTAGAAGTAATTTGAGAAGTGGTGGTAGTAGTGGAGGTAATCGTAGAAGTTGAGGTAGATATGACGGACGAAGTCGCCGTCTTACTGTCTTCCTCTTTCGCTTCTGCTTTTGCTCCCTTAATACCCTTCTTCCTCCTTTCCTTCTCCTTCACTCTCATTTTCTTCTTCCTTTCAGCCATAAATAATATTTTCTCGTCGTTCCAGCCTTTTTCTCTCATACTCTGAACGACTTTGGCTGAATACAATCCTGGAACACCCCCATCAGCTGAGAACGCTATTACCTCCTTGCTCTCCGTCATCTCCGAGTCGGGCGTTTCCGCTTTCGTTTCGTCAATAACGAGCTTATCAGAGGCCATATCGTCGTCTACCTTCATCGGCGATGGTGGCTCTAATACGACTACTTTTGCTTCCACTTCGGGCGCTGCGGTATCGTCCTTTTGGAGTCCAAATTGAATTGACATTTGACGAAGTTTTTCGTTGTAAATCGCCGCATTGTTCGCCAATTCTTCCTCCATTAATTCGCGTTGGAGTCGAATTCTTTCCTTCGCCTCCTCTTCCATCTTTAGAATAACTTCTAATCAATGCTGGTTGTCCAGTTCGGACTGCGTCTGAGCAGTTTGAGCTTGCATCAGTTCCGTTGTCGGAACCGATTGCTCTTGCTGCTGCTCTTCTTCCAACAGCTCAGTCACGTCCTAATCCTCAAGTCCTTGGTCTGGCGATTCATCTTCAGCCGGCAGTCCCACTGCATCGCTGAAGATTTCGCTTTCCGACGTTTGGACTTCCTGACCTGAAAATATCGGAAATTTAACAACACCTACATCAGCCTGCTGTTTGTCCTCGCCTTTCAGACTATCAGTCTTGGTGGGACTAATCTTGCCAGCTAATTTGGTGACAGTACCTTCACCCGTTTTATAACTATATGTGTGCTGAATTCCCAGTAAATCCGATGCCAGAGGTCTATAGTCAAAGATCTTTTTAGGGAAGGCTATAGTATACTCCCTATTTTCCGCCAATGACCCATAGACGTCTCGGACCTTGTCGATTTTGGTTTGCCAGGTTACCCCATATCTTAATGAAGGCGTTCTTTGTGCTAGCTTGATATGGTAGAACCTAACATAATAATACGGATTTGAGCTATAGCTCTTACTGTCCGTAGTTATTGTGTCAGGGCTGCCAGGGATCGGCGCGCACACATCTGCATTCTTCCATAATCTTAATCGAATCGGCATAAATCCGAATCAATTCATCCAAACATATATTCCAGCACCTTTTTGGGGTACCTCATACTCTATGTTTGGAAGAGTTTTCGCCAACAAAAGATATTGAGATAACCTTTCGTCTGACCACCAAGCCATTTCCTTTATCTTGCCCTGTAGCTCTGGGCTGAACAATGTAATGAACCTGTAACTAAACATTTCGGCCATTACAAAGTCCAGTTCCTTTCTGCTATGGGGCCAGATCACGTGAAAGGCCAGTGGGACTAAGGCACAAGCGGCTTGCAGTTCCGAGAACTGCTTTTCCTCAAATGTCTTAGCGTACTCCGCCAGCTGAGGCTCCCAGTGATCTTTGTCAAAATAACCCACCCCAGGATCAATATCAATAGGCACATGAACCAGATGATTTTTTAGGGCATCTATTAGTGCTTGCTTTTGACGATCTTGGGGTAGTTTGACAACTTTCCTTGCTGTGTCAATGAACCAAGCTAAGGACGCTGGCTGTGTGAGCTCATGATACTGCTTCCCTTGCGCCATTTCCTCTACTAACTGTAGGCGCAACCTATCCTTGGCCGACAAGCGCTGTTCAGGCCTAATCATTTCGTCGTCGTCGGGATCACTTGCCTCATCATAGGAATTGGGCTTTAATTTTTTACCCTGATGATAAGCACCTGGATAGATGCCTCGCCATGGCAAATTTTCTTTCCCTTTCCTAGGATTGCAGATGTCCCGATGGCAACGAAAATTACGCCCTATTTCTTGCACTTGTGTGACCCATCTTGCATACATTTCTTGGCGCATCATGTGGTAGGTGGCCTCAGGCTGCCTAACCACAATATCAGGTGTACCCACAAAGTTTCCTAGTTTATAGTCCGTAACTATATATGAGTAAAACTGATAAAATTTATATGAAAGAATTTCAATCTGGGATGGATCGACTATATCGTGAGGAAAGTTGGCAACTCCCCCACATAGCTCAATCACATACCCATAGTGAAATGCCCCCATAAAAATTGCCAATGAAAAGTACGCATCCATACCAGCGTACTGCAGTATCTCTTCGGGGACTCTTTCTTTGGCCACACTTTGCCTATTACGTAAAAGACTGAAATCAGTCTGGTGAGGACCAATGTCAGCCAAATACATTTCAGCAAAGAGGCCTTTCAATTTCAATGTCTCAGGGCAGATTCCTGCTTTCCTGGATTTGGTAATCTCGCTTCCCATGATCTGCTTTGCCATGATGCTTAGATCATAGTATCTTCCAAGATTTCCATCTTTGATACTACATCTAATCGCGTCAGACAAGTCGCGACCATCGGTGCTTTTTCCGCATCCACGGACATTGATAATTGAAACTATGTCCTCCAAAACGGCATAACCGACTAACAACATCGCTGAGTGTAAAAAGTGTAACAAGATGTTCCACTCTTGCTCTTGCAGCAACGTTAAATCGATTACGAATGTTTTGCCATTTAGGTGGGCGAATGAAACTAATCTGGCAAACTGGTTGCCTTCTTCGTTTTCGAACCCCCACCTAAATAGCTTTCTAGCGTCCTCGCCGTTCACCTTCTCTGCATCGAAGCCGACAATGTTCATGCCTCGGAAAGTGCTGCTTTCTAGGTGTTTTACCACCCTTTCCACACTTCCCATAGGAACAATTATCGGCTCGATAGGGTTGGTCGGCCAGAACTCATAAGTGGCAAAAAACCACCTTTCTAACTCTGCTATCCACATTGCCCGACGGATGTTGTGGTCTAAAAATCCAGGAGATTTAAATTTTTACACAGACATACTCTACTAACTCTTTATGTGCATTTTCGTGACCCTTTTTGAACTCTTTGGGTAATTTTACCCACTATTACTCCTTTAACCTTTGGGGAAAACTTTAGCACTTTTGTGCAGAACACCATTTTAACTTTTGAATTTTTGAAATTTTTGGAGCAGGAACTTGATTTTTAGCCTTTCTGGCCGTTGGGTGTCCCTTTATAGAAACCAAAATTGAGAGGCAAAAATATGTGAAATTAGGTGTTTTTTCACTCTAACCCAACACACTCTTGCTACTCGATCAGTGCTTAATCGATCACAACCCTGATCTCCACGACTAGTTTCTGCTAATCCCCTTCTTCGCTGCTTTGCGGAAACCAGAGGGAGCGGGAATGACAAAAACCTCCCCTAATGGGATCACCTAATTCGACCAAAGTCTTTTTCGGATCACCTAGGTTCGGCCCTTGCCACCCCCTTCTACCTAATTTTTGTGTTTATTTCTCAACTCCCAGTTGGTAGCTCGTCCGAGAAAGGGCACAGAAACAGTCTTACAAAACACCCCTGACAAGCGTAACCTCCACTCATTTTCTTACCCAACTATTTACAAATAAAAAATGGTTGCTTACCGTCGCCCAAAAAATATCGATTATTCTGCCGCGGGTGCGGCTCCCCAAACTGGACCTCATCGTCCGTCGCGTTGTACGTCCGAGTACACTCGTTCGGCGCACCCATTTGAAATTTTTGGGCCCGATTCTTTGCACTGAAATGATTTTAAAAAATTTTTAAACCGGATTTGCAGCTGTGAAAAGTAGACAGATGTATAAAACATTTACAGTCTATTCCCTTGCGGCTGCAAATTACCTCACGGGAGGGCTCTTCGGTTCACAATTTTTTCAAAAAAGATTTGAAAAATGAAGAGCAGACGCAGGACACGACTTTTGAAAGTTTTGAATGATTTTGAGGTGTTAACCAAGAAGTTGTAAAATGAAAAAATGTACGAAAACGGGTCTTTCGCTTTAAAAGCTTTTCCCCCGCTCCGTTAAAACACAATCCTACATATCAAAAAATATGAAAATGGATTTTAACCGTTACAAAACACAATTGGAATAAATATTTATTAAATATACAAAATAAATACATGCAACTTGGCAGATTTTGCCGCTACGAAACTACATCGGGCGTCGCACTACTCTCCGCTAATTGCGAAGGTACAGTAAGAGGATTCGATCGATTTTTTACGTAGTTCTGCCATCGTGTAGTCTCATAGCGAAAAATTTTCAGCCTACTTGCTGAAACCTTTTGCCGTAGCAAAAGATTATCATAACGTGCAATTGTTATGACATTATCTTCTAACCTGGAAGCATCAGTTATAATGAAGGGTCCTTCCCAAGTTAAGCCTAGTTTCTTTTGCTTATCAACTTTAAGAAGTACCCAATCATTTTCTTTAAAAACCGAGGTTTTAATTTTCTTGTCGAAATATCTTTTGCTAGCTTCTGCTGCTTTCTGGATATTTTCGGCAATAATACCATAAAGCCTGGTTAAATGGTCTGTTAGGATGAATTTGTATGCCTCATAATTCATGGGCATTACTATCTTAAGGGCTTTTGACAAATTCATCCCGAACTTTGCCTCATGGCCCCAAAACAATGCAAATGGCGAGGCCTTCGTCACTGCATGTGGGCTAGCATTGTAGGCAAAGACTACTGATTTGAGATATCTTGGCCAGCTATCGGGTTCACCGATAGCTACTTTTCTCAGTTGTTTTATTAGAGTTTGGTTGAACCTCTCTACCATACCATTACCCTGAGGGTGGTAAGCAGTAGTGAAGATCTTCTTACACTCTAATAAATCACAAACTGATTTCATTAAATCCTAAGTAAAACAAGATCCATTGTCACTTAGGAGTTTCATTGGTGTTCCATGCCTAAATATTATAGCTTCTAAGAACGCATTCACAACTGAATTTGCTGATTGATCTTTGATCATCTCAGCTTCAACCCATTTTGTGAAATAGTCCTGAAAAACTATAACATAAGGCATTCTTTCTCCCAAAGGCGAAATTCCTACTATATCCACAGATACAATGTCGAATGGACCTTGTGGCACAATGGGTATCAACGGAGGAATAGATGGCTTTCCTGCAGTTGCCATTTGACAGACAACACAGTATTTTATCCATTCCCTGACATCTTTCCCCATGCCAGGCCACCAATAGTGCAATTTCATGACACTCAGAGTTCTTCTGAAACCCTGGTGTGTCATTATTACAGCACCATGATGCTGATGCAGTACAGAGTCCCTGAGGTTTGCGGGTACGACCAATTGGTCTTCGCTTTCTGCCTCAGTTTCCCTATACAATACACCATTTTCTTCATAGAACCCAGTGTGATACTTTGTGGTGCTATTTTCACCTAATCTATCCCAGATTTACTTTAAGCTTTCGTCTGCTTTTTGCAGTTTGCTCATCAAGTCATCTGGGATCAGGCCAATAGGTATCTCTTTTTCTCCTGATGTTCCCGGTTTATCAAATTCCTCTTCCTTTCTAGGGTGTAACCACTGCACATTGTCTTGTTTCTTAGGTATTGCAGATTTATCAGTTTCCTGATTTTCTTTCTGCACCTTTTCCGAAACACGAGCTTTGCTTCGGGTTACCACCGCTTCTACTCCTTTAGAATGCTCTCTTTCGTTCTCAGGACTAATTCGAGCATCCTCTCCTTCCTTTTTATCCTTGTGGGATTTATTCTTTTCGGGGATGTTGTTCCTCTCGGCCACCAAGGAAATTTGTTGCTGTTCTTGTTCTTTTATTATTCCTTTGACATCGGAGGAAACAACATCCGATTTGAACATGCTTTCCCACTTTGATGGTGATTTCACCACATCCTCTGGCTCATCCTTTCTAGAGAGAAAGTCAGCCATAGCATTTTGTCTACCGGGCACGTATTCTAACTTGTGGTTGTATTGATTTATGATCGCATACCACCATTTCAATTTGTCATTTGTTGTAGTGTTGACTTTCATTGATAACAGTGGTCTGTGATCTGTCTTAATCAATACTTTCTGCCCTAATAAATAGTGGCGGTAGATTTTGAGGCCGTAGATAATCGCGAGGCACTGCCTTTCAGTTGCGCACCGCTTTTTCTCGTCCTCTTTTAGCACAGGGCTATTGTATGCTATGACCCACTTGTCGTCTCCAGACTCTTGATACAGAACAGCCCCTAGTGCTGTTCCACTGGCATCAGTTTGTAGAATGAACTGGGCTGAGCCATCCATTACTGGGTACCTAAGAAATGGAACCGAAACCAGTGCTTCTTTCAAAGCATTAAATGCTTTGTAATGATCCTCTGTAACGAGCCATTTATTCCGTGCTTTGCCAGATGTGGTATAAATTTTTTACACCACTGGAGCATTCCGAGAAACCTTTGCATACGCTTGACCGAGTCCGGGAACTCAAACTCAATAATAGCTTGCACTTTTTTCGGATTGGGCGAAATTCCATTAGAATCCAAAATATGACCAAGAAAATGTACCTTCTTTGGTAGGAATTCGCATTTTTCCGGTTTAAGTGTAAGCTGGGCTCGTCCCAGAGCATCCAGGACCGATTTAAAATTTTCTACGTGTTCCTGGAATGTATTCGAGAACACTACGATATTGTCTATATAAACTAGACATATCTTCCAAACATGAGGATGAAGGATTCTTTCCATCATCCTCTGGAACTGGGCTGGTGCATTTTTCAGTCCAAAGGGCATTACTTTGAACTGAAACAACCCTTCTTGACACAGGAAAGCAGTCTTTTCTTTACTGCCTTCTTCCATTGGCACTTGCCAATAACCAGACTTAAGGTCAAGAGTCATATAAAATTTTGCTCTCCCGAGGCAGTCCAGATAATCATCCATTCTTGGTATTGGATATCGATCATCCTTCGTGACCTTGTTAAAGCCTCTGAAATCAACAACCAGCCTGAGCAACCCATCTTTCTTCCCTACTAGGAATAATGGCGTCGCCCAGGGCGATCTTGATGGCTCTATGACTCCTTTGTCTAGCATTTCTTGCACATGTTGCCTGATATATGGTCGGCGTTCAATGGCAGCTCTGTAGTAATGTTTTGCCACAGGGCTAGCATCACCTGTATTAATTTTACAAGTAAGATGGGGAGTAGTTGTCAGAGGATCATGAGGTAGGCTAAATACATCCCGGTATTTCACGAGTTGCTGTATCGCCATCTCTTTCTGTTCCTCTGACACTGTAGCTTTAGAGGTCATTTTGTACAATGCTTCCAGAAACACAACTCCATCGAATTTTGATTCCTTGGCATCGAAAATGCCCTCTAGGCTACTTTCTCCACCATTTCCTGCCTGCAAAATTGATACACCTGATTCTCCCCGAAATACGGAGTTACAGTAGCCAAGAACTTGATTAGGTTCTATCAGGCAACCGGAACCCGTATTATTGGAGATCATCAATACAAAGTCCTCCTTTGAACCATCAACTATAGTATCGTCTATTCTGAATCTCATTTCTGAATCATCACCTTCTACGATGATTCCATTTATTTTATTTGCCGAAGATTTATTCCACAATTTGGCTTTCACTAGCTGATCTGTTCCATGTGGAATGTAAATTCTATTACAAGCCACTACTGGAACTAGATCTTCCAGTTGCTCAATTGTCGAACATTGATCTTCTTCAATAGAATTTTCTTGTATTGATTCTGCTATCATCGGATTATGCATCCCCACTATTGGAATTGCTTACTTATCCGATGTTAACAAATCAATACTTTTCTTTACACCCATCATAGTCATTGAACCTTTTCCAAAATCTTTTACCGTATTGACTTCCGGATGCGCCAGGAAGTCTGTTCCCAATATCAAATCTTCTGCGGACCCTGGTATTACGATAGCTTTAACTGGAAAACGGCCATAATCACATTGCATTTGAAATTGAACGTAACCATGTGCACTAACTACTTTACCATTGGCGACAGTGACTTTTAGGATCTTAGGGTACGCTGTATACTCCAGTCCAAGTGATTTTTTCAAGAAATCACCCGACATCACCAAACACTGAGCTCCCGTGTCAATCAGTGCCTTTGCAGTAGTCGAACACACAGTTACTTTGATGTGAAATGGCTGTGTTCTAGGGTATCTTGCTAACATATCCAGTTCCTCTGCAGTTGCCTTTCTACCATACTCAGCACTGCATTCCATTTCTGGCACATTCTCCTCTTTCTCCATTGCACAATTAGGCAAACCACACAACTTCATCTCCATTATTGGTTCTTGCTGTACACTATTGACACCATTAGTTGGCAGTTGGTCTGTCTGCCCGGAGGCTTGCGATGGACTAACTACCTTTTGTGGAACCAACAAGGTATTTGAACTCTGATTTGTGATTACTGGTTGTTGGTCCATTAGATTTGGTCCTGGAAACATCAGCTGGGTGGTAGCCTGTAACAAGCCTGTAACAATCTCATCTGCTCCCTGAGCTTCTTCAACTTTACGTATTCCTGAAACTCGGCATACTCTTGCAAATTTTTCGCCTCGTCATCAGGAAACAAAACTTGATAAGCTCCCCTTTCACCTTTGTTACCAAAACCTCCTCTACTTCCTCCCTAATTTCCTCTGAAATTACCTCTGAAATTTCCTCTACCTCGGAAATTTCCAAAACTTCCTCTAGGACTTCCTCTTCCAAAGACTCTTCCACTATTTCCACCCCTTCCACGATTTTGTAGACCTTTATAAAAATTCAAGGTTCTACAGTCAATCGTGTTGTGAGTGTTATTTTTGTGGTAAGTACACCATTTTCCTGCTGAACCTCTTGTTGACTTTTTGCTTTCGCTTTATCAACTTTCTGAGTTAAAGCAGTTATGGCTTCCTCTTGAGCTTTGGTCGAGTTCCTAATTTCTTCATAACATTGTGCCATTTTGATAAACTCCTTAGATAAAGCCACCATGAGTGAGTCCTTTTTTTGGCTCCTCAACAGGCTGTTGCCGAGGCATTATGGCCTGTTGGGGAGGTACTTCAATTACTTCATCATCTGCTATATCTATCAATTGATTTTGCGAAGATTGCATTGGAGTTTGCCTTTCTGTGTTTGGTCTTCTAAAGTCCCTATTGCGCTTTTGGGCGCTTTCATAAGGCCTTTGGATTACATTCACATCGGCTTGCTGCTCCTCAGCAATTTCCGCTTGTGCCGTATTCATCATCATGGGCTGCTCTCTTGGCCCAAATGTTCTAATCGCATTCCGGTACTTTAACTCTATCTCATAGACTGCCTGCAAAAGATCATACCAATTTTTGAATTTTGCTATGTCTTTCTGCAGTTCTAATTGATAAGTTAAAGAACTTCTATAGAAAAAGGTTTCAATGATTACTTTATTTTTAAACTCCTTTGTTTCACTCTGATAAACGAGATTCACATGTGCTCGAACCCTTTTTAGAAATTTGGTTGCTGCTTCATCGGGTTCCTGTTTAATATCCAATAAATCCCGTTTGAGCATGTCCAGGTTGCAATCTGGAGCACAATAATTCAAAATCTTGTCTCGGGCCTCCCTATATGTCGTTGACTCTTCAGCCAATTCTTTCGGCAAGTCCCTTGACAAGCGGGTTAATGCTTCTAGTTTCACCTCATCGGGAGTATTCTTTCGAAACTCGCCTTCTAGCTCCACTAGAAAAGCAAGAACCTGTTTACTTGGCATATCAGATTGCAGTAATTTCGGTTTGATCGCCCTTTCAATGTCATAGACAGTTGGGCCTACTTGAGCCGGATTGACCCATAAAGCTGGATCAATCGGAATCATTGTAGGCATAACCTGCTGCCTGACACTTGGGGTCTCTCCCCTAATACAACTGCTCTGTTGTGAGATAGTTAGATTTATCAGACTTGGGTTTTTTACGCCCTCGTCAAAACCACAAGTACTCACTCTCTGCTCCACTTTTGAGGTAGTGGGCAAATGAGCCATATACTGCTCTTTAGGACTGAGACTTGACTTTTGGTCTTTCCGTCTACAGTCTTGCTGAAGAGTGATACCATCATTTTGCCACACTAACTCTTCCTGGCCCTGCTCAAACTTCAAAGCACCACCTTGTTCCAAACAGCCAGCATTGCTTTGCCTCGGTTCATTTGCCTTACTGGCTTTCTGTGAACCTGTATTAGCAATGTTGGGAATATGCTATCATAAACATCTAACCTGTTCATGATCTGGTCCAGTTTATCCTCCAATGAGCTCTTTCGAGGATTTTCGCGGTGTTCTTCCCGCTCATTGTTCCAATATAATCAATGGTACGTATCGAATAATTGGGCAGGTTTATTTGTCGGCCGGCGCTGCTGTTGATCCAAAACCGGAATGTTCATCTTCGGTAATGGACACGCCTGTCCCATAATAGGCGGTTGTAAGTATTCGCCTCTCTTTGGGAGGTTCATCGACGACGGAATTTTAAAAATTTGATCTTCATTGGCCGATAATATCACGTCGTCGTCCTCCCTCTCGACAGCTGTCGAGGTCGTAGGTCGGTTGCCTTCATTTTCCACCGATAAAGGATTCATAATATTAGAGGTATGGACATATATACATTACCGTAGATAATCATTACAGTAGATAATCATTATGGTAGATAATCACTGAAATGCTAGTATTCCGTAGCGCTCAGTAAATGAAAAAAACGCTCAATTATAATGCATTAAATAGTCGGCACTCAGTTGTCGGCACTCAAATGTCTGGCGCTCAGTTGTCACGGCGCTCAATTGTCACGGCGCTCAGTTGTCTGGTGCTTAGTTGTCGGTGCTCAATTGTCGGCGCTCAATTGTCTGGCCCTCAGTTGTCGGCGCTCAGTTGTCAGCACTCAGTTTTCGGTGCTCAGTTGTCACGGCGCTCAATTGTCCAGCGCTCAGTTGTCGGGGCTCAATTGTCGGTGCTCAATTGTCCGGCCCTCAATTGTCGGTGCACCAATATTTTCTATCGACTTT